>CM023455.1:117495537-117718037 GCA_013339765.2 Haemaphysalis longicornis
TTTTTTTAACGAAAAAAAGAAAGCAAGAAGTATTTAAAAACTTTCAAATTTTGAGCCACAGTGACGTGTTATGAGCAAGAATGACGTCATACGGGCCAACAATAAAACATAATTTTCAGTGCGTTAACTGCACGTTAGCATTCAAGTGATGCGGTCAAATGGAACTAGAGGCACCATTACAGACATCCAGTCATGTGTCGTCGTGACAGGTCAGTTAGGCGGCCGCCAAACAAGGTCCCGTGATGTCATAGAAAAGTTGTGGGAAATTGGCTAGGGGGTGGCGACTGCTTCAAATGTTTTCTTCAATATCTGTTATTTGTTCGAAGATTGCGATGATATTGGTATCATTGTTATCGGGACTAAGCAGTCTTTCTAATAAACACAACTTGTATTTTGTCTTCATGGCTCCTTTAAGCAGGTACTGTCGAGAGCAAGTCTTGATTCCACGCAAGCTGAATCCAAAAGGTATTACAGCACCACCCCGTGAAAACGTGCCTGCTGCCCAGGCGTAGGCTGGGCTAACTGCATGCACCTTCATTTGCTTGCATAAGGTGATACACTCTCGGTAAGCAGGACGACCGAATGGTGCTCACCCCGCTGCCCATTTATGCCCCGGCACGCCTCTTTCAAGTGAACCCGGTGACGGACAAAATTAATCGTCCCTGTAGCACAAGTTGCTATCTGTAGGCGTATTCACGTCCTGCTGCGTTTTTTCGCTTTGTTACTTCGCTGTGTCTAAAGGTACGGCGGACGTACCCCGACTCCAGCGGCTAAAGATACGTCGGACGTATCCCGACGCCAGCGGCTAAAGATACGTCGGACGTACGCCAATCCCAAAATCTAAAGGTACGTCGGACGTGCGCCAATCCCAGAAACTAGTGATACGTCGGACGTAGCCGGTGAAGGCCAGTACAGGCCCGTCGGTTGCACCCGTTGGTGTATTCAATCGATTCAGTGACGCTACCAATTTTTGCACGTTGGCCGCGACCATGCAGGACTGCTTCGTAGTGACGAGGTACCACATCGGACTGTGAAACCTAATCTTATTCAGTCCTATTCCCCGGTTCCAATTTTTTTTTTACCTTTTTTTGGTCGAGACTACTTTACCTGTTTCTATTACTAGGCACTTTCGCATCATCTTTAGATCATGAACTGTCCGCGGTGCGAGCCGTTCGCTCGCGGCGCGAAACTTCAGCAAGCGGTTGCTCCTGTGTCGGCACTCCGGCCCGCAACTCTATGCGGCCCGCCCGGCCCACCCCAACCAGCGCTAATAAAAAAAAAAAAAAAAAAAAAAAAAAAAAAAAAAAAAAAAAAAATCGTCGTCGTTTTGTTTCCATGGGTGATGATGACACGCACTTATTTCATGTACAAAAGCATACACGAATTGTGGTGTCTAGGGGAGAGGGATTATAGTAGGTAATAAACCAATGGGATGCGAAACTAACCGTTTCTTGCGACCATAGACTTTCATACGACACCTTCTTGTATCGGCAGTATCGGGCCACACGGAGGGGAAAAAATGTTGAAGCGCAGGGCAAACTCGGGACGATACCACTGACACGGTCAGGCAGGCACGCTTCTCAGTCATAAAAAAAAAAAAAAAAACCGTGACGCAAGACACCCGTCAGAACTGAAATAATTACAAAAGGAAGCGTCAGTCCAGCCGTTTCTTGCGTCGTCTGCTGCTACCTTCTTACAGGGAATTCCCTAGGAGGCGACGCGCGAGTCCACAACAATCCTGTTCGCTGCAGCAACAAATTCCCTAAATGTCCCAACTGGCAGTGGTTTAGGAGCCAATCAAAAGGTGGAATATCTCCTTTTAGCCGCATGCCTAGGATGCTAGTCAGTGTCCATCTTGTCTTGTCGTTCCCCACGTGGTGACTGTCAACATGAAAGTTCGGGACAAGTTTTCCACGTTTCGAGAACTGGAAGCTGCAGTTAAGCAGTACAGCGAAGAGAAGCTGGTGCAGTTTTACATTCGCGACTGTCGCAGCATCACTGCAGCTAAGGCTAAAGTGAAGCGCTTCTTGAATGATCGCCTCGAGAAGTACCAAGTTCATTACTGCTGCATACAAGGAGGCAAGTCCTTCAAGAGCCGCAGCAAGGGGGAAAGAGAATGCAGGTGAGACTGGCTCTGGGCTTTCTTTTTCTTTCGTTCTGTGGTGCCGGCCAGTCAACAGCATGGTTCTTTTGTTGCACCGCGAATTCGAGTCATGTGTTTCTTCAGATGCCCTTACGCGTGAATCTGATCAATTTCAGCACCTTTCCAAGTTGGATGCCCGGCGTTCATCAAGTGCAGGGCCTCTGATGATGCAACTTTCTGGAAGTGATTGAAGTGAACGAGACTCACAACCATGAGATATCTAAGGTATGGATCTAATGAGCGTGTTCTAAGTGTCGGATGCAGTGATAGACTTCGGCCTGGTTTTTCTATCATTTCGTTAAATCTAGTGACTGCTTTTTTAGGAAGCATTTAGAGCCAAGACAATTCCGTGCAGTGCGCCTCACAGCTGCCGTACTCGGGCGCTTGACGCCTCGTGTCTCGCGTGAGTCCCAGGGTTGCCAGGACTGGCGATTTGTCGCCACACCTAGCAACCCTGGGGGCAGCGGTAGTGTTTAAACATGTTCTGTAGCAAACGCCCATTTCAGTCATTCTTATCAAAGCAAAGCTTTAAGGTTTTCACAGATGGCGTCTGTAACGTGAAAACGCCCTGCAGGAAAGCCAATTTTCTCAGACGATGATTGTGAATGATCATGGGTGAAGTGAAAGGAAAAAAACGCTTCAGTGGCCGAAATCGAACCTGGGCCCCTCCCGTTATGAAGCCGGCATCTATCCGATAGCTAAACTTTGACATGGTCGAAACTAAGTCCAAAACTCGGACGACAACCAAAGAACCTGTCACGAGGAGAGCTTTGCGTTCAACCATCGTCGTCGTTAGACAGACCATCGTCGTCATTAGACAGAGGGTGATTTTTCTTTGAAGGCTTCACCTAAACCTGCATATTTTAGCTTTTTGTGTAAAGAGTAGACTACCGCTATTGCTTTCCCGTACCACAGAAAACGGATAAAATCTGTAACAGGGTTTTTCTGTCTTGAAATTTCTGCATTTTTTCCACAAAGGTAATCAAAAAGCACTTACTAGCATCGAAAATAGTGCCTTTTCTGGCACCTTCACACATTCACTTTAAGGTGGTGACTTTTTGGCTACTTTGGGCAATTTCCAGGCGACTTTTCCTCCTGAGATCCTGCATTGACCGGCCCCGTCACGAAGGTACACAGACGTCATGAAATGATGCCGTTCTCACTCGTTGGTAGTCTTGCGTCCATGGGCCCCTGCACAGATGTCGCTACTTGCGAGTGAGTTCGGCGTCATTTCCCGTGCTTATCTTCGTGGCAAGGCTGGTCAATGCGAGATGCAGGACAAGCTGTGCGGCGTACAGCATGGAATTGTTTCAGCTCTAAACGCTTCCTAAAAAAAGCAGTCGCTACATTTTGCAAAATGTGCGAAAAACTGATTGGCGAGATTTGACAGTGCTAGCAAGGACACTGTCATGAGGTACCGTGATGGTAGCTACAACTTTTCCAGCTCAATTTCTATTTATACCGCTTTGAACTGCAGTAATAATATATGCAACACGGACTAACAATCGCAATGACAATAAAGTGAGGTTGGAGTGAACTTGTTGGATGTCATGCATGCTGATTGTTCTGTCTCTGCTTGCTTGCTTTTTTAAAGTTATAAATGTGCACCTGCTGGAAGGTTTTATCCCAATAACATGAAAGGTGCCATTCAGTCTGCAACCAGCCCATATTATACCTTCTCACTGAACTGCTGATTCGAACTGTTTGAAGAGTCATTGAATTGCATATGTAGTTAGGATTACAAAGTGTTCAATAAATTATTTTGCTGCAGCCACTCTACAGCCACCTGCCACAAACTAGGGCATTAAGAGACCCAGCGGCGAAGGAGGAAGCCACGGAGCTCTTGGCTTTGCACGCGAACAAGAAGTTAGTGAAGAAGAGACTTGAAGAAAAAACGGGAAAACTTGTCCTGCTCAAGGACTTGAGCAACGCTGCCGCTTCCCTGAGACCACAGGCAAGAAACGACCTCATGAAGACAGCAGCTCTTCTTCACAATGAGCATGGTAAGTGCCTATTCTTATGGTGTGAGTTCTCTGACGAGTATATGGGAAACCTGTATGAACCTGAGCTGAATTGACTAGTGCAGACCACATTATAGGAAGAATGTCCAGTTTATTGCCATGCCACAAATTTGCTAGCTGTTATGTTGCCACGGATGGCCATACGTCTCGATGCATCACTGTGTCATGGTGCTGGGCTTCCCCCTGAGATCTAATATTCTTTGATGGTTCGAACTCGTACAGGGAAAGCTTCTGAGCTTTAGGCAATTTAAGCAGTGCCTAACCTTGCACTGGTGCCTCACTGTATGCTGTGCCCCGGGTACATAGCTTGCATGTAAAACACACTGCACAGGCTTAGAACATGAAATTTGTTTTACAGGTACAGACTACCACATCCTTTCGGATGGAGAAAATTTCCAAGGGATATTGCTGTCCAACCAGTCTATGCGATCGAACATGGATGCCTTTCCTGAATTCTTGGCAATCGATGCAACATACAAACTCCTTGAAATTCGTACACCAGTGTACGTGATGCACGTGGAAGACTCAAACGGAGACACAGAGACTGTGTGTGTGGCTGTACTAGTCAGTGAGTGTGCACAGAGCCTACAATGGATGCTTGACAAGTTCAAGGAGCTGCACCCGTCCTGGACAAAAGTAAAAACCATAATGGCGGACAAGGACCTTTTGGAGCGGGACCTTTTAAAGGAGAGCTTCCCAGATGCGAAAGTCCTCATTTGTGTGTTTCACACTTTGAAGACGTTCCGCCGGGAAATAGCCTGCAACAAGATGGACATAACTCCACAAGAAAGAGACGAAGCCTTGACACTGCTTCAAAAAATGGTGTTCTCACATTCAAATGAAGCATTTGAAAAGCTGCAAGAGGAATTGACCAGACTGTTTGCCAGGAGATTCGCTCCTATTATGACAAAAACTGGCGCCCAATCAAGGACGAATGGTATTACTGGACCGCAGTTTATGTCAGAAAATTTTAACAACACGACAAACAACAGAATCGAAAGCCTGGAACTCAAAATTGAAAAGTGTGATAAAAAGAACAGCTTCTCTTGAAGAGTTTGTGTGTTCACTTTTCACAATTCTCAATGCCCTGAGTGATGAGCGTGACCACAGGGCACTGACAAGCATAGCCAAGCGACCTTGCAAACCACCTTCTAGCCCAGAAGAAACCATGTACCAGCAGTCATTGACTCCCTATGCCTTCAAGCTTGTAAGGGGACAGATGCACCTGTCAACCAAGCAGGTTGCAATCGGCCACCAAGCAGACGTGTTCACTTTCACGTCGTCCTCCGGCAACACAACGACAACGACCGACTGCACTTGTTCCTTCTGGAACGCCATGCGACTGCCATGTCGGCATGTTTTTGCAGTTCGGCAGACGCTGAGCATGTCCCTCTTTGATGCTACACTTTTTCTAAAAAGGTGGTCAAAGGAATACTACTATGCGCATCAAAGAGCCTTCCTTTGTCAAGAGAGCAGCACAACTGAGCACTCAATTTCAGTGCAAGCAGCAAGACCTAGGAGGCCAATGTCCTGAGCATGAAAAATACAAGGAGGTGTTTCCTACATGCAAGTACCTAGCACAACTTGCTGCAGAAGAAACAGGTGAGAGGTACCAGACACGTGTAGCGGTTTTGCTGGCACTGTCAAAGGCATGGGAGGAGGGACGCGATGTTGAAGTTGTGGAGCTGTTGCACCAAGGGGCCACCTCCCCTTCATCACTGGAGCAAGGTCAACACCCTGCACAAGAGAATCCAGAACTGCCCACGAGTTTGTCGGATGAGGACGAGCAGTACGAGGTGTTTCAAAGAGCACCAGAGAAGCCGCAGTCAGATGGAAGGAACGAAATTCTTCAACTTGCCTCCGACCCTGCTGAACCACTTGAGACCATGCCTGCGAACAGGGAGGCGCACAGGGCCCACGATGCAGGTGCTTGCGGGACTCCTCGACAAAACGGCGGGAGAAGTGCAGCTACTGCAAAATACATTGCCCTCTACGAGCAGCGCTGAGCCCTCAGACAATGTGTTTTGAACGGCTTGGAAAACTAAAAGTGCCAACCAAGGTGAAGCCACGCGGTCGACCCAAAGGAGCCGAGAAGACGGTTATTGGGCTTCCACGACGACGGCAGGGACCCCGTCAGGGTGGCAGGGAACATGCAACGAAACTACAGCCATTCCGTGACCTGCCTCCGGAGGAAAGGAAAGCAGGATCCTTCGTTGCCTGATCCCTCAAGGCCTGCTAGGGATGTTCTACAGGGGAAAATGCTTGTTGGTGAGTTTGTTAATTATCTTTGTCTAACAACGTTTACCCTATCTTTTTATTTTGTTTCCAGGCACTACATAGGTTTCTAATATTGCTATTTATGGCTGCAACTCTAGCTGTATGTGTTAAGCACAGCAAAATTTGAAAATTACAATCGTGCAGCCTACTACACTGTTAAAAAAATGTTCTGTCTCACCTTTCAACATTTACCTACTAATGGTTACTGTCTACTCTCTGCTCAGTGCCTACCTCTCATCTGTCAGGTATAAAAACTGGAAAACCCTTAGATTTGCAAATTAAGATGTTTGCAATTTTTTTTCTCTTTTGTAGGGTTTCAACGCGCTGCTGCTACACAGGTGATGAGGTGCGCTGTAGTGGAGGTCTCCGGAATAATGTTATTTTTAACGTGCGCCAAAATCGCTAACACACCGGTGTTTCTGCTTTTCGCCTCCATCATGAAAAGTGGCTGTCACGGCCGGGAGCCGAACCCCCGTCCTCGTGCTCAGCAGCACAACACCTTACCCACTGAGCCACTACTGCGGGTTCGCGAAATTTCAGCCGTATAAGATGCTTATGTCAATATGAAAATAAACTTGTTGAAACTGCCATAATATGTATAATTCACGAAAGGAAAAATTAACCCCAAAGTGCAAGGATTCATAGTGAAGCTCTATGGCCTCTAACTGCCTCCATCTATATTCATAGCATTGTGTTGTTTATGTACAATTTTTTTGCAGGTTCAGTACCCTTATTCTGCATACTTTTTACAGATGAGGACCAGGTTGAAACGATACCGTGAAGGATCGCAGAAACAATCCTTGATGATGACGTGGACCTGAGCATCGTGCAAAAGTACTTCACTGAAGACGGTTAAACTTCTTTACTGGCAACGGCAGAAGTAAAGAGAAAGAACATAAAATGGAGATGCAACGAGTGCAGGGACTTATTGGAAGAAGACCCATCTGTAGCGTGTGAGCTGTGTCTGTGCTAGTTCCACCAGATCTGTGTTGCTTTGCCGAGCCGAAACAGGGAAAGTCCCTGGTTTTGCCACAGATGCGTTGCAGCGGCACAACTTTAATAAATGTGTTAAATTCTCTTTGGGTGCATAGGAATAAACTTTTGTTCTCTTTGGTGGCTAGATGAAGTGCCTGTCGCAGTGCTTCATATGTTGGGAGCAGCGTAATACATACCGCTGCAGTGTACCGAGAATGATGCAAAAATGCCTAGCAATGTAATAGATGAAGCAGTTGTCTCCACAAGAATCGACATTTATTGAACTGCATGAATTCCGTTGTGGGAGGCCTTCGTAGTCCAGGAAGGCTTGTTCCTTCGCAGCCCGGAGTGCCCTGTCCACCAGTCGTTGCTGGTCTTGAGGGCATGAACTGGTTGGCTGGTCCTCCCACTGTTCCAGGGTAGGGTTTGGTAGGGGGTTTAGGAGATGGTGAGTGCCGGCACTCCCACATTGAATGTTAAAGAGTGTTGGGTGTGGGGCAGCATTGACAATCCCATGTGTATGTTGTTGAGTAGGTGGCATGGAGCAGTGTTCCGTGGGAGTAATTGATTGATTGTTGGGATTTAACGCGCCGACGCAACGCAGGCGATGAGGCGCGCCGTAGTGGAGGGCTCCGGATTAATTTTGACCACCTGGGGATCTTTATCGTGCACCAAAATCTCGCACACACGGGCGTTTTTGCTTTTCGCCTCCATCAGAAAAGCGGCCGCCGCGGCCGGGAATCGAACCCGCGACCTCGTGCTCAGCAGCGCAACGCCTTAGCCACTGAGCCACCGCGGCGGGTCATTCCGTGGGAGTAGGGGTTCGCAGCTGTAGGGGGGGTAATGCCATCCTCTCTGTTCTCTTGCGTTGTGGTGGGAGGTAGATGCAGCGCTGCAGTCAATAGTTGCCGAGGGCATCAGTGTATCTTAGAATGTCATCGCTGGAGGTCATAGATCAGTCTGCCAACAAGGGAAAAGCCCGGAAAGGGCTCGCGAAAAAAAAAAAAAAAAAAAAACACGGGCCGGGGATTTGAACCATGGATTTTCGTTCTAAAGTGCGCTCAGTACGGGAGGCTCTTTTTCTCAGTTGCACCAGGTTTGTATTGCCAGAGAAAAAGCTACTCTGCAGTGCACGCTCGCTTCAATTATCAATCTTTTTAAGCCAGCAGATGCATGCAAAATTGGTAACGGGTGCGCTTGACGGGCCTGTACTGGCATACGCCGGCTACGTCCGCGTACCTTTCTTTAGTATCGGGTACGTCTGAACTGGCGGCTGGCACCTCGGAAGATTTATCTTCTAAAAAAATGGTGAAAAAAATGCATAGAAATGTTGGTTGTCTTCAACAAAGAACACTAACATGACGGCAGGGGAAATTCGAACCCAGGCTTTCCGTTCACAAGCTCGAGGCGGGTACCTCGCCGCTACGAAGTTGGTCAGGGCATAGACTTCTGTATAACCGAAGGCTACGGTCAGGGTTTCAACACGCTCAACGAGACGAACAATCGTGCGAACAACACCCCAATGGTAAATTTTCGACATTAGGCACCTCAGCATTGGTGAAGCCTGTGCCGGTAAGTTGCGATCGCGGTAACTCCTCGCGCTGCGCAGTCTACTCCCGCAAACACGGTAAACGGTAACGTAAACACGGTAACGATATGCTAAAACTGCCTGCATTACCTGCATTACGGCAATCTCGTCCGGTGTTAATCGCATGAGACCACACGGGAGGCTCTTCCTCCGAAGCGCCGGATTGGCATTTCCAGAGGGAACCACATAGCAAAACCTCAGAGTACACCTGTAAATGCGTCCAACGGGCCTGTACTGTCATCCATTGGCTAAGCCCGCCGTACATTTATCGGAGAAGGGACTTCCGACGTATCTTTAGCAGCTGGCGTCGGGATACGTCCGACGTATCTTTAGCCGCTGGCGTCGGGATACGTCCGACGTATCTTTAGCAGCTGGCGTCGGGATACGTCCGACGTATCTTTAGCCGCTGGAGTCGGCGTACGTCCGACGTACCTTTAGACACAGCGTTGTTACTTATCACCGCTGTGCCCCAGAAATATCTGCTATCTGTTACTCAAGTGAACATCACTACATGGTTAGAATGAAGCTCGTCGCGCACTTGAGGTCGTAATAAGGAGTAACAAATAAACACCTGCCGAACTGCATCGCTGACCGCTAATTCCACTACTCAGCCATTGGTTTAAGGTGTGACACAGGTGTATCCAAAGCGACACTATCGGGTCTTTCCGTCTATCGAGTGCATATTGATTAATTGCAAGATTTAACGCGCCGACGCAACGCAGGCGATGAGGCGCGCCGTAGTGGAGGGCTCCGGATTAATTTTGACCACCTGGGGATCTTTATCGTGCGCCAAAATCTCGCACACACGGGCGTTTTTGCTTTTCGCCTCCATCAGAAAAGCGGCCGCCGCGGCCGGGAATCGAACCCGCGACCTCGTGCTCAGCAGCGCAACGCCTTAGCCACTGAGCCACCGCGGCGGGTCATTCCGTGGGAGTAGGGGTTCGCAGCTGTAGGGGGGTAATGCCATCCTCTCTGTTCTCTTGCGTTGTGGTGGGAGGTAGATGCAGCGCTGCAGTCAATAGTTGCCGAGGGCATCAGTGTATCTTAGAATGTCATCGCTGGAGGTCATAGATCAGTCTGCCAACAAGGGAAAAGCCCGGAAAGGGCTCGCGAAAAAAAAAAAAAAAAAAAAAAACACGGGCCGGGGATTTGAACCATGGATTTTCGTTCTAAAGTGCGCTCAGTACGGGAGGCTCTTTTTCTCAGTGGCACCAGGTTTGTATTGCCAGAGAAAAAGCTACTCTGCAGTGCACGCTCGCTTCAATTATCAATCTTTTTAAGCCAGCAGATGCATGCAAAATTGGTAACGGGTGCGCTTGACGGGCCTGTACTGGCATACGCCGGCTACGTCCGCGTACCTTTCTTTAGTATCGGGTACGTCCGAACTGGCGGCTGGCACCTGGGAAGATTTATCTTCCAAAAAATGATAAAAAATGCGTAGAAATGTTGGCTGTCTTTAACAAAAAACACTGACATGACGTTAGGGGAAATTCGAACCCAGGCATTCCGTTCACAAGCTCTAGTCGCTACCTCGCCGCTACGAAGTTGGTCAGGGCATAGACTTCTGTATAACCGAAGGCTACGGTCAGGGTTTCAACACGCTCAACGAGACGAACAATCGTGGCGAACAACACCCCAATGGTAAATTTTCGACATTAGGCACCTCAGCATTGGTGAAGCCTGTGCCGGTAAGTTGCCGATCGCGGTAACTCTCGCGCTGCGCAGTCTACTCCCGCAAACACGGTAAACGGTAACGTAAACACGGTAACGATATGCTAAAACTGCCTGCATTACCTGCATTACGGCAATCTCGTCCGGTGTTAATCGCATGAGACCACACGGGAGGCTCTTCCTCCGAGGCGCCGGAGCGGCATTTCCAGAGGGAACCACATAGCAAAACCTCAGAATACACCTGTAAATGCGTCCAACGGGCCTGTACCTGTCATCCATTGGCTAAGCCCGCCGTACATTTATCGGAGAAGGGACTTCCGACGTATCTTTAGCAGCTGGCGTCGGGATACGTCCGACGTATCTTTAGCCGCTGGCGTCGGGATACGTCCGACGTATCTTTAGCAGCTGGCGTCGGGATACGTCCGACGTATCTTTAGCCGCTGGAGTCGGCGTACGTCCGACGTACCTTTAGACACAGCGTTGTTACTTATCACCGCTGTGCCCCAGAAATATCTGCTATCTGTTACTCAAGTGAACATCACTACATGGTTAGAATGAAGCTCGTCGCGCACTTGAGGTCGTAATAAGGAGTAACAAATAAACACCTGCCGAACTGCATCGCTGACCGCTAATTCCACTACTCAGCCATTGGTTTAAGGTGTGACACAGGTGTATCCAAAGCGACACTATCGGGTCTTTCCGTCTATCGAGTGCATATTGATTAATTGCAAGATTTAACGCGCCGACGCAACGCAGGCGATGAGGCGCGCCGTAGTGGATGGCTCGGGATTAATTTTGAACACCTGGGGACCTTTAACGTGCGCCGAAATCACGTACACACGGGAGTTCTCGCTTCCATTAGAAAAGCGGCCGCCATGGCCGGGAATCGAACCCACGCCCTCGTGCTCAGCAGCACAACGCCTTAGCCACTGAGCCACCGCGGCGGGTACCGAGAGAATTTTGGTTTGAACTACCAAACAATCCCCGTCCCGCTTTGGGGTCGGAGGAATATGGTCACTCGGCCTTTTATTGCCCTTAAAAACGACGTATGTGGCCACGGCAGTGGAGTCGGCGCTCGAAGTGCGCATTGGAACTGCCACCAGGCGAAAGTCGGAATCAAACAGCGCTTCACAAACACAGTAAACTAAACGCGCCCAGACAGAACACACAGGACAATGGCAGCACGGCACCGGAAACAGCCAGACTTACCCATCGAGAAAACGAGCATCACGTCTGCTGCGGCTGCAACAAACTCAGCGTTGAGTCGCGCGCCAGCGGCGTAACATGAGCGGCGCGGGCATGGTAATAGTCGTCGTTTTCTTTCTTCGCGGTAGAAAATCGAAAACCATGCAGAAAGTTTCTCACAGCGCGCACGCTTTTCAAAACCTTCCAGCAAGCCCGGCCCCAGCGATCTTCGCCTGCCCATTGGCCGTCACCTTCGTTGCACCGGTGTTACGGAGGCTACGATTGGACGAATAAAGTCATCAACGTTCTGCACTTTAGTCCTTTCTAGTACATGATTGGCCAGATTATTTACACATTTATTTAACAAAACTTAACTACCGTTTTTATTTAATAAAAACCACAAGTAATTTTAACTCATTAAAATTTTTTATTTGGCAAAAAGAAAGTATTTGGCGCAAGTTGTCGATCAGCGCACGTGAGATTTTTGCTGCGACTTCCAATATGGCGAACAGAATTGTTGGTGTTGTGGTCAGCTGATCAGCCGTGATTCGCATTCGAAACCACTTTTTCGTGCCTTTCGCCCGCAACACTCGGCTCGTACTGGGCTCTCTCTCAACGTGAACGTTCTGAACGGGTAGTTTGTCCGCTTTGGGGTAAATACGCGTTTTGTCAGCTGAGCTAGTCAGCTTCGAAGTAAGCACGTCGGAACATTCCGCTATCGCACCGTCGTAACTTCTCAGTGTGTCAAGGTCTGTTTGCGGCGTTATCACCTCTTCTGCGGTAAGTTTTGAATCTTGAAACACGTGGTATTTTCACCCTCTGATTCGCTTCAAGCGGGCTGCTCGAAGCAGTCACATTCGAATCTGCAGGATCGCTGTTTCCTGGATGTGGCGCAGGTGTTGAGCAGCGATGACGCGAGTTTACGTCGGACATCTCAGCTATCGAGTTCGGGAGCGTGACTTGGAGAGGTTTTTCCGCGGTTTCGGCAAGATCCGCGAAGTTCTTCTCAAGAACGGTTTCGGCTTCGTGGTGAGTGCGGTTTTAATGCGTTGCAGCTGCGCGCGACTCTCGAGGCTGCGCAGCTGCGAATACGCGCGCTGTTTCTGTTTCTTTCTTGCGTTTTCCAGGAGTTCGACGATTACCGAGATGCCGACGATGCGGTGTACGAGCTCAACGGTCGAGAATTGGACGGCGAGCGGTGCGTAGATGTCGCGGCGATTTTCTGCGTGCTTGCCTCACGTGGCTTAGTGGAATTGGCGTTGAAACGTGCGCACCGTTGATTGGGGCGGCCGGAAGTTTTTTTGGAAGTGTAATATCGCGCGTTCGCTGTTTTGCCGCCGCTGTCCGACTTGTGTTTATCTGATTCCGTTTTTTAGGCTTGTCTATTTCTGGTGTAATAACAGCTGTAAAATGTGCAGTAATCCCCCGGGAAAATGCAAACAGCATGTCTTGCAAGAAGTCATAATTTCCGGCTTCATTTCTGACATTCCAGCTGGAATCGACAGCTTGTAAATAGAAAAATTCTTAGTCTAGCTAGAGACTATTATTTCCAGCTTGCGGGTTTTTTTTTTTTCTTTTTCTAGCTGGACTGACAAATGCTAGCTGGAAGTAAATCTCAATCTAGCTAGAAATGAACTAGAAACTGAATTTCTAGCTAGAAATCTTCCTATTTCTAGCCAGAATATTTCTAGCTAGAGGAAATTTCTGGTTCAATAATTCAGCTAGAAAAAAAACATTTTCACCTGGGATACTAAGTAGAGCGCCCCGAGAATGAATACAGTGAATGTTTTGCCAAATGAGGACGTGGGATATTGCATGCCATATTTTGGTTATACACTTCCGAGGCATGTGTTCCCTGTCGTCTGTTGTTACCGAGATGTTTGCTGTTTTTCGCGCAACTGTATCAGAAAACTAAACGAGGAAAACTTTCCGAAGGACGATTAGTTCAAACATGTAAACACATGTGCAAAAGACCGCGAATGGGCTGGTCTGGTCGTAGACCGGTCGTCACAGTGAAAGGGATGCTACAAAGGCAATCGACTCGTGGCGCGTTACTGACAATCGTAGCGCAGCTGCTGAAGTGGCAAAAAATGTGTGCCTGCAAGACACAATCTTCATTGTGTTGCCGCCTGCACTTTCTGGCCTTGGTCAGTGTTGCTAAATGGCCTGGGAAGACAGTGAACATGTCTGGTTAGTAAGGCAGGCCCATTCTTTTTGTGTTTTTAGAAACCTTGCAGCATCTTTTATTGTTCATCTGCTGTAAATCTCGTACGCCCGTGTGTTCAAGGTTTCGGCGCATGTTAAAGATCCATGGGTGTTCAAAATTAATTTGAAGCCTTCCAATACGGCACACCTCATCGCCTGTGTAGCGTTGGTGCGCTAAACCCCATAATCAATCAATCAATCAATCAGCTGCAAATCTCATCTGGTTATTTAAAGGAGTACTGACACGAAATTTCAAAGCTGAGATAACTATGTAAAACACTTCCTTTTTATCAGGAGATATCTCCCAGCAAGTTTCAACATCAACCGTTCAGCGAAACATATTTAAAATCCATTTTAATCTTCGCTACGTGTCCCAAACTGCTGACGTCAGGGCTCCCGTGACGAAGCCGACGCGCTGGCTGTGGTTGGCGCGCGCTGCTGGGGCGTGTGTACATGTCATGGTTTTGGGACTGACGTCATGCTGCCCGGGCCTGTGGGGACGGCGAAAACCTCGGCCGGTCTGGGCGCGTGCGTGCGCTTGCCCGCGCGCGCTTCCAGAGAGGCAGCGATACGGCAAGAATGGTGACGCCATGTGATACATGCTGTCATGGCGGCCGCTCGGCGTTTTTTTGTCGAAACCGAAACTGGCACGAATAAAGGACGCCGTAAATGAATGTTTATGCTGCGCTCGACCGTCTAATCTGTCATTCTATGATTAGTGGGCTGGTAGGCACGCATAGCAGCGAAAAAAACGTAACATAAAAATTTCGTGTCAGTACTCCTTTACTTTAAAATAAATACTACGGGTTAATTTTTTTTATTGCTTTTCGGTATGTGTATGTATTTGCACTGCGGTCTTTATGCCTGTGATTTTGATCTAGTTACGGAGCTCCTAAGAAAAGAACACAGAAAGGAATTTTTATACAGGTATTCAGTGATTTCCCATGTTACAGTGACGAGACTCCAACAGTTCGTCGCTGTTGGAAGTGTTCGTATTTAACCAGGCTATTTATGACTTGCCGTAGTCCTCGTCGAAGGAGCGGAGCTTTAAGAATTGCTGCAGTTTGCTGTGGAATAGTGGGGGTGTGAGATGCGCAATTCATGATATAACAGCGCAGGGAACAAGATGAGGAGTAGAAAGACTTGGGACGAGCGCTGACTGACGACTGAATGCTTACTAAAACAGAAAACACATAGAGATGCATGCGCACCATAAACACATTACGAAAAAGAAAATTTGGTATAAGAAAGTGGAGAGTAGGTATTGTCGTGCTGTCTCCAAAAAATTGACCTCACAATCAAGCAGCGCAAACGGCACACTTACGCGTGCGTCAAGATGGTTACGGATTGCAAAGGCTTCGGCAATTTCTCTTGTGGGAGAATTACTCTGCATGAAATTGACGGTCGTGCAACCAAATTCCGGACTCGCACGTGGAGCAGTGGGCCGACAAATGTGTACAAGGCACCTGTTTTAACGAGCTTTTATGCTCGTGCAGATGAACATTGAGGCAGCGCCCTGTCTGCCCCGCATACGCTTTGCCGCACGACAGTGGAATGGAGTACACCATGTTGCTTTTACCGTATTTTCCGGTGTATAAGTCGCGGCTTTTTTCTGAAATTTTTGTTGGTGCGTCTTAGCCACTGCTGCGACTTATGTATGGAATAAATTCAGTAAGTGGCAGCCGTGCGTGTTGCGCACGCGAGCAGGTGCCTGTGTGCTGCGTGATGTCAGCGTACGTTAAGCACAGCTCTATGGTCTAAATGAATGAATTATTTGTTAGCGAGTCGGAGGAAGAAGGCTTCGATGGTTTTGCCTAAACACCGTCTGTAAGTACATGCCATCTGTGTGTACCAATAAGCCATTTTTGAGAAGTTAGTTGTGTCTAGACTTTGGATGGTAGACGCACGTGTCTAGCACTGCTTACCGGGCGATGCGTTCAGAGGCGGTGGCCGCCGCAACCATGTACTATCGCCGCACTTTCTAACGAACTGATCCTCTACGAGTTTACCTGAGTAACAAGTGCGTTGTGTACACCGGTGCATCTTATACACTGGTGCGACTTATATATGTTTTGAGGGGGGTGCGACTTATACAAAAGTGCAACTTATAGACTGGAAAATGCAGTACACAAAACAAACTGGTAGTGGTGTTTTACAGTACACACATTGTTCAGTTGTGTGTACTGAATTGTCTTCAGACCAGGCTGTGAGTACCTTTGTGTTGCTTCTGGCACATGCGCAACAAAGTTCCTAGCGACTGTGCCCTCCCTTGTAACGTGGGTTCTACGTCTAGGTTTTGCAAGTCACGTGCGTTGTTTTGAAGCCTTGTTTGCTTCTTCTGCCCAGGGTGGTGGTGGAGTTGGCCCACGGGACAGCCCGGCGAGCTCCGCCACAGCGAAGCACCTGGCTTGACAAGTGAGTTACTGGCGAGTGGCGCTGACACGTGTATATACATGCTTTGCCGCATCGAATGCCGACACACATCAGCAGAGCTCGGGAGCTGATGTGTGTGCGGGTGGGTGTTTGGGGCATTTGTTGTGTGCGTGCCAGTAAAATGCATGCAAGGGATGTTTCGCTGTGGGGACGCCCTATCCGGTTAAAAATCCTAAACTATGATGTTACGCTAGAGTGAAACTACCTGCGTAAGCAGGAGTAATAGTCCTGATAGAAACACCTGGTTGAGTATAGGGAGAGTATTTATTCAATCTGGTTTGTAAATGCACCATAATTATCCTTGGTGAGGCGTTTCCTGATTTGGGAAAAAAAAGGAGTAAGTTTTAATATGTAGATGAGGATTTCCTGCCTTGCCACTGGGATTCTGGCCTTAAGGGGTGAACTGGTCTTAATAAAACAGCTTCTTTTAATTTTCAAGCAAACTGTGAAACGTCAATTTTGAGCTGCTTTTTTCCCACTGGTTTCAAATATTCCACTATTTGTTCAGTTGGTCAATTAGTTCCTGAGATAGAGATAATTAGCCATCTTTTGTGGAACAGTAAACAAGACACCATTGGTCACAAAACTGTAATCTTTGTATTTTCCAATACTGTGAGCCCTAATCTTTGGATTTTCTAATACTGTGAACCCTGGTGAATGCAATAATCGAAGCGGTTTTTCGATGCACTGCTTGGAACTCATTTTACAGCTCATAAATCGTTGCTGGCACCAGTGGCAAGGAACCATTTCAAACACCCACTTCAAACACCCACTTCAAACACCCACTTCAAACACCAAAGTTTAATGAGCTGTAGAATTAGTTCCAAGCGGAGCATCAAAAAACCTCTTTGTTTATTGCATTCACCAGGGTTTACGTAAAGTATTGGAAAATACAAAGATTACAGTTTTATGACCAGCACTGCTAGTCTATTGTTCCACCAAAAATGGCTTATTACCTCTCATTATCTTTAGAACTAATTGACCAACTGAAAAAACAATGGCATATTTGAAATGAGAGAAAAAAGCAGCAAGCCTGGCAAGTTTCACAAAGTTTACTTGAAAATTAAAAGAAGTTGTTTTAAGACCAGTGTTCCCCCTTAAACAGCAGCAGAATTTTCTTAAATTTAAGAACTTGTGCATTTTGCTTATTTTTGCACTTGCATTCCTAGATCATGTAGGCCGCTGTGTAGAGCTTTTGCCCCTAAAAACAGTGGATTGCAATCCAAAGTATGCATGAGCGGCAGAATGCGCGGTAGTCGACGTGGAGTGGTTCCTAGTGTGGGCGTTGTTTTCTCTAACCGCAGTGGCAATAACAGGTACGGGCCGCCCACACGAACGGACTACCGGGTGATCATCGAGAATCTGAGCAGCCAAATCAGCTGGCAGGTAAAACCGGCGACTCCCCCCCGTTGGCACCGGTCCCACTAACCAGTCCCCCTCAACCCTGTCAGCGTGGATGCTGTTGGGAGGACCGTTGCGTCTTCTTGATGTGTGCTGTTTCTAGTGCGGTCATTTATGTGCACCAACTGACGGTATCATCCAGTCGGCTTCGGCGTCCCACTAACACTACCCTGGTTCCACCCTGGTGTGGGTGACCGGAGTTGTCTTGCACTGGTGCCACGGGGTGCGGACTGTCGAGGTCTTTGTGTTGTGTTGAGTGTGGTTGTTGTTTCGTGTTACTAACTCAAACAAGACCTTACTGCTTTTCTGTTTGAGATGTCACAGCATTGTTTAAGATCTAGCCCTACTCTTATGGATGTTTGTGGCAACTGCTAAGGTGCACATATTTTTTAATCCTGTTTGGGATGAGCGTGCAGGCACAGGATGTAATTGCAGGAAGGTCGAGCTGCGGGGTTTAAAAAAAGCCGTTTTGAATGTGGCGTCAAGTAAGTTTAAACTGATGCGATAATAGGATTCGTGTAAAGCTCGAGATGTTACGATGTTACTTTCTGTGAACAATAGCACAAGCTGTCAAGAGGAAAGCTCCCAATGTGTCGAAGTTGGCACAGAAGGCCTCTGTCAAGGTAGTTTGTGTGTAATGAGTGGACAAAGTATGCTCAATTTGTCAGCTTCCCGAGGGCATGAACTTTATCATTGGCTTTGTGCGAGTCTTAGCAGGGGCTGCTGCATTTTGCGAGCTCGGCACGATTCAGCAAGTTGCGGTCTACAATGAATGAATACTGGGCTGGCTCATTGTAGAGTGCATTGTAGACCAAGGTGGTATGAAGGCGCATCAGTGTAGGCGCCACCATATTGGGTCACCTGTGTTGCAGTCACCCAGAGTGCATGGTAAAGTTTGGTCTAGTCGTGTGCTTTTGTGCCGGGGCGAACATTCTCGCGCCCACGACAAACGGGTGTGACCAGATGTGGCCATGCTGAGTACTGTGCGGTGTGCACATGGCAAGAATATGTGTAGGAGGCGAAACGACCCGTTGCGGCTGGTACGGGTGAGCGAACAGATAATGTCGCAAGGAAAACCAACGCGGACTACAAAGCTTTGCAGATGTGGTGGAGGGGTAACACCCCCTGGCGGCCCAAACAATAGCGACCACAATTCAATCCGGGGCCACGCTGTGAAATGCTGATTGCTGTGGCCGTGGAGTTTCCTCTCCCACGACAGATGTGGCTAGCTTGACCTAGGTCAAGCGTTTGCCTGTAATGCGGCTAGCTTGACCTAGGTGAAGCGTTTGCCTGTAATCGCGTTTACATGAATGCGACAGTAGCGTATCGCATTGGTTCGAAGCATTTGCGTTTACATGCATGCGCATTGGAGACTAGCGCCGCCCTGTGTCATATCTGGGAGTTGTGGGGTCGCATTTCCGGCGTTACCAGTTTTCGGTTACCGGCAAGTTGCTTGTTCGTTTTGGCGTCTGTTGCGGTTGAAGCGAAACCTGCGGCTCATTCCCCGATACACCTGATCAACTACGGCAATCGCTGAGCGAAATGTGTACATTCCGCGCGTCGTTCGCAAGAAATCGATACAGTAGGCAATCGTGAAGCGTTTACTTGCCCTCGGAAATGGTCTGCGCACGCTGGCCACGCCTGCCTGCACGGCCCACAGCGGCTCGAACCGGCGCAGACCACAGTAGCAACAGCTTGTCGCCACTCTTCCAAATCAACCTGATCGCGAAAAAGAAGTTCCACATGCGAGAAAGTAGGTGCTAGTGGGGTGAAAAATTGACAGGCCATGGCAGATGTCTTGGCGACCGATCGCTCAAACGGCAATTATCGTGTAAAGTTCCACATACGAGAAGGGGGTGGTAGTGTGGAGAAAAGTTCTGCTAAGTTGTTCAGACAGTGGCGATCGAATATCTGCCACGATGCTAAGCCTAAACTTCCCAACACCCGCGCCGAGCCGGGAAGTGCGATGTGACTGCCACTACATGCATTCGGGAAGTCGCATTTGCATTCTCGATCTAACCTGGTTTAGTGCATCGGATGCAACGTGTCCCCCAAGCGAATTGTCCTGTTTACATGCGATGTGATGTGGTATAGTAATGCGACAAATCAAATGTGATACGCTACTGTCGCATCCATGTAAACACGCTTTGTGATGTTATTTGGCCGCCCTAGGAAGCGACGTTTCTCCTCCTCTCTTGTTCTTGCTCCGTGTCGGTGGGCATTTGCCGACCGAGCTAGTGTGGTTGTTGACGCAGGTTTGTTCGGGGGGGTTTGGGGCAGCATCACCCAGGCTGTTTGCTTGTAGCGAGCGAGAGAGGGAGAGAGAGAGAGAGAGTGCGGGGCCATCTCTGTCGGTCGATGGTCTCGGTTGGGTAAGAGAGCGGCCCCACGATGTTCTCGGTCTCGGCGCCCCCGGGGGTTCAGCGCCTGCGCAGTCCTCCCCCTCCGTCCGGTCGGGGGTGGGGGCGGTGTGAGTCGGCACTGCGTGGCCACCTCCCCTGTTCCGTTGTTCTCGGACTGTGTGCTCTCGGGGGTTTCCAGCGGTGTGCGTGAACGCTGGTCGCAAGGTAAATACCCCCGCACTCCTTCACCTCCCATTCCCCGCTACGTCCGGATGGCGGGAATTTTCTCGCTGGCGGGGTGTGCTTGACTGCGTGAACGCACATGCGGATTTATCTCCTCCTCCTCCTCCTCATCATGTCTTTACTGTGACTGAAGATTCCTCTGCCTTTCCTCCTCACCTCTTCAAGACCCTCGTCCCCAATGCCTGTCATGTGTTGTCTTCCTCCACTTCCTGGACCGCCTGCTTTCCTGTGATGTGCTCAGATACCTTCCAGCCGGGTACCCACTTAATTTAAAATTATCATTTGCTTGCTGCTTGTGGAGACATCTTAATGCCCGTTGTGTACGTGTGGCTGCAATCGCTTTGTTTTGACCAGGGTATAGGGATTTCAAAACAGCTTCAAAGTTTGAAATAGAGGGATCTTAGTGGTGGTGTCGTAGGGAGCCTGTACAATTGGAATCGTTTTAGTCGTGTTGACCGTAATCATTGCTTGCCACTGGCATGGGTAGCCTGCTGGAGATGCAGAAGCGTGGTGTTCTGTGCTGTTGCAGCCACACAGCTTTTTTTTTTCCTTCCCAAGCAGTTTGTCTTGTAGCAGCGCCAGTTAGCAAACGTAAGTGCATGCGCCGAGAGAATTGTTTTTGTTTTCTGGTTTCGAGCTTTTGGGCAATGTAGTTTTCCCCCTTCTTTCACAAATTAATTTTGTGTCAGTTTTTGTCTGCACTCCCAGCTTGCCTTTTACTCTTATTGGCTGAACAGCGTCGCTGTTTGCTGGTGTTTTACATATGCGAGTGCCTGTGTTTCTTCTTTCCTGCCTAAGCATTTGTTCTGCAAGCGCTGTGCATCCTCCTGTTTGCTTTTCAAACAGTCCACTGTGAAAATTGCCATTACTCTGTCATTCTGTGGCTTTATTCCATTTAAAATGTGCTTGTTGCCAGTGTCCCTTGCCCCGCTTTGGGTCGGCTACTGAAGCCTAACTTAGTAAACGTCCCTCCAGACTACTTTTCGTTAGAGTTGGGTGTCTAATCTACAGGAAACTCAATTTGCCTGGGTAGAAAAATTCCCTTCTCTCAGATAAAAGAAAGGGGAGCTAGATAAGTTAGAAGAGCACTGCTGTCAAAATATTTACGTTGCCATCTAACTTCTTTTGAACTCTGGACATCTTATAAATTTGATAGCATGACATCTTGTAAACTTCTTGTGATATCTTGTAAACTTCATGTAAATATCTTGTGACATCTTGCAAAGCTTCGTTTTTCATGCGTTAGCATTATCATACTGCCCTGAAGTAGCTGTCCTGGTACGGCTGTAAGGAGTGAATTTTTTTTTTTCAATTGACAGAAACAAGACTGTCTGAAAGTTGTTTGGAACGTAACTATTATCAACGTTTATCTACTGCTTTGATTGGCCTGCATGCCAGATGCTCAACTGCAACATTTTGCGGGTTTGTGTGTTCTTGTACGGCGCACATTTCAGTGGGAAAATGCGCGAAGGCAATGCACGAATGCATAGACCCAGCTTTTGGGGCTGTGGCAGCAAGCACGTCTGGGTCACCTTCTTTTCAAGCTTTCTTTGTGTCTTTCTTGGTGTCGGCTGCATGCAGTGAATTGTATGGTGCGCTTATTGGCTCTGGGCGTGCCTAACTGTGAGCTCGTGTCCCTTACCCCATCTTGGTGCCCTTGGGGGGGTGGCGCCCGCTTGCGATTCTTTTTTTTTCCCCCAGGACCTGAAAGATCGCATGCGTCAAGTTGGCGAGGTGACCTACGCCGACGCCCACCGACACAGGCGCAACGAAGGGTCAGTGAAAACGTTACTCGCTTTTGCATCCTGCTTGAAGTCGCGTGTCTTAACGTTGGGCTGTGTAATCGATTAGGGCCCCTGATTACATATTTTTGGCGTGGTAATGATCAGGACTGTTCTGGGTGCTCTTCGGTCGTAGATACCCTTGCGCAAATAAACACAAACATACTAGGTACTACTGTTGTGAGGGGAAGCTGTCGGCAGTTCTGTGCTGCTAATGAGACAACCGAATGGTTGGTGGGAAAAATCAGTGGTGCATCAACACTGCATGACGCCTTTATCCTCTAAAACTAGTACCTGTGACCTGTTGAAGTTGTCCTAATTTTTAGGAGTGTGTGACTATGTGTCTTTTGTTGCAATGGTTGGGTTAGGAAATTGCATGCTGTGTTGTTTTCAATTGCTGTGGCAATTGTTTTCAAGTAATTATTAGTTTCAATTTCTCACAGCTCATTTCAGTTCACCACCCAGCCCTTTACACCGGCTGTCATTAGCATTATCATCGGACTTACCATTATCTGACCATTTTACCCTTAGTCACCAACCCCAAGCTGTACTCGTCACACGAGTTTGTACCAACATCGTGAAAGATGAGTCACACTCGTCCAGCTCGATTTTCCACTCCTTCTGCCGCCAAAGACGTATCACGGTCGTCAACTGCTTTGCTTGTAATGGTCAACCCTAGATGGTGGTAGTGGTGTAGAAAAAACTGCATTTTGTGCCTTTCGTGCATGTTTTAATCCTGCCATCAGTCATTTCATAATGGCGCATCGCAATAAGAATGCCAGTGGCGGCAGTGCTCCAGCAAAGAGGTCTTCTTGAAGCAGTACAGAAAGCAGCGTTAGTGTGTTACCGTGTATTGCATCAAATAAATACTTAGACTTCCAGTACGTTCTTACCCATTACCCCGGCATGCATTAAAGGAAAGCTGCTCTCAACAGCAGTTTTTTCTTTTTAATTTCTGCGCTAATTCTAAACAGAAATCAATGATGCATTATTGTTTTCAGAATCAAAATTGCATGGAAAAAATTATGACCTCATAAAAAAAAAAAAGGGTGATTCTGGTGCGTTTTTCGGAAGTTAAATTGGCAGTTGAAGGGTTAAGCTTTGCTCCGGTTGTGTCCTTAATATTTTTTGGCGCTCTTTGCCCTTGTTGGCCTTGCACCGTTAAGCTCTAAATATCGTCGTCAATTGTATACGGTACATGTGTGAATAGTAGTCGCAATGCACAGTTCTGGTCCTTCAGAATGCACTTTCTCTTTGTAGGTCTTACCCTCACAAACACGAGAGAATTAATTTCTTTTGCACCGTACTTCGTTCTAATCCCCTACCCCTATCACAGAAAGCTTGTCACGATTTCCTGCTACTGTTTTAATGACAGTGTGCACAGCAAAAGGGGCTTCGTCAAAAAACTTTGAACACTGGAACCAGGTGTTCCGGCTGTGCTGTCAAACATTTTTCAAAATGGGTTTTGTTCCAGTGACAACATTACAGCTAACTCATTGTCAAAGCTGGGCAAGGCCTAGATTTTGTGGGCATAATGGGTCTAGCTACGGGGTAGCAAACCACCCCGGCTAGCCTCGTTAGAGACGTTGAGCGACGATGTGAGCTCGACGGTCCCTTGTGGGCCTAAGTGGGGTTCAGGGTGTTCCCCCACGCCCGGAACGACCCATCCAAAATGCCCCAGAGAGGTTCGCGGCGTCCACGAGTGGAGACGCCGCGACGGGTTTCAACTCACCGACACAGGCGACGACAGGCTCCAAGGGGGCCAGGACGAACCAGGGGGTTTATTGGCCCAGTTGTACAGTGCATAATAACGCCAAGGCCGGGTTAAGAACTACACTGTACCGACGCGCGCCTCGAGGCCGGGCTCTAGCGGGCCGCGACGGCTGAGGGCGACACGGGGCTGGCCGGCGAGGTGGGGGGAGCCTACCTCGCGCGTCCGATGGGGTCATGGGCCCCGCTCCGGACGTGTGGCGGCGAGGGTGCGATACGAACCGCGATCCCTCGCGTTCCCTATACTCTATCCTCCATCTCCTTTCCGAGCCCCTGGAGCCAGAGAGACATCCCGAGAGCTAGAGAGAGAGCCGAGACAGGGCAGAGACCAGAGAGGCCCGCGAAACGTGCGCGTCGCGGTTTTAAGGCGCTGAGGAGAGGAGGCAGGTTCCCGGGCGAGGAGGAGCGACAGCGGCGGCGGGACATTTGGGTGCCCGCCGGCGCGTCGGCCCGCGAGGTTGACGTCACGTGCGCGGGAAAGCGTGCTCGTTCGAACATCGCGCTCGCGGGAGGAGGAAAGGGGATCAAGCGGATCCCCACAATTTGTTGGCAGTTTTTTAGCGTTCCCAAATTATGTTTCGATCGTGCTTGCACAGCTATTTTATTGGGGTGGTAAGCTAATCGCAGCACGTGTTACAACCGACATTGGCGTGCAAAAATGGGCCGCCATCAACCCATGAGCAAATACTGTGTGGGCCTACCTTGCATGTTACGCATGCTGCACCTTTGTTTTGCTACTCCTTGTTTCCTGTATATGTTATCGTAAATTTTGTCATAAGTGTATATGTTGTCGTATCGAGTAACCACAGTGTTTAGATGAAATCAGCAGTGTACGTTGATTGTGCATTCCTTTGCCTTTTGGGTTTCCAACTTGGCCCATGTGTGCTGCTGTTGTCGGCGGTCGCCACTTCTAAAACCATGCAGTCGTATAGCTGTCTTGAAAAAGTAAGACAGCTTGGCACGGCAGTGATATTGCGGTTTGGGCGCACCTTGCACTTTCCACGTGGCACTACCGTATTTATTCGAATATAAGGCGAGTTTTTTTTTTTTTTTCCAAAATCTATAGTCATACCCTTCCTTATATTCGAAGCTCAGTATATGTATATATGGCAATTTTTTTACTCCGAACTGCACCCTCTCCTTATAATCTTGACCCCTTATAATTGCATAAATACGGTATATGTAGCCCGTAGTGTGACCTCATTGGAGCATTTCCTACTTTAGCTTGGGGGTCCGGTTCCCATCTTGGCACACATCACGTAGCAAGCATTACATTCGGCATGCAAATTGCGCAAATGTACCCTTTGGGCTGGAAGCTGTTGTCATGATTCTTCTTGCATTTGAGCTGCTTTGCTTCTGGTCCTTGTCCGGTCTTTAATCGACAGCATAAAATGTTCTCCCTTTAGCTGGAGCTTCTCCTCGCTTTTCGGCTGCCATAGCTGGCAAACAGAACAACTAGTCATAAGCGAGAACAAATTTGTTTTATTTTTGGTATAATACATTCATTTTCCCATCATCTGCTTAGACCTAAAAACACATGAATTAAAAAAAGACACATGCAGCCACAGTGGCGTTTTTTGGGTAAGCCATGGCTGGTCCTGAAAGTGAATTCAGGTTACACGGAAAAAGTGAGGTTAATTAAACGATGTACCTGATGAAGTCTAGTTGTTCGCTCTGTTTCAACTATTGTGTGGCTGGCTTGTCTTTTCTCACAGGGTGGTGGAGTTTGCATCGTACAGCGACATGAAGCGAGCCATCGAGAAGCTGATAAACACCGATATGAACGGGCGGCGGATCCGGGTCATCGAGGAAAAGCCCATCAGACGGTAAGGGGTTGGATTTAACAGCAGAGCTGTTGTAAGCTGAGCCTTTGCGCCCGTCTGCTGTAGGTCCTGCGTCACGCAGGGAGCCTCCTGCTGCTGACGTTTATCTGCCGATTGCTTTGCGCGAACTGTAGAATGTGCGCGGCTACAGCGCTACCATTTTCAGACGAGCGGCTGTTGACGTCTGAGTTGACACAAGAAAACCACAGCTCTCTCTGTTTCAGCAGATTTCACACTGGGTGGAACTGAGGTTAATTTTTCTCTTGCCTCTGTGCCACTGGGTTCGAGGGTTTCTGGTGGTGGTCTCCTCTATCCGCCACCAGCTAACTAGCGGATGTTGTCTCTGGATGGCTGTTGTGAACGTGTTTAGAAGTGGCTGCATGCACGGCCTGTGTTGTGGGATGTATCATTGGTGATTAGTACCTACCCATGCAATGTTGTCTAGATGCCACTACAGCTGAGCTTTCTATGAATGCTGTTTACTAGAATAAGTTGGAATTAGAGTAACACTTACAACATTACATCTAGGTATCCCTCAGTGGCTGCTGTGTGCCACAAGTTTCATGTGTTTTAACAGTACATTCTACACACTATTTTGGTGGAACTGTAATTTAACCTTGTCGTGCAACTGGGATGTGAGGCACGTAAAATTAGGGTTAAGCTTACATGAAAGTAATTTCAAGAACACGATTGCAAGCGAACATTGCGGGAGTATGTGGAGTGTGGCAGAAAACTCGAAAAACAGACTTACAGAAACTTGGCACTGTCGAAACGCAGTGGCGCTGTGCTCGTCCAACCAGTTGCAGTTTTGAATCTGTTGTCTGTTCCGTTTCTGGCAGCAGTGCTTGTATTGGGTTAATGGAACCCAGAAAAGTGAATATGGTATGTTTCTTGCAGTGCGAGAATCGTATACGCAAGTTCAAAAAGTGTGCTGTCTTATGCTGCTGCTAATACCAATACTGCTGCAATCCACATATCCTCAGTTTTTGTTCAAATTGCTGAGCACGAGGTCGCGGGTTCGATTCCCGGCCGCGGCGGTCGCTTTTCTGATGGAGGCGAAAAGCAAAAACGCCCGTGTGTACGAGATTTCGGCGCACGATAAAGATCCCCAGGTGGTCAAAATTAATCCGGAGCCCTCCACTACGGCGCGCCTCATCGCCTGCGTTGCGTCGGCGCGTTAAACCCCACAATCAATCAGTTTTTGTTCAATTTACGTGTTCTTGCTTGCTTTTTAAGACAAGCTTGGCACCCTTGGATGCATGTACCTATTAAAACAAGTTCATTCGTACTGTGAAAGCCAGCATGTTCTGTTGCTCTTCAACAGCACGAAAATGACGCGCGAATCTGCAGTTGTGTCGCGTAATAAACTTGGGACTTCAAATTCTGCTCTTCCAGCTTCTCGAGAAGTCGAAGCCGGAGCCGGAAGCGCTCCAGGTCACGCTCACCAAGGCGCACCCGCCGCTCACGCTCTGGCTCAAGACGCAAGAGGAGTCGCAGTCCACAGAGACGGCAGCGCTCCCCGCCGCGCAGTGCTTCACGTTCCCGCAGTCGATCGCGCTCTGCAAAGCGCCGCTCCATAAGCGCATCTCGGCGTCGTCGATCCAGTGGCTCGAGGTCGCCTTCCCCACGGCGCAAGTCGCGTAGCCGTTCCCGATCTGTCAAGCGCCGCAAGGCTGAAAGCCGTAGCCGATCCAGGTCTGTCAGCAAGGGCCGGAAGGAAGCCAGCCGTAGCCGATCCAGATCTAAGAGCGAACCTCGCAAGCAAGTAAGCCGTAGCAAGTCCCGATCCATCAGCAAGAGCCGGGAGCGAACCAGCCGCAGTCGTTCACGCTCCACAAGCGAGACTAAGAAGGATAGCCGCAGCCGATCCCGCTCTGCAAGCAAGACGAAAGAAGGCAGCCGCAGCCGAAGCCGGTCTGATGGCAAGAAGTCTGCAAGCCGAAGCCGATCAAACTCTCGAAGCAAGAGTCGGAAAACGCGAAGCCAGTCGCGCTCCAAGTCGCCTGCCAAAAAGGCATCCCGCAGTCCCTCAGGCACACCGTCAAAGGATCGCCAGAGTCGCTCGCAGAGCCGACGGAAGTCTAAGGACGAGTCAAAGTCACCAGCAAAGTCAAGCCGAAGTCGCAGCAGTAGCCGCAAGAAGTCTCGCTCGGCTTCGCCGAAACGGGGCAAAGAGAATGGGAAGGCCACCAAGGATGGCAAGAAGAGCTCCTCTCGTAGCCGGTCGCGAAGCCGGTCACGGTCGAACTCTGTCGCCAGTGGCAAGAGCCAGTCGCAGTCTCCGAGGCGAAAGTCGCAGTCACGAAGCCGCAGCGGTTCTCCGGCTAGTTGTCACGAAAACGGCAATGACTAGTGCAAAGAGGCTTCAAGCTCAAAGCTTCACTTTTTTTACACTTCTCGTTTTCATCACAGCACAAGTTTTGTGCAAAAAGTCTACGTGGTATTTTTTGGTGTTTATGCAGCTTTCAATCGTGCATGGCAAGATAAGTCCTGGAGCCACCGTGTCCATGCAAGAAAGTTTTTTTTTTGGTCATGAATAAAGTACATTCTTCACCGTTGCACCTTCCGTCCTCTTCTGTCTATGTGTGCATCATTGCTCCAAACTTGGTTAAACAACGTGCATAAAAATGGATTGTTTATTAAGTGGGGAGGTGGGGATTAAAGCAAACTATTTCTTGGTGTAGTGTAATGAAATTTGGTAGGCAAAGCACTCCCACTGGTGGTAATAAAAGGTACATAGCAATACCTTCAGTAGAGATTGTGTTGCGCATATTTACATGTTGCCCACTCGTGGAAAGCCTAGCAAACTGACGGAACATGGTAGGAAGTTCTGAATACTTTTAAATTTTAGTCAGAAGAACACTACAGGGTATGACATTAGAATTCTTTTTTAAGCCCTGTTTTATAAATACACAGCATTATTTTCACCTGTAACGATTTGGACACAACCAGCGTTGGCATAAATACTAAAAAATAAGGCCCTTAATTGAAAATCGGGAGATGTCCTACCCTGCAGAACACTTCAAGGATTCACCAAAAACGAACAAAATCTATCAAGTGGTTGCAGTGGTATCCGCTCCTCGAGCAACAGAAAATGCCTGAAATGCACTTAAGAGAAAACGGCTCTGAAAGTTTACGGAGCACTTGCTGTCCATCAAAAGGCACCGGACGCATAGCCCTTGCTGTCCTTGCTAGAGAATGACCTCTCTGCCCTTTGATCTGATGTGGCGTCGTGAAAACGGGTGTTTTTCGGTCATCGCGATCGGTTTCACTTCCACCTTTGCTGAAAAAAATTTTTTAGTGCCTTTAGAGGCCGTTTTTTGTCCCGATATTTTTATACAGCATAGAATAAGAGTTCTGGAAGCCAAAGCAGGCAGTTTCCAAAAATCTTTTTTTTTTTTTTTTTTTTTTGGCGATGTTCGCGACCCAATCCCCGCATCCCCCCTTAAAGTTCCTTCGCTGTTGCAAGCCCTTTGGTTTCGTTGTAGGTTGATTGCTCCTGGATCAGCTGTCACTGGTTTTTGAAACTTGGCTGTGGTGACAGTGTGCGTTGGTAACTTCACATTAATGCACTTTTCAAAAGATTTCAGTAATCTTTGCTTTTGTAGTGAACATCGAGATACTGCTAACATTAATTACACAGCACATTTTGTTTCGACAAACTTGACAGAAAAGCTAAACTCTGGTGAATACTGTGTAGCTCTCAACCTAATGTACATATCTTGAAAAAAAAAAAGTGTACTGAAATTGTTCTCTAGGATGACTATCATTACATTGAGATTTCTTAGTAGTTCACAGGGAAGTCGTAAATGTTGCGGAAGTCTCAGCTGCTGTCCATACTGATCCTACAGCTTCGCTTTAGAACCAACTACCGTCCAGACCCTACCGATTCTGCATCGATCAGCAAAGAGCTGATTCACCATCGCATCATAGGAAACAGATTTCTATTTGTTCCTCCTCGGCATGTGTGCAAGTTCGAATAGCCTTCCTCCGTACAGATCAGAGATTGATGCTGGCATTGCGAGATTTTATCATTCTGCATTGACCAACCTGTTCACGTAACAAGCTGTTATCAGTGTCGTTTTGTTCCTTTTGTACTTTTGTTTGTGGAATGTACTTGAACTTTTCCCATTCTACTCTGTGGCACAACTAAGCTTCAGGCTTATACGTGTACAGTTAAACCTGGATGTAACGAACCTCTATGATACGAATTCCTGGATTTAAAGTTTTTCAATTCCCCATTGCCAGCCCCATTGAAACTCGCGTCTTTGTGACCACTATGTAACAAAGGTGTTGCGACGGTTAACCTTGATGTTACGAATTTGCTGCGCTGATGAGTCAGTTTTTTGCACTTTCCCTGAAAAATCGGCTGGGGAAATGTACTAATTTAGCGAATTTTGCCCGCACCTCAAACTAGTGGTTTTACTTGCGAGTGCGGTGGTGGTTAGGTGCTAGGCCTGTTTGTCGGCGTGTAGTCGCGCGTCTCCACTGCCGTCTGTTATTTCGATTCGTCAGTGACGAGTTCTGCTGCCTGAAAATCAAAAGTTATCTATTTTCAAGATAAGCTCGCAATTTTAAATGCAGTCTCCGCCCGGTACAGTACCAAAGCTATCACCCTCTTAATTTTGAGTGTGGAAAAAAGCATCATGTTCGCGAAAAAGTGCCCTTTCATCGTAGGTTTTGCCCCTTAAACGCGCGAGGCACCGAAAAGTGTCAAAAGACAAAAGTGATACTTTAGTTACGTTTCTGAATAGGGGGTAGGTGACCTTGCCTCTTCAGAATGCCGTGTAGTTACTAAGCTCTTGGGAAAGCAGCAGGCACAAATAACGCAGTTTTTCACTGTGAGATTAATCCTTCAAGGGCGAGTTCAGTCCCTGATGTCTATCATTTTGGTTTCGTTTCTGCATCAGTCACGTGAGCCTTAACTCGAAGCTTGCATGTAACGAAAAATTGTGAATTTTTGTCTACTTCGTTTTATCCAGGTGGAATTGTAGCACCAACCAGAGCAGGAATTTGGCCCGACACTTTGGCCTGTTAAGCTCGGGCCGTGTAATTGGGGAACCCTGCAATGGGGCTAATCTAATGCCTTTTCTCTTTCCTTCCTACCTCTTGCAGTATTGTGGAAGCTTTTGGTCACAATTAGGATATTCCCAAGGCTGACAAACAGAAGTCTGTCACGTACTCCCCGGAACACTACACAATCCACGCTGCCACTCCCTTTGCATACTCTTCTTCATACACGAGGCACTCCAAAACTGCTGGTAAACAGTAGCAATGTGGCTGCTGTGATGTAGAGGAGGCAATGTTTTGGACGTTGAAAAGTGGAGGGAAGAGTGGGTACAATTTTTGCGGTTCGAGCTGTCCAGTGTGAGAAGCTAAGGTGGTTCAGATATTCATTGCCCACAAAGTCTAAGCAAGAGACTTGTCTACTCACTGTGTTCAAGGACTGGTTCAGACGTTCAAGGGAGTGTTTAAGGAGCCCTTTATTACCCTTGGGCCAAACCTGGAGGAGCGAACCAGGGCCGTTGAAAATTACCTTCAAACGCACCGACCGCGTGAACAGCGATTTCATCATTGCAGTGACAGGTTGTCCTTCTCGGGTCACCGATTTCTAGACAATCAACTTCGCAAAGTGCACTTGGCAATCCTTGTAGCGGTATAAGAGAGAAGCTACTGCAATGATGTTTTCATTAAGCTTGGAAACCAGGAGGTTGCCCTTAAAGTACCCCTAACAATGATGAACTACCACCAGTTCACCATGTGTTGGAGAAGGGTGGTGTTTTGCCAAGATCAGCCACTGGACAGAACGATATGCTTCTCGTGGAATGATGATCCCTAAATTGGTGCAAACTTTCAATACCACTGTGCTCTTGGAGGAATGGAATCGCACATTTTATGTTAGAGGTCGCCTAAAAGGTTCCATTGCCTTGGCAACTGGTCGGAAGCAAGTTCATACCGCTCATTCAAAACAGCTGGGAGACAGTAGTTCCTAGTGCAAGACCCTCCCACCTAGAGGACATTTTTAGCAGGATAAAAAAAACTTGTGTTCTTAAATGCTTTCTTAACGAATATGTGTGCACTACTGAAATGCAAAGCATTTCTACGCGAAGCTTCTCCAGCTTCTGTAGGCTTCTCGTCGGGTATAAAAACAAATAGGATCCTGCACGATCACAACAGAGCTCCTTGTTAAGGTGTATGGAGTTGGCCTTGCAAGCTCATGACATATAGACGTGCTTCCAAAGTCACAGAGAAACTTCCTCATTGCAGTTACAGTGAAGACTATTTGGCTTGGCTTCTTTTTTCTTTTAGCAGCAAAGCTGTGTAACCTTGCACTTGGTCCGGTGGCGTTAGCGGAAAAAAAAAAACGCTTCCTGTAAAGGGTGCACCAGTGCAGATAGAGTATTATTGCAGTGAAGCCAGCTTTCGCGCCTCCGCGAGCGCGAGCCCAAGTAGCATATGCACCCCCTTTACTTTTATTTTAAAGGTTATAGTTTTTCTTGGGCTATTAAAACGCAAAAGAACTGGTGCAGCTTGCACTAAGTGGTGCAAGGATGGAGATGGTGTAAACCACACTGGAGTTTGTGGAAGACCAACATCAGTTTTCAAGGCCCTCGCCAGCGCAAAGGCTTGCTCCATCGGGCAAGTCCACGAAGAGAGAGAGAAAAAAAAAAGACACCAACACGCAGAGTACACAAACACCGCCCAACCATTGTTTCTCACTTTTAATCTCGCAACTTTTTTCTTTTTTTTCAAAACAACACGATTCGTTCCTTTGTGCAACTAAGAGAGAAGAAGAAAAAATCTTTACCCCCTCCTCCGAAAAAACACCCGCAGCAACATACCCATCTCCTCCGCCCACAAACGTCCGCAACACCCTTCGACGGTAAGTCGTTCTCACGGCGGCGTCACCTTCGTCACGTGACACGCACACACACGCGCTGGGCTTTTGAACGGGAAGGAAGGAGGAAGACAGCCTCTCCCCCACCCAGTCGACTAGCAGCTAGCAGCAGTCTGTTGATTTTCAGCAGTTCGAGGGGAAAAAAAAAAACACGAGCGAAGAAGCACCCAACGTGGCGGCGTTAACGTGTCACGGCCGAAAGAGGAGCGGAGGAGCCAACAATTCCAGTCGCGCGCAGTATTTCTCGACAGAGGGCGCCACCGGTCGTCGTTTTTTTCACGCCCGTCGGAAGTAGACCAGCACGCCGAGAAGGATGGCCATGACCGTCATGACGTACAGGTCCCAGTCGGGACCGAGGGCATCACTCGGGCTGAATTTGGGCAGCAGCTTGTCCCACTGTTGCTGCAACACAGACAAGAACGGTTTTTCGTTAGTTTTGACGAGATAACGTCGCTCACAGGCCACAGAATGGTTAACACTTTCCTTCACTGCGCCGTCCTCTCGTGAAAGTCTTCGTTTTTTTCCTGTGCAAGTTTTCCCGTTGTGTTCACAGCAAGCGCAACGTACCTTCAAAATCATGTTACACCAACCAGCCCGACATCAAGCTTTACTGAACTTTCCTTCCCATGCCTATTCAAATCGATAGTATACAGGGTGGTGCGACGATAATTGGAACACTTTAATAAAAACTTTCCCTGAGTGAACCACTGCTCTGTTCGCGCTCAAACTTCACATGAAGGTCGCATTTCGTATTCCATTTTGTTTGACACCGGGAACAACGCCGGTACTTATGATTCTATCTGGTCTGTAGCAGAAGTTATGACAATTTGATGTTTGGGCTTAAAAGGGCAAAACCGGTTTTTCTGGTTCCAACCTTTCAAGCCCAAACTTCAATCGGTCATAGCTTATGCTACAGACCAGATAGAATGATGATGTTAGTCTTATTACACTCCTTGATTTGTGCACAGTTTGTTGGTACCTGGTTCAGCTGCACCCCTCCAGCAGTTTCTTTACAAAGGCTGTCAAAAAATCGATTATGAAAATACAAATAAATTTGAATATATTCGTTTTACACAAAAAACAAAACTTATATCTACAATCAGAATGGAAAACCAGATATGTACCCCAATTTTCATCATCATAACTGTAAAAATAAACTTTTTTGGTTTAAGACCAGTGTGTGTCTTCCTACAGTAATGACCATCAGGCACTGTAGGTATTTGGGAGTAACAAATAAGTAAAATGTTGAGACGCCTCCCCGAGGGCCTTCTCACCTCCTTGAGGTAAGCAAAGCCGTAGAGCAGGCCCAGCTTGACCAGGGCCAGCGCCACGGGCAGCTGGGCGTCGGCGCTGGTCTCGGCGGCCATGTCGTAGTAGCGCTTGGCCAGGTGGATGTCCTTCTTGAGACCCAGGCCCTGTTCGTGCATGTAGCCCAGGTTGAACATGGCCTGCGCATTGTGCTGCTGCTCCGAGGCCATGCGGTAGTGGGTGGCCGCCGTCTCGTAGTCGATATTCGTGCCGTAGCCGTAGTAGTGGTAGTCGCCCAGCTTCACCCGTGCCACCGAGTAGCCTGCGCCGTTTGCACATGTGCATGCACGAAGGGACCGTTACTACAATACTGTATTTTCTCATGTATAAGCCGCAGCAAAAATTTGAGAATGTCAGTGGCAAAGTAGGGATGCGGATAGTACGCGGTGTTTTTCCTTTAGAGCAGCTTCACAGCAATGCGCGTTGTGCCGTGAAGCTGGCCTTGTGTACAACAGTGAGGACTGCGGCTCAAGTGACAGCTCTAGCGAGAGCAGTGACACTGAGTGAATTGCGACTTTCGCCTTGCAGTCAGTGCATTCTACTTGCTAAATATACACTTTTTCTGTCTACACAGTGTGTGGTGTTTTGCTTGAACATTAGGTTTGGTGCAGCCTTTCCTGTATCAAATGTGAGGGCAATACGCGAGGATTTTTTCTTTTCCGGCGGGCTGAAAGTGGGGGTGGGGACTATATGCAGGGGCGGGTTATATGCGCGAAAATACAGCAACAAGGGAACACAGGATGGGATAATTCAGTTAACAGCCAAAGATACAAGTGAAGATCACTTACAAACAAGCAGAAAATGAAACAAAAAGAAGGGGAGTGTGAAAGAGCGCACTACACAGTGGTGGGTACAGCTGCACTCAAAAGTAATCGAATTGATGCATCAAATTTTACAGCTTATTGAACTTCGGCGTTTGAAATGGGCACTCAAAATGGTTCCTTGCCACTGTTGGCCACCAAAGTTTAATGTGCTGTAAAATGAGTTCCAACCGGTGCATTGAAACACCGCTTCGATTATTGCATCCACCAGGGTTCATAGTATTGGAAAATATAAAGATTACAGTTTGGTGACCAGCTCTGTTTTGTCTATTGTTTGACCAAAAATGGCCAATTATCTCTAATTACCTTGGTAACTAATTGACTTGCTCAAAAAATACTGGCATATTTGAAATCAGTGGGGGGAAAAACCAGCTAGACTGACAGTTTATGAAGTTCACTTGAAATTAAAAGAAGTTGTTTTAAGACCAGTGTCTTAAGGGGGGAGGTGGGGATCGGAGCAAACTTTTTTATTTTTTGACATAGAGTAATGAAATTTGGTAGGTGCATTGAAAAACACTTCAAATGGTGAAATTTGAAATTTCAGGATGATACCTTCAGTAGTTTTTGTGTTACAGAGGTGTACATGTTGCCCGCTCGTGGAAAGCCTAGCAAGGTATTGACATATGGTAGGAAGTTCAGAATACTTTTCAATTGTAGTCAAAAGAACACTACAGGGTATGACATTCTTCGAATTTTTTTTACACCCTTCATTTTTTTTACAGAGAACATTATTTTCACCTGTACCCAGTAGTATACAGCTGACTCAGCCGTAAATGTCACATAAAAAAATAACTAGGCCCTAAAATGAAAATCCGAGAATGTCATACCCTGCAGAACTCCTCAAGGATCGAAATAAAACAGACAGTGTCAAAATCCACCCAGTGGTTGCCATGTTATCCTTTCCACGAGCAAGGAAGAACTCGTAAAATGCACTTTTGAGAAAATGGCTCTTAAAGTTTACAAAGACTTCACGATTTTTTCAAACTGCACCAGCAGCATAGTCCTTGCTGTCCTTGCTTGGGGACAACCTCAAAGACCCTTGCCCTTTGATTTGGTGCATCTGGGAGGCCTTCCTGGCCAATTGAAGGTTTTCATGTGCAGGTCTTCAGATGGCAGAAGCATCAGTTTTACACCTAGTGTACCACAAAGTTCACTATGGGCTACTAGGGTACCTATACTTTACTTGGTGTATGCCTAATGCATAGCTGTCTCCAAAATGAAGAGTAAGGCATGGTTTCGTTTTATATGAATGTGCCAGCAGACTTTCAGCAGATTTCTGGGTGTCATAACCTTGCTGAAGCTACAGCTTAGTACATGAGGGTGTTCAGTGTCAAAAAGTTATATCTGGGCATCACAAACATAAGATGAGCTATTTGAAAGCAAAATATAGTTCTTTTATACAATTACAACATTGATTATTATTAGCATACCATGCTCTTCACCTTCAGGCGAATCAATCATTGCAAAATAGACAACAGAATTGCAAACATTGCAAAAATAGAAAACCAATCAAAATATCGAAGTGTAAAACGCTGCAGCCTTACGGCGTCTTTTCTAATTTATTTAACACTGAAAATATAATTTTGTAATCTCCGACTTTGTTGTACAAACTAGTTTAGAGCCACGGCAAAAGTTTCTCAAATAAGCTGAGTTCATTGCACCCCCCCTCTCTTACAATCGTTCTCCTACGCGCACGTTCCCCACAATCGTAATTTAGGTAACCTTGCTGTGGTTGGCCACTTCGTTTTTCCCATTAAATTTCACTTCGCGTACATCGATTATTATTACTCGCGTGCAATAGCAACCGATCCCGCTATCGGCCGCTGCCCGAACACGTCGTGCCAATGCAGCGCGCGCCGCAACTTCTGGCGAGTCGGTCATTCCATTCTCGAAGCTCGCGAGCTCGTTGTGAAACACAGCAATAACTCAGCGTTTTATAACATCGCAGTGCTCGCAATGCGTCCAAAAGTTCACTTCACGAACCGCAATTGTAGACGCACGGACCGCGCTTCCCACTCAAGGACAGACCACGGCGATGTCGCGGGCACGTTTTCGATGCATCTTTCGAGCCGCGCACTTCCCTATCTGGCGCACGATCTCAAGCATTATCGCCGCAATAACAGTAATGTCACTGTTCAGTACCGCAACAGATAAAACGAGTAAACTGCAACCGAGTCGACCGGGAAACTTTGAAAACATCGGCGGAGCGCAGTCAGCGTAAAATGCGCAGCAGCGCGGCGGCCATGTTTTTGCTGTCATGGCGACGCCCAATCAGGAGAGCCGTAACAAAAAAGGAGGCCGGACAGCCAATCGCGTGTTACAATCTATCGGTTTCTTCGTTTCACTACCTTTCTCTTTCTGCCGTTTGTGCGTTTATGAGCCAGCGATGACAGAAGGAGCGACCGGGAAATGAAAGTTAAAGAGTCGGCCGATCTAACGCGACCAAGATGGCGGCGCCCGGTGGCGTCGTTCCGGAGATACAGCGCTGCGAAAATTGCCGTGTTTTCGTCATTTTGAGGAAATATTTTGCCACCTCAGCCGATATAAATATTTTTCTTTGGCACTTCGCGATCGTTTGCGGCAGGGAAACTTTGTGAACGCATAGAATATAAAACGTGCAATCCGAAAATGTGACTTCCGAAAAAACGATTTTTTGGTCACTTTTCACAATCTGATCCCCGCGTCCCCCCTTAAGAGCACAGATACTAGAATCTTCACCCGTTTATGCTTTGCAAACAAATGCCTGCGAAACAAGCAGGTTAATGTGTATAAGCATACCTTAATTAGCCTGACCTTGACCTGATGTCTGCAACCTGTTCAGGCCCAAGAACAATGTTAAGGCCCCAAGGAGGGCGAAAGCGAGTGGCCTTCCCTTACCCTGCGTGGCAGCCCGGTTCCAGTAGAGCAGGGCCCAGGCAAAGGTCTCGTTCTTCGGGAAGTGTCTGCTCTCACCTGGACAGAAGAAGAAAGGCGGAACACTTGGGTCTTCACCTGCAGTCATCACCTACATTCCCGAAGTATCCAGATGGCGTGGTAAAATGACTAAGACAAGTGCACAAGCACAGCAACACAGCGGCTGCGGTAAAACATCACCAAAAAGTGGATTGCAGACACTAACAAGTGAGCCTGAATGTGATAAATTCAGCGTTGCATGAAACAAAAGCGCAACTAATTCTTAAAATTGAAACACAACCACCTAATTACAGAAACTCACCGGACCAACATTACGATTCACACGGTGGAACAACTTCAAGTTGCACGTTCAAGCTCACTTTTTCATGGCTGTGTTTCGTTTGCCTCCAATGCACGCATCAGTTTTTTTTTTTCATTTGTTTAGACACTCGACGGTAAGTTGGGCAACTTAACGACCAATGTTCCGCATAAAGGTCAGACCACAACGCAGCAATCAACACAACACACTTGAAGCCCCTTTTGAGATGCCAGTCACGGACAGTGACATTAACATCACCCGCAAGCCAAGGCACACTTCAACACAAGCCACCATCATCATCATCATCCAACTGCACAAATAAGTCCAACCTGTCCTCTCTGTCTTCATCTTCGTCTTTTTCGCAGACTTATTCCTTCGTGCACCAATGGCTGCAATTCTACATCACCCGCACTCCAATGGACAGCAAAAAATCATGCACCCCTCCACCTAACGATGACGATGGTTGAACATGAAGATTTCTCATGTGGGATTCTTTGGTCGTCTGAGCTTGGACTTTGACTCGCAGACGGTTTGGACTTCTACCCGTTGAGCTTTGACTTTGACTCGCAGACGGTTTGAACTTTTGATGATCGCAGCGGCTTTGACTCTTACCCTTTGCCATTCCATTCCGCACAAAGAAAGCTTCGCGTTCAACAATCGTCATCGTTAGAGAGAGGGGTGCATGATTTTTCTAATTTTGCGCATCCGTGCGCCCATCTCCTGATCCAAACTGCTTTGGCCGCGCCAGAATGGCGCAATCGGATAGACATCAGCTTCATACTGCGAGAAAACCAGGTTCAATTCCAACCACAGAAAGCGTTTTTTCTTCTTTTACTTCACCAACAATCATCATCATTGTCAGAAGAAGCTGGCTTTCCTGCAGTGCGTTTTGCGGTGCACATGAGGCCATAAGCGAGACATAGAAAGCTTCGCTTCAACAACCGAAAGCCAGAGGGGGAGAGCGCTCACCTCGGTCGAGGATGAAGGCCGAGTTGCTCTGGGCCACCTCATAGCCGAGCTCGGCGAGGAACGCGTACTTCACCAGGGCGGTGTCCACCCGGCCGTCCCGGTAGTCTGAGTATGCCTGCATCAGCTTCTCGCTCCACCGGCCACGCTCCGCCACATTCTTGAAGAGCTGGACAGGGGAACGAGAGCAACTTCACCGTCTTTGACTTGTACCCTCCCCCCAATGCGTCTAGCATGCAAAGAGAAATGAACAAACGGTATGCCCTCCGAGTCTACCTAAGCAGCGCAGTGTTTTTACACTAAAAATGTAACAACTATCCCACAAGTAAACACTAAGGTTAAATTGTACCAACTATCCGACCCACAAGTAAACTTCTGGTAAGGCTAAAATGTACCAACTATCCAACCCACAAGTAAACACTGCTGGTAAAGCCAAAGCCAAAATGTACCAACTATCCCACAAGTAAACACTCTTGAAAAGGCTAAAATGTGGCAAATACCCCCCAATTAAACCCTTCTTGTAAGGCTAAAATGTACCAACTATCCTAGACTTCTTCAGTATACACCAGTTGTCAAACTCCATTTCAGAATCCCAGTGGCGCAAGCAACCAAGCTTCGTTGAAGCTCAGAAGCGAGTGTACCGGCGCGGTGTTCGTAGGGGGACAAACACTGGACTTTTCCAAACATTTATTTTTAATAAGCGAACTTCACAAAATAAAGCTTGCTTTTCAAATGAGGAAACACTGAACTTGGCAATGTTTGCTTGTTTCCACGATTTTTACATTTATGACTTCCGGCAGCAGCCGCAAGCGCTCAAGTGCTATACTTCAACTTTCTGTCGACAGATGGCAGCCTGGTCAGCATGCCCCAAACTGATTTTAAAGCGAAAGCTTTCTTGGTGAGAGCGATGGTATTCTGTCAAAGAACTAATGCATTTCCCATAGACCGGTTGGTCGACCAAAAAGTTCTGATAAGATCTCTGGACACACAGTGCGTACATGAAACCACGCTTCTATGGTGTCGAAATGGTTACTTGGAAATCGCGAAAAAGGAACAGTTCTAGATAAGACAATAAATGTGTAGATCATGAAGAAGGGGTACAATAGTATACCTTTATCTCATAAACTGTGTGTCGGTGTACATTTAGATCGTTCGTAGATGCGCTTACTTAGCGAGTGAAAAACCGTCGCATTGGTTCAATCTCCGTTTGTGATTCGAGTCTTTGAAGGTTTGACGATTGATTGGACGCACTTTCAACGAAGGCTGGATGCACTTTTAGCAAAGGTTTTGATGCACTTTTGATGCGAGAAAGCTTTCGCGCTTTTCTCAACTTTTTTTATGAAGTGGTAACGCTTTTTGATACATGGGGGTCTATGGGGAGTTCCGCAACTGGTGCATGTTGACTAACTCTGGGCCAAACCATTCCAAGAAAACAACGAGAGGGGCAGCTGCTGCTTCTCTGCTAGCAGGTCAAAAACGGTCTTTAAGGGGACCACATAGACAAAACACCAGTTTAGTTCATTCGAAAGATTGCCTCGTTAGAACCATACTGACGCCACTTTCAACGCACACTTTGCTCAAATAGGCTTTACAATTAGGAAAAAAAGAAATGGCCATGCGACCCACTAGCTCATTTCCTGCAACAGAACCTATGAGGTCGTATGTGCCTAGCTGTGCGAATGGGTGAGGCCGGCAAAAGTAAATGCAAATTAGGCAGTGCTTATAAGCTTGCCGAACAAGCTATTTGCGTTTAAATGTAATGCTTATTCATTTTACAGCAGTAAGAATGGTGCGGTAAACAATGAAAGTTCAGAAAATACACGTGAGCATAGAAGTACCGATGCGCACTGCTGTTGGTACTGGGCGCACTATGCTTGTTTTAGCTGCACAGCAGTCTACCACTTCGGAATTGTCTTTCGTGACCCTGTTTGTCGAGCATGCCCCATGTTTCACGAAACGATTATTTTCTGCCTAGCAAAAACAAGCTAGGTGCAAATATGGTCAAAAACAAAGCAACGGCGGACAACGGTTCGCGGTGACTATGGTAGTGCCATCTAGGAGGACTGACGGTAAGCAAGGCTGCAGAGCCTAATGATGCACTAGAAGTTCGTTTGAATACCAAACCACATGACTTCATGGAAGATGTCCCGAAAACACATGATTTGGCAGGAGAATCAAAATTTTTACTTAAATTGATTAATTTCTCAGTGGATAGGGCATCGTTTGCTACCGGACAAGCGCTGGACGCACTATAAAACACAAAACCTTTCGAATAAAACAAACTTGCATTTTGTCTGCTGCATTAAGAGCCCTCCTCCTGCTCACCTCCACGGCGGTACTGCAGGAGCGGACGGTACCGGTGCCCGTGGCGTGCATCTGGGCGAGGTTGTAGAAGGCCAGCACGTGTCCCGACTGGGAGGCCAGCGTGTAGTACTTGATGGCCGTCTTGAAGTCTTGCAGCACGCCCAGGCCGTCTGCCAAGAAACAACATCCAGTGAGGGACCAAACGTGTGCTTCAACGACACCAATTTTGCATCAGCAAGGCTCTCGCACAAGACACACCAAATGGAGGCAACTGCGAGCAACTTTTAAGGGACGCTAGTCTTCAAACAACCTCTTAATTTTCCAGTAAGCTGTGTGAAACTCGCCAGTCTTGCTGTTTTTTCCCACTGATTTCAAATATGCCTGTATCAAATATGCCTGTATCAAATATGCCTGTATCAAATATGCCTGTATTTCAAATATGCCTGTAATATGCCTGTAATTAGTTCCCAAGATAATTAGAGATAACTGGTTATTTTTGGAGGAACAATAGACAAAACAGTGTTAGCCATAAAAATGTAATAATTACATTTTCCAACACAATGAACCCTGGTGAGTGCAATAAGAGAATCGGGTTTCTGATGCACTGCTTGGAACTAATTTTGCAGCTCATTAAACTCTGGTGTTTGAAATGGGCACTCAAAATGGTTCCTTGCCACTGGTGCCACCGAAGTTTAATGAGCTGTAAAACTAGTTCCAAGCGGTGCATAAATCCGATTATCTTACTGCATTCACCAAGGTTCATAGTATTGGAAAATATGAAGATTACAGTTTTATGACCAACGCTGTTTTGTCTATAGTTTGACCAAAAATGGCTAATTATCTCTAGTTACCTTGACAACTAATTGACCAACTGAAAAATTATGGCATATTTGGAATCAGAGGGAAAAAAACAGCAAGACTGACAAGTTTCCCAAAGTTTACTTAACACTTTAAGGAAGCTGTTTTAAGACCAGTGTCCCCCCTTAACCCTTTCAGCCGTGATATCTTTATTTTAAGCAAAACAATGTTTTATGTGTGTTTTCCTAAATTTTATGGTCCCATAAGCCCCCCCAAACGAAAAACAGAACTGGAAGTGCAAGTAGTAACAGATTTATTAATGAGGCAATTAATTACGACATCTGGCAATTAAAATTTTATGTCAAGCAGGGACATCCCTTTTGAATATTTTCCTACACTTTAAAACTACATGAGCCTACAAACAAAAAATGAGCTTCGCAATGCACGTATTTACAAATTTGCAACCTTGGGAATAAAACTCAGACCGCCATTTTTTTTTTTTTAGCCTCAATGTCGTAATTTTGTCTTCACCGGAGCTTCTTCCTTGTAGCGTGCAGCTTCATTAAAATGAAACAACAGTGATATCCATCGCAACAGGCATCAATGAAGAACTATTCCCCAAAAAACTACCAGTTTTGGTTTCGTTCTCTATGTGCTAGAGGAACTTTTATGTGATGGCGTCAACTGAAACAGGGCCATAAAAGGTTAATTAAAATGAAACAGTCACATTCGAAAGAGAGAAGTTCAATTCTAGTGACAGGTTGGCGGCGAAATTTCTGGTTTCATTTCACTGCAGACGTTGCAAGGCGGGGCAAGGAAAAACGCAAGAAGGCGCGCAGAGAACAAGGAGAAGAAAGGGAAAAAAAAGACATGAAAAACTGACTTCAAGCACCGAAATTACAGGCATAATTACAAGTCTACAACTGTGAAAGCTAGTACACCCAAATAATTATTGGGCTCTGTGGAAAACACGTCAGCAACTGTGACACCACGAAATGACAGAGTTAGAGACAACTGTGGCTGCACTGTGGCAGTTGGTCCTGATTTTACAGATGAGTTTCATTAAAAAAAAGATGCACTCGGGTCGGAGAAGTTCATAGCTCTTAGCACAATACCATTATCCATTCCTTCTTCAATTACCCGTAATCCAGCAGCAGAAAACGGGCCAACACGATTAACCGTTAGCTTGAGTAGCAAAACCGCTGGTAAGTGGCGTACAAAGAGAGAAAAAAACCGCTGGTAAGTGGCGTACAAAGAGAGGAAAAAACCACTGGTAAGTGGCGTACAAAGAGAGGAAAAAACCGCTGGTAAGTGGCGTACAAAGAGAGGAAAAAAACAAGAAAAGAAGACCAATCGCACTCACTGTAATACATGTTTCCCAGCTGAAGCTGCCCATCGACCCAGCCCTGGTTGGCGGCAAGGGTAAAGTACTTGAATGCCTTGCTGTAGTCCTAAACGCAGGAGGAAGGAGGGGGGGAAACAGTGTCGGCAAGAGGCGGCCTATCACAGAAAGGCCACCAAACGAATCTATCTCTTTGACTACCTCACCCAAGTTCAAGTACTATGAACTAAAGTACAAGGTTCTCACTGTAAAAATACTGCGCTGCTTAGGTTTACAAAAATGGGAATAAGGAGGAAACAGACTATACAAGTACAAGAAATCGCTTCTGTGGACGTGTTTCATCTGTTACCTCCTCCTTATCATGGTTGTAAACATAAGCAGTGCATTGTTTTCACAGTAAAAATGTACCAACTATCCCACAAGTAAGCACTCCTTGTAAGGTTAAAATGTACCAACTATCCCACAAGTAAACAGTCCTTGCAAGGTTAAAATTAAGGTTAAGATGTACCAAGTATTCCACAAGCAAACTCCTCATCAGGTTAAAATGTACCAACTATCCCACAAGTACACTCCTTGTGAAGTTCAAATTAAGGTTAAAGTGTACCAACTATCCCACAAGCAAACACTCCTTGTAAGGTTCCGCCCAAGAAGACTAGACACCCACCTTTTCAACTCCCTTGCCGTGCAAATACATGAGGCCAAGGCCACTCTGTCCCACCGCATTGCCCTGGAGAATGACAGCAGCAAACAAAAGTACGCAACCGTCATAAGTAAAAGCAGTCGGGGGTTGTAAATTTCCGAGCACGCATAAAGATACGTGACCAAGTCCAGAAACTCCAAAGTGACAACTGTTGGATATTGTGTAAGCATACACTGAGCCCCTATAAGGCTGGCTTTGCTACTGCACAAAAATGCACTCCTGGGAAGAGGTTTCTTCAGGGGATGCATGAGCAGCCTGAAATCACAATATCAAGGCCCTAAGTTCTTTTTCGAATACCTCATCCACGCACCATGTTTCCCTAGGAAGCGCTAATCAACCAGATTTAGGGGAAATCCCCAAGGTGGAGTAAGCTGTACAAAGGAAAGTACAGCTTCCCTTTGTAGCTGTGAAATTGCATTGAGGTGGATGTCAAACTTCCCTTCGCGCCCCTTAGGAAGCAGTGTACACGATGATGATGATGATGATTGCTATTGGTTTCCCCTTAGAAGCGGGGTGATGACATGTCATCTTACCAAAAAGGACTAATATAACCATGTTTTACACTCTTGGTTTAATACGAGCGCTGCTTAGGGCAGGCACTAAAGCTTATTACGCCCGAAATACCTTTTTTCCCCTTTTACAGGTGGTAACTGTCCTAGGCAATATTCCCCTCTCTGCTTTTCGTCCACCAGCATTCTAATCTTCTTTTCGTCCCCTCGACAGCCTTGAAGTTAACTTCCTCTCTGATACCCTTAAATCCTAGGGCTTCTGGAAGCCCAATATTCCCTTCATGTAGATTTGGATGGATACTCTCACATTCTAACACGATGTGCCGCATAGTTTCTGTTTCTTTTCCGAGCCCCATTGGGTCGACTTCACTACTAAGCACATATGCATTGCCAGGAAGACACCTTTCAGGGGGCAATATTCGGCATCTGATGTCAAGGCCCCAGGGTCCTTTACTAGTACCAATTTCTTCCGCGCCAGAAGCGTGACACACTAGGCATTACAGGCGGACAGACAGGCTTCCTCGTCGAGTACGTGTGTAAAAACTCTCCCGGGGTTTAATGACAAGAGCACTGGCCTTCTAGCTCACCTTGTCAGCGGCCATGGAGAAGTACTTGAAGGCGGTGTCGTTGCTCTGGGGCACCACCTTGCCGCCCTCGAGGAACATCTTGCCCAGGAAGGCCATGGCGTTGGCGTTGCCCGTGTTGGCCGCCTGCGTGAAGTAGCCCAGGGCCCGCGAGTGGTCCTGCTCCACCCCACGCCCGCCCTGGTAGTGCAGCTGGCCCAGGCCCACCTGCAGATTGGATTGGATTGGATTCGGCTGGCTGGTTGGTTGGGTGATCAGACTGACTGAGCAATTGGTTGCTTGATTGATGGGCTGGTTGAGCGACTCGAAGATTGACTTATTTGCTGATTCAACAGTGGATTGACGAGATTGAACAACTGATTGATCTATTGATTGCTTGAGGTTTACCTGCTAATCGGATTGGATTGGATTTGGTTGGCTGGTTGGTTGGGTGATCAGACTGATTGAGAAATTGGTTGCTTGGTTGATGGACTGGTCGAGTGACTGGATGATTGATTTTATGATTCAACAGTTGATTTATGAGATTGAACAACTGACTGATCTTATTGATTGATTGATTGATTGATTGACTGATTGACTGACTGATTGACCGTTCGCCTTATCGAAATTGTTACACGTAGTGCGCAGCTCCTATCCACACTTGGTCAGTCCCCATTTATGGACTGACACAACTGCAGGAAGTGCACCACTAAGAGACAACACTGTGAACAGATTTTACATGCCTGAAGCTAGGCATAGCCATAAGGAATGCTGCAGCAGAGGGCTACAGATCAATGTAAATCTGATAACTGTACACTGAAATCTCGTAAACATGAGAGTTTTTACGGTTCAGGACCAAACCCTGTGACCTCGCGTTAGCGACACAAGGCCTCAGCCACTGGGCGACCAGTGATGGTGCACTCACGGCTGACTCCCAGATCACTAGACATACAGGGGTTAATGTACAGTGAAGACCGCTTATAATGATGTCGCGGGAGCTGCGAAAAGCCCCGCTATAAGTGGTACCACACTATAAACAAAACATGCGCAAACCCAACCATATCGCAAGCTACCTTTCAATCACTCTTAGTTTAATGTCACTCAAACAAATGCCACTTAAAAACGGAGGTATGTTCTTTATTTCATTTTGTTTTTCTCCACATCAGAAGTGGCTGCACGGTCTTACAAACCGCTAGCGCCGCTTTAACGTATACGCTTGTGTATTGAGGCATCTGCATTTCTTAGCATCGAGAAGAACGAATGCTGCAGGGAGGGAAAAAGCCCGGCTTATGCCGGCGAGACTACGTGATAAGAACGCAAGCCAGATTTCCTTTTTGGTTCCATCCCGCCTTGCGTTTACGATGCAGAAGGCAGTTGCTTACCGGCACAAGGTAGTGGAACCCTAAGGCGTCTGGCTCAGCTCACTATCTCAAGGTGTTCGAAAAGGAAAAGGGTGGTTGCTTATCTACACAAGGTTCTAACTGCAACAACTTACTGCGCGGAGCGCGGGGTCTCGCTATCTTCAGAGGTGCGCCGAGAGCAAGGGAAGTTGTGGTTATCACACGAGTGCAAACAGAATGTGAACTAAAGGGTGCCTGTTATATTTTACGTGCGTAAGTTGGAGGAGATAAGCGAGTGCACCGCATTGGATGGCTGAATCCGTCTTTTTTTCTTTCTTTTTTGCTACCCTAAAGCGATGCCCCAGCTGCGCCGGTCGATCAGCAGACCCGTCAAAAAACCGCAATAGAAATGCTCTTGCGCCTCGGGCAACTGTGTTTTAAGCGGTATGCTTACGAGTTCTATGGGAGGCAAACTGGGGGTCACAAAAACCCGTGCTATATCCGACCCTGCATCATAAGCTGTTACGTTATTTATTAAATGGTCGACACTGAAGCAGCACGCACCATTTAGTAGGAACCCCTCCGCTCAGTTTTACAAAATGCCCACCTGCCAAGCTAGCACAAGCGCCGAACACAAGATGAAAGCGTGTTCGTTGCCTCCTCTAGCTGTTTACATGCATTCAGGAAGAACGAAATCGCTCATCAACACGGTATCATCCCAGAATCACGGACAATGCCATCGGAGTTTTTTCTCGCAACCGTCCGCACAGAACCCACCTGGGCCTGCACGTCCCCCTTGTCGGCGAGGAACTGGTAATACTGGATGAGGTCGTCGTCGATGAGCCCGGAGGACGAGCCGGGGTTCTCCATCTCGTCGAGCAGCCGGACCCGCTGGATCACCATCGAGCCGCCCTTGTTCACATCATTCTCCACTGCAGCAAGGGGCACAACAAGCATTGATTTCAAGGTAAAGTTCTCTTTCAAATAGAAAGAACCCCGAACAAAACACCCACATGCACTTTCCCTCTGAACAACACTGTCCCATTTGATGAAAGGGTTCGTCAGGACTAAGGTCATGCAATGATGATGATGATGCATCCTGCCATACTAATTTTCACACCTGGACAAGAAAAACGCCAAATTACAAGTGACAAAACACGTTTATCAAACATTATTTGGAGTATTTATTTGGAGCTCGTATTTGGACATTATCTGGACATTATCTGGAGCTCGTATCCAGCATCACCCCCTGAACTGCTGTAGGAGCCCGGGGCTGGCAAACATCATGGTGTAGAAGCAGTAGAAGACAACAATCGGCCACGCAGTACACAATGGGCCTGATGCCACGGTCACACAGAACCAATACAATTTTTGGTAAATCAGCTCTCTTTCAACTGTGCCTACCAACGCACATCAGCTGGACTGGACGTGAAAACGCACTTAAAATGTATCGTTGACCTCGTACGTAGGCGCAACCCCACCACGTAACTTGCATTTCAATTTAAACCTGCGGTTATTTTTAGACAACCTGTTTAGAAGTAAAGTGCATTCAAGTGTACCAGGTGATGGGGCAGTGAGGGGGGGGGGGGGACTCTGAAAAGATCTCGACCATTCAGGGTCCTTTAACACTTACTAAGAGAAAACGTTTTACAGAAAATCCTCAAGGTGGGGTTTACAAACATACGGCTGCAATGAAGAATGCTGCTTCCTCAGCAACTCTGAAGTTAAACCTAGAGACAGCTAGCTGTGAGTAGCTGGAGAGCAATCTAATCTACAATTTGAAAAAAGGGGCAAGTGTAAGTCAAAAATTTAAGCCGATCCACTCAATGTGAAAGCTGTCGGTGGTGCAGAGCACTCATTCACCATAATGGGCTGTGGCGTCATTATCCGCTCACTGCTACCCCCCATCACGCTCTTCGCTGCCCTGTCTCACTCCTCTCCTGATGACTTCAACAGAGGTTTGTCCAACGAATTTCAAATTTCCCACATTCACAGTGCTCGCTCGCCCCCTGCCTGAAACTGCGTCAGCGAGAGTTCTGTTTTTTTTGTCTTGCTTTTCCTCCTGCACGTGCCGGCATTGCACTGCCACCTTTTTCGCTTGCTATCGTAAAAACCAACCCAACGAGTGTCCCTAACTAAATGAATGCAGGCGTTTCCTGTTAATTATGTATATTTTGAAAATGTACCTGCAGTTTTATTTGCGCTAAACAACAGTGGAGATGTATGACATAGTTTCGAAAGTTTCGAACGCTATGACTATATAAACCGCTTGGCTTTTCGTAGCCTCTGTGGGACGCCGCTATGCCGTGGGGCTCTACTTGGGTCCAGTGAGTGAGCTACGACAACAAGGCGAGCCCCTAAAGTGCTCTGCACTTAATAACAATATTTTTTTCATGTTCTTTGAGATAGCGTTCTCTTTTTCTTCTCAGGCAGTGCGTGTGCAAACTCACCCACTTTGGCCACCTTGCGGTAATAAGTGAGTGCCGCCTCGCAGCTGGTGACCACACTGGTGCCGTACCAGTACCGGTAACCGAGAGCCATCTGGGCGAAGGGGTTGCCACCCAGGGCCCCGAAGGTGTAGTACACGAGCGCCTTGGCTTGGCTCGAGTCGACTCCCAAGCCGATGGCGTACAGGAAGCCCAGGTACATCTGGCCGGCCGGCGAGCCGACCGCCGCCAGGGCTTCAAAGTAGAGCCGCGCCTTAGTCACATTTTGGCCAATCCCCCCTTCGCCAAACAGGTACGCCTCGCCCACCGCCTCCTGGGCGGCCGCGTGGCCCAAGTCAGCCGCTTGCTCCAGGAGCTCGTAGGCCCTGTGTGGTCAGGCACGAGCATTTACTCAATTGTCCGCCTTAACCACCATCGACTAGACTTGCCAGCATTTTTCAAAGGAGCCGTGAGGCTATGGTCAGTGGCCACAAATCACAGAAGCAAGATACTCTGATGTCATAAGCACCTGCCAAGAGGCGTCACCATTATTTTTGTTTTCCCTAAAATCTCCACCATTGGTTCGAAGTTTCCAACAATCTTATTATTACGGTTACAAAGCAGTCTTTTTAACGAAACAAACTTATGGCCCCTTTAATACATTCCACGGACAGTAACAGTGCTACTGAAGAATCCAATCACAGCCACTCGTTCTGTAAAAGCTCTGCCACACTGGGTGCCCTAAAGAGTTGACAGCACTATGCACGAATAAGAAACGTGGCATAGCTTAACCATGACGTGCAAACTTTGCCAGTGGCCCCTTCCTTGCTGTCATCACGCACTTTCTCTCCTGTAGGATGCCATTACATTGTGCCTATCCCCCATTAATGCCTATCCCCGGCTAATGCCTTTTTCTTAAAATTAGCCACAGAGAGGCCTTTCGAATGCAGTAGCTAAACAACCAGCAAATTTGAATCCACGACACCACTCAAACAGCTTATTTGGTTTGTTTCGAACTTGCCGCTTACAGAAAAAAGAAAAAAAAAGAATTCAGTGCCTTGAACAGGTTTTTCGTTTTAACACATCGACAAGTGGATAAAACGTAGCCAGGCAGACAAAAAAAAGCCACACAATGAACATACTGGGGCTCTTCGATTTACCGTCTCGGACTCACCGCAGATAGCCCGCGGGTAGTCCGAGGATTCCCCGAAGCCATAGGGATACATGGGAAAATCGAATGCCGGACTGCTTCTCGGGGAGTCCGCGGTGAGTCCGAGACTGTAAGTCGAAGAGCCCCACTGACATCTCTTTACCCTGTTTACATGAACTTGCCCTACTGTTTCTTTTAGTCCCTTCACACAATATGTGCATAAAGAAACTGATCCAGATTGATCCGGATTTATCCGGATTGATTCCAAGTTATTCCCTCCATCCCCCGTGGTGTTGACAAAAGGTTCACTTACTTTCTCTTGTCAGAATCTGTTGAGTTCAGCAATGTTTTTCCCGCATCGTAAAGGCTGTTGGCTGCATGACACAGAAGAGCACAAAAAGACACAGTTAACACCACAGAATGAAAATGCTACGACTGCAAAGCGGTGAACGAAAGTAAGCTTTCCTTAAAATGCTGCAACACGTCGCACAGAACGCAATACTTGCATCTGTGCCTTCCAATGAAGACAGGTTTCAGACGCATGCCCTTGACCGAAACCTCAGGCCATAGCCCCAACAGGCACTTCCAGAGTCATCCATCAGACAGGCATTCAAAGAGTATGCGATCGCATATTCAAGGTATTCAAACTATGTATGCAGGTATTCAAACTATACAGTAAACTCCAGCTACGAAGACGAACTCGGTTAAGATGAATTCCACGGTTAAGACAAACAACACGTGCTCTCTTGTAACATCCACAATGCAAAAAACATCTACTTAGACGAGTTTCTGGTAATTCAAAACAAATTTTGACGGTCCCTTTGAGTTAGGGTTAATGGGGGTCCAATGTTCTGTTGTATGTATGTGTTTATGGCACAACGACATCGAGGCCAAAAGCACCACATCAGAGTGATTGGTCTTTCAGCCAGTAAAATACAATTTGAAAGGACGTGAGGGGGCAAAAAAATAAATCATTGGTAGGGGGGTGTAAAAGGCCTTCAGTGTAAAACGTCAAAAAATGCAAAGATCCTGCATATACCATCTTGGAATTTTGCCCAGTAGGCAATCAGTTTTAAAAATCCGATATCTTGAATGCAAGTTAAAAGGCAATTTGCGGGAAACATAGGTTCCTCTGCTAAAAACTGCAAAGGGTGTAGGGGAATGGCATATCTATAAATCTCCGGAAAGTTAAAGCGTCTAACATCTTCAAATCCTGAACATTCAATTAAGATATGGAGAACTGAGAGCCGTCCTCCACATCTCTTCCATACTCGTGGTTGTGTGCTTTTTAATGGGTAAGAATGAGTACCATACATGTGATATTTCAGTAAATCTGTTTCGTTTTTCTGAAGTACATAGACCCAACTGTGGTTTTATTCAATGTGATTTGTTAAGGATTTCTTCGTCCCATTCCTGTTGCCATCGCTGCCGGAGCTTCCTTCGTAGAAGAGGCTTCATGTGCTGGTATGGGACCTGCGGTATTTCTATGCCACTTCGGAGTGTGGCCTTACCAGCCAATCTATCAGCAATTTCATTCCCCAGAATGTCGCTGTGCCCAGGCACCCAGCAAACAATTATTCTCCATACTACGGTCACTCTTTGCGTTTGACGAGACACCTAAGGCTTTCGCCTGAAAAAAATTAACGGACATTACGTGCCTTTCTTCTCTTCTTCTGTTAGCTCTCGCGGCACTGGCTCTGGTGCCGGCACTTGTGTCTCTTCCTTCGGTGTCGCTGCCGAAGACGAATCCACATCCGATTCGTAGTCGCCTTTTGCTGGAAGCAGGGCCTCATCCCCTCTCCCATCACTTGATTTCTGTTCGACAGCAGCAGATTCCGGAGTGTCTGCCGTGAATGCCACTTCTCCTTCTTTCCTTGGCAAAGTCTGAAGACAACAGCAGAACGTAAGCGTGAGAAAAATCGTGCACACCACTGTTTCTCATGGCGGAACCTGCACTTTCAGAAGGGATCAGGGCAGGCTTGCAGGTCACCGTAAGTTCTTAGCATCGATTCAGAAGGTTGAGGCTTCTCGCACCCGTGCTACACTGGCATCCAAATGTCATTCGAAACGAATGCCATTCAGAAATCCGCCGTGCTCCACTACAATTTCAGTGACCTTTGAAAGTTTTCACAATCGCTCGCCATGCTGCGTGGCGTTGCTGCTGTCAAGCTCTGTTTTTACACAATAATGCAACAATCAAATTTAACCGCAGTCCTTGGCAGTAAAATGATATCAAATTATAAATAACATTAGCTTTGACACAATTTTTTGCTTAATGCTGAATCACAGTTGAGGTTTTTTTTTTTGTGTTTGGTGCTGTCTGGCCACACTGGTTTGTTGCTTGCTTGCACTGGTGCTGCAAGTATGGAATTATTGCATCTTGATATCATAGTTCAAGTGAACAAGAAGTAAATGAACTCCAACAATTAAGAATATTTTGTTTGTTCCAAGTACGCCAGTAATGTATTTGTTTATGCTAACTTGGAACGCTGTGTGCGCGAGTGCTCGAAACGGCATTTGAGAGCCCAAACGTCTCTCTCGGTGCTCATTTGGCTGGAATGTCATTTGAGCCGAATGGCATTTCCAAACCCAGTGGAGCAGCACAACTTCGCATTTGAGTCAAATGACATTTGGTTCAAATGGCATTCGGATGCTAGTGTAGCAAGGGTACAAGCTGCTTTTTCCTTCAGCCTCAATGCCCTCCGAATGAAAACTCGATTACTGATAGCCTGAAATATGCTGTCTAAAATGAGCAAGACTGAATTCCTCTGCCATATATGAGTAAAACTTAGCAAAAATTTCGTAGGAACATGATTGCTGCGGCACTAACCATTCCAGCAAGTGGTGCAAGTGACACCAAAATGGTCTACAAACTGTGCTGGACACTGTCGTAACAAACCAACTCACACTGTATGTTTGCAATTTCGTTTTCCTTTCTCGTTCCTCAATACCACTCACTTCCTTCACAAGACAAGCGACATCTATACGTTACAACAAAATGGAAGTAGAAAATTATTGGTTGAACAATGGTTAAAAAACAAGACAAAGTTCGGACAAAAACCCTTTGAAGGTTTCTAGGGATGGGCGAATATAGATTTTGAGGTTCGAAGCGAATTCGAAGCGAATAGTGATTTGGTCGAATAATTTCGAATCGAATAGTTCGAATAGTGCACATTGCAAATCACAAAGACAAATGAGCAACTTGTGACCTGACTAAGGTACACATTTTTTTCTAATAATTAGAACTCACGCAGGCACAGCATTGTGTAAAACTATTATCAGTTGAACATTTATTGCGAAATCTTACACACAGCTTTCCTTTGCTGTATTCACAAGTTTTCATGAAGAAATGCCTGTTGCGCCACATGCTCTAGGTGCAGCAGTTCCCGCCGGCTGCTCATTCACAAGTTTAAGCGCCGCCTAGAAACTCGCAGAGTTAAGCGCCGCCTAGAATAAGGGCACAAAGGATCAAAAACTTTATTTTTGCAGTTATGATGATGAAAATTGGGGGGGAAAGGGGGGGGGGGGCACATGTAGTTTCTCATTCTAATTGTAGATATCAAATTTTTCTTTGAGTAAAATGATTATGTTCAAATTTATTTTGATTTTTATATTCAATTTTTTGACAGCCTTTGTAAAAGAACTGCTGGAGGGATGCAGCTAAACAGGGAATCAGTAAACTGCGCACAAATCAAAGAGTGCAATAAGACTAACATTATCATTATATCTGGTCTGCAGCAGAAGTTACGACCACTTGAAGTTTGGGCCTGGAAGGCAAAACCGGTTTTTCTGGTTGCCATCTTCCAGGCCCAAACTTCAAATGGTCGTAACTTCGGCTACAGACCAAATAGAATGATAATGTTAGTCTTATTGCACTCTTTGATTTGTGCGCAGTTCACTGGTTCCCTGTTTAGCTGCATCCCTCCAGCAGTTTTTTTACAAAGGCTGTCATAAAATTGAATATAAAAATCCAAATAAATTTGTATATAATCATTTTACTCAAAAACAAGCTTGATATCTACAATCAGAATGAGAAACTACATATGCCCCCCAATTTTCATCATCATAACTGCAAAAATAAACTTTTTTGGTTTAAGACCAGTGAGCCCCCTTAAAAAAAGAAGTATTGTAGCCACTAGTATCCTCGGCCGTAGCCAAGCAAAGCGCAAGTGGCTGGCCGCCATTTTGAATAGGCTCGCTTAGTGCGGCCAGAGTCCTTCAATGCTTTACTGGTCACGAAACTTCGGCGCTCGTTTCATATAGGGACCGCGCGCGCCACTACAGGCGCCACCGCCGCACGAAGGTCATCCAGCCGCCGCTTTCGCGGTGTATTGGCCTGCTCTTGGCGTGCAAACGCTCGCTGCTTTTGGTGTCTGCGCGCTGATTAAGTGTGTTTTTTTTTTTCGTAGTAGTTAGCGACGAATAGTCCAGTCATCACCTGCCTTCAATGGGGTTTTATTTTTTGTAGTAAATTACCGTAGACTTCGGCCGCGAACGGCAACGGCTTCTGCGTGCTCTGGCACAGGCGCTGCGCCGTCGTGTTTACGGATTTTAAAATCTATATTGCTTTTTTTCTTAAAGCAAAGTTGTAAATACCACACATACGGTAGCTGTGTAGTCACGGACTGCTGCGGGCCTAGCGATAATACAATAAAAAAAACTGAAAGAAACCAAGTACGCGTCGCTCAGACTACGCTTAATGAATCCGTTGATTGCTCTGGAATGCCCAGAACACTAAAAGAGATAGCCCTATAGTATTGTCGTTTCAATGAGTGGGTACATACTTGAGAACATCTAAAAACGCTGCAGAAACGCGAAGGATCAAAACACGAAGAGATATATGTTGCACCATGGTCTTTCCGATTCCCACGCTTTGCAATCCTTGCAAAACAGGAAGCGAAAAAAGAACAATAAAACTGATTTTATCACACGCAACAAAAATTCAATGTTACGAAGGGAGACAAAAGAGCGTGGTTCAGCGTACAAAAAATTATTTTTTCGCGCCGCGATGTGGAGCACACGGAGGAAACAGAATATTTCCACGTAGCCAAGAACGACGCAGAGCTTTTCTGAACGCAGCGAGCTAGCGAGCTCCTGTTCTACAGAAGACTAGAATGAAATACAAACGTCGAAGACGCAGTCCGCAGTGTGACGTGCACAGATGAACGTCAATAAAGTGAGTTTCGCGGCGTTTGCTATGCATGCATTACTCTCGGAACGTCATAATTTCAGATCCATCGAAATGGGATCGAGAACATTGTCGAAGAAACAAAAAATCAGTTGGCGTCAAGGTGGCACCCTTTTCAAATCAAACAATATTGCCCTACGGGACATACGACAAAAAGAGCAAACGGAGCGGCTCCGGTTGAAACGCCAGATAAGAAACCGGGAATCGGCCACGCGCGGTTACAAAACAACCAAACGAACCCTAAGGGATAATTCGCGGAAATATGAAAAGTAAAAGCACAAGGATGGTCCCAAAGCTTTTTACACGCGAGCCTGAGCGAATGGTAATACAAGTTTGAAAACAGATAATGAAGCACCGCTACAACCTGACTGATATGACAAAAATCCGGCTTTAAGTTAGCCTTGTACAATTCTAGGTCCACGATGCTCTCAAAAGGGTACATTGCTTTTTCCATTCTCACACACAGTGCATTTCCACGCACTGTCACACACTTATAATCGAAGCTGAAATCGCCCGTTTCTTGCCTTGGAATGGCGCACCTCCATTTCTCTCGGTCAACAGAACAAGGAAACATTTTCTGTGGTATCGTTGTACAAGGAACGACATCCCGGAACGCAACACATGTTAGGCATCGTCGTTGCACTACTTAAGTCGCATCACAAGAGCGCGAGATGCACGTTACATTTTTTTCCCCCACACTAAACAAACACAACTCGCCGCGGCTCCGCCGTTCGAGCCAGCGCAACGCCGCTCGAGGAGTGACCTCAGTGAGAGGGCGGCGCCACCGCGCGGCGGCCAAACGCAGCATATGAAGCTCTCCCATTGAGTTACGGAGCAGTTTCGTGACCAGTAAAGCATTGAAGGACTCTGGTGCGGCGTACTGCCGCGCTGTGCGAGCCTATTCAAAATGGCGGCATGCCTATTCAAAATGGCGGCCTGTACAAGTCTGCTGGCTTGGTTGCCGCGATGTTCGGAGCGGTGTCGTTTCAGTGCCGCCTTTTTTTTTTTTTTAACCTAAAGTGTTGCTGGCGCCCGAGAGCTTCGTCGAACCTCTAGGCAAGGCAGCAAACTCGGCAGTGCCGGCACTGATAATAGAAATGTCCGCGTCGGTGGGTCTTGAGCCAAGCCTGGGTAACTCTCGGAAAGCTTGACCGAAAAGCTTGGCTTTCAGCTGCCTATTCGGGAGCATCGAATAATTCGAAAATATCGAATACCTGCATTCGGATCGAAGCGAATAACGAATAGAGAGCTATTCGATCGAATATTCGACAATACCGAATATTCGCCCATCCCTAAAGGTTTCTTAATTAAAAGATGCAAAGCATGTATCAGCTGAATCACACAAAATGCATCTGGTGCGACGAACTCTTCACATGTTTCATTCTAAATGAAGAGTGCGTGGTTAACTCGTCCCTTTCTCCGTACGACCATTTCGAAAAAAAAAAGAAGAAGAAACACTGCTGTTTGCCACAAACAGAAAACATCTTTTTCATACTGCGACACTAAGCACAAAAAAAGCTTGCATGCCGATAAACTATTTCCAGTCGCAAGCCACAATTTATCCGTCAAGACTACTTCCCACAACAATCTCATATCCATGGCTCCAGCACCGCAGGCTGCTCTGTCTGGACCTATACTCGGTGACAACTTAAGAACAGCACCGGAAGTTGCCGCTGTGCCTTATCACTGTAGCCGGATGTTTCTTCGCGCGGCGCAAGTAGGGCGTTACTGGGAATATTTTGAACATTGCGTTAGCAGTTTACGCGATTTTTTGGACTTAATATGCTTATAAACGACTCCAGTGACGACAAACAAACTGCGTGAGACAAGGCAGACGATATCACGCATTCATAGCAAACCCTTTCAAAAGGCGCGCGCACTGACGTCACGGGTCCGGCGCTTTGGCGGAGTGATACACTACATGAGGTGGTGCCGTTCTCGAGTTGTAACCGAGTATATGCTCACACCACTGAGTGCCATTTTGTGTGATTAAGCCGCTCAAATGACATCTGACGGTTACATTGGTGAGAATGCTTACGTTTCGCACGCATGTCTCGCAAGACAGAAACTTTCCCATTTTTAAAACTTTGATTGACCAATATTGAGTTTTTTTCTGGGGAGGGAGGAAACAGACGAAAATGTTGACCTGTACGAACGCCCCACTGATGATTGAGGGTTATCATATCCCTTACGTCAAAGAGGGACCGCAGTGAATCACTGTGGTGTTTGGCAACTGCATCCCTTGAGCTGCGAGAGGTATGCCACGATAAGCTTTGCACATAAAAATTCCTCGGGGCACTTAAGTCTGCCTATGTGTCAAGGGTTGAAAAAAACTGTGCGTAAAAGACACGACAATAAAAAGGGGACACCCTTCCTTATTGTCTTGCCGTTTATGCGCAGTTTTTTCAACCCTTGAAATGATGCACAAACTAGCCGAACAACACGCTGTTCTGCCTACGTGCTTTGAATGTCAAAGCATTATGGCTTCCCCTGGCAAACAATAACTTGCCAGAGACCTCATTGAATTGTGGTCGTGTTTCTTTCTTCGCTTTCGCTTCCTCCTCCTTTGGCGCGAATTTACAGTGGCAGCCATTTTCTGTACAGGACAACAACGGTCATGTTGGCTTTTCATCCACCGCGGCACTTTAATACCCGTGCCACACGTACACGAAAAATGACGTTAAGAGTTTAGTGCCTTACGATACATTAACTGGGTGGGTCGTGCTACACACGAAAATGTGAAGGCATTAAACGTGTTAGGCATGATGGTGATCATGACCAAAAAAAGAAATTCACTCATATTTTAGAAGTACTTAATGTGGAGAAAAACGTCTTACAAGGGTAAAAATGTTTTTTTTTTGTGAAAGAAAACATGCGAAATAGTGTTTTATAAACAATGCTGTGAGCCGTTTCTAAAAGTGGCTTCAGCAGCTGCCGTCGCCTGCCAGCGATAGCCAAATCCGAATAATTTAACACAACGAGTAACACGATGTTTTGCCTTTTGCCACTGTTTTAGTGAACTTAGTCTTCGCCACCAAGAGTGCGCAAAGAATCATCTTATTTCGAAGTTCAGCTACGTTTCCACGTCAACACTCTCGTGCTGAGAGTTTTATTGGTTTTCATTTGGTGCTTATCGTGTTCAAGGGTAGGCAGATTTAAGACGTTCATGAAGGTGAATGAGTTGTGCGCAAAAATGGCATTAGAGCGAATGGCATTAGATTTTTGCGTGTAGCAGCGAATTAATGGCATTAAAACTTAAGGCATTAAGCACTAAATGTAATTTTTCGTGTACTTGTGGCACGGGTATTAGCCATCGTATAAAAAAAAACAAAAGAAAAAAGCGCACAGCAAAGGCCAAACAAGCATACCTCAAGTGGTTGCATCGGCTCTTCAGGGACGACGTCTTCGCCGGTCACCTGTTGGGCTTGTGAGGGCGGGCATGGGCTCAAAGCGGTTATTACTGTGTGCTTCGGACACTCCTCTGGACTCCGAGCTGGGCAGGGGTGAATGGTCACCCCCCAGTGCTTCCATAGATTTCGAATTAGACGGACCCCCTTCATCACCTATTTCGTTTTCGGCAGCGTCTGCTTTCGGAAGTGCCGGAAGCCGGACTTCGGAAGGGGGGGCCTGAAAAAGTTAAAAGTACTGTTAAAGATGTGCGGCAGCGAAATGCACCGAAGCACCATTGAATACATTTGGTACTTAACTTCAACACGTGTGAAGCAAAGAGCAAACGACCCTAACCATCAACATTGAACAAGCTTGTGCAGAGACCAAGTGATAAACACTTCAAAGCGTTGATGACCTTTCAGATTCTCAATATGTATCCTGGTTTAAATTATTTTCATATTTGCGATGATGCTCATAGTTCCAGCAGTCCTTATTTAGTATTTGAGCTGTCACGAAGCCAATCGCTGCATGGATATGCAAGTCAACACCCACTCAGATGCTGTCGAGGTACCAGGAACGTTTTTCCATCTTTTTTTCAGGAATTTGTGGCAACTATAATTTTTGCAATACACAGGTTCTAAGAAAGCAACAGAGCATGTTTAGAATATCCATGGCTTTGTCGTAATGGCCACTAATGGCCATATTTGACCTATCTTCGAATGACCATCTCTGACGGATTATAACTGCCAGGGGGCAGAGCACATGACCATGTCACCATCAATAAATTAGCACACTCATAAAAACTAAATGCTAGCGCATTTTTTACGGAAGAAGTGGCAAGTTTGCTACAATAGGCAAACCTCATTTGCACACTTCAGAAAGTACAAATTTGTGTCAATAATCACCTTCTTGCCATACAAATGAATGCCAAAACTGATTCCAAAAGGGCATTTCCTGAGCTAACCACTCAATGGCTTTATCTGCCTTAAAAAAAAAAACGTCTCGAAAAAGATAAAACCAAGGATTGAAATCACCAATAAAATCAAAATTTGAATAGAAACAGCAGCACAAGTTATAGTGTTTTTCAAGCCACTAGTTGCTAATGCACAACAGGAGGCGGAGCTAATAATTAAAGCTCAATTGCTGAATAAATATTCTAAGAGCTGATGATTTCAAGTGTCTGTCACAGATTTTTTTCTCCAAATATGTTATCTTTTAGTTTAGCATTATGCATTACACTGAGGGCTGCATTGCAGCATAGCCTAGTGAAATAAAGGCCTGGTTATTTGAAAGCGTAGTGAAATCCTGAAACTACACTGGCCAGCAATGCAGCATGAGCGTTGCCTATGCAATGCACATGCTGTTAAAAACATGCTCACAGCTTTTCCAATTCCAACTCGCTAACTTGCAACTATGCTGACGCCACCAAATCAGTGAGGTGAAGAGATATGGCAGCTTTGAAGGCAGTTTTGGCAAACAAGCCTGTCAAACAATTTCCGAACACTGCCCACACATTCTCCACACTTTAACGCGAAAAAGTAACAATTTCCTTCTATGCCTATTTAAGGGGGCCACAAAGACAAAATACAACTTTAGTCAATTTGAAAGAACCGGCCTTTCGTACCTCACTCAGCTCCATTGCGACCATGGAAGACTTTTTTTTTTTCAACTGAAATTAACACAAGAAATACTGAAAACCTCTCAAATTTTGTGATGTGGGCAGGGAGTGACGTAATGTGGACAAGCACTAAACACACAGTTACCAGTGTGTTATCTGCTAATAGCACTTAAAGAGGCCATGCAGACAACGTACAAGTTTGTTTTAGTATTCAAAAGATTTTGTGTTTCATAGTGCCCCCAGCGCTTGTACGGAAGCAAACGATGCCTTATTCACTGAGAAATTTATCGATTTAAGATGAAAATTTTGATTCTCCCGCCAAATTGTGGGCTTTCGCGACGTCTGAAATGACATCACAAAAACCGCTTTGCAGCCAACTGCAGAGTCCCGTTTACCGTTAGGAAACCTAGATGGCGCCACCATACCACGAAGGGCCATTTTCTACTTTGCTTTGTTTTTGACCGTATTTGTACCTGCCTTGTTTTTGTAAAGGTAGAAAATAATCATTTCGTGAAACATGGCGTTCGCTTGGCAGGTATCAAGCGTTCGCTTGACAGGTCACAGACACTCTTGCTTATGCCGATCGGCCAGTGTCGTCTGAGACAACCCCAAAGTGCCGCAGTGCTGCGCAGCTAAAACAAGCATAGTGCGTGCAGTACCAACAGCAGTGCGCATCGGTACTTCTATGTTTACGTGTACTTTAGTAACTTCCAGTGTTTAACCCACCATTCTTACTGCTATAAATAGAATGTGCCCTTAATTTAAGCGCAAATAGCTCGTTCAGCAAGCTTGTAAGCCCTATCTGATTTGCGTTTACTTTTGCTACGGCCTCAGCCAATCGCAGAGCTGCCCCCATATGACATCACAGGTTCCGTTGCAGGAAATGAGGTAGTGGGTCGCATGGCCATTTCCTTTTTTCCTAATTATATAGCTTATTTGAGCCAAGTTTATATTAAAGGTGGTGTCAGTACGTCTTTAATCTGGCAATCTTTCAAATGAATTAAACTTGTGTTTTGTCTGCACGGCCTCTTTAAGTGATAAGCTCAAACGGACTACAGGCTTCCCTACAATCACCCAGTCATGCTTCTTGGAGGTAGGTGGGTCGGTAGCACGGAGCAAGAATATGTAGGAGAGGAAACGCCCATTGCGGCCGGCGCGATCGAGCGACCAGATAATGTCACAATGATAACTACGGCGACCTACAGAGCTCCGCAGCTGCGGCGGCGAACAATTCGACAGCGGCACCTGGTTGAATGTATTAAAAGCAATACTGTTGTTTGCAGCATTCGCCACAAGGCGTGAATCGCTATGCGCTCGAGCTGCTGCGCGACGCGGTGACGGAACGCCCGTTTATCTCGGACGTAGCACGCACGCGCGTGTGCACGCGTCATAAATTGGCCGGTGCACTCAACTCGCTTCGAGCGCACCGCACGCAGAATAAGGCCGTGCGTTTACAGGTTTTACATTTTTTTGCGTTTACAGGTTTGTATTTTGGGCTTGGTGCTTGTGCAAGATTGCTTACGCATTAAAAGAAAACGCCCCTTTTTTTCGCTCGTACTGGCCGGTTTAAATTTGACAGAAAATTAATCGCGAAGGCGGGCTCTTCAGCCAACGGAAGCGCAGAAGAGCGCACACACTCTCACTTGGGCCACGGATTGTTTCGGCGGCCAGGCAAAATGCCGACGTGATGCCGCAGACGGGTTGGACTGGGTGACCGCAAACAGAACGCGCGCCGGCCGTGGCGATGACCGTGCACTCCTTCGCTTGCCGCCAGATGCCGGAAACTTGACGTTCGCCAAGTGCTTGTGACGTTATCAGGCTGCCCCAGGAAGCTCAGTTTCCCCTCCTATTTTATTCTTGCTCCGTAATCGGTAGCTACCAGTCGCACAAATGAGATTCTGCAACATCACAGAGACGTTTGGCGGAGCGTGGCTGGAGAGTTGCCACTGTTTTGTGTGTTTTCTTTAACATCTTCAATATTCCTGTGAAGTTCACGATAAAATTGGCACCATTTCTATTGTGACAACGACATTTTCAGCATGAACCGACTTGTATTTTTAAGCAGAGCCAGGCATCAGTGATTTCACGCCCACTTATCGTCGCAAAACGAATTAACTTGCAGAGCAGGCTAAACGCGCATCCTCTACCTGGAGAGCTGGCCCTTCCTCCTGGCTGTGAGAGTCGTCGGAAGAGGAGGAGTGGCGCCTTTCGGAAATTTTGTCGCCCTTGTCTCCCTCCGCAGCAGCAGCAGCGTCCTCGCAGTGGACGACGCATGCCAGCAGCACGAGCGCCAGGAGGCAAGCGGGCCACCAACACCACGCCCGGTACCACATCCGTCTCCTCGACCCGAGCTGCATCCTGATCACGGAGGGCTGCCCCTAATGCATCTGCAGAGGGGGAGGTAAAAAGGGGAGTCAACGGGGGGTAAAAATGGTGTAAACATGACAAGGGGGTGTTAAAGGGCATGGGGCAGGAAAGAGTGCACAACGAGGGTGTCAGCAAGGAGGGTAAAAAAAGGCATAAAAGTGACAAGGGGTGTTAAAGAGTAGAGGGTCAAAAAAGAGTGCACAAAGATGGTGTCAGCAAGGAGGGTAAAAAATCATAGAAGTGACAAGGGGTGTTAAAAAGCAGAGAGTAAAGAAATGCACAACGACCCAGGGTGTCAGCAAGGAAAGTAAAAAAAAAAGCATAGAAGTGACAAGGGTGTCAGAAAAAAGGGTAAAAGAAACATAGAAGTGACAAGGGGTGTTAAAGAGCAGAGGGTAAAAAAAGAGTGCATAAAGAAGGTGTCAGCAAGGAGGGTAAAAGAAGCATAGGCGTGCCAACAATGGGTGTTAACAGAGGAAAGAAGGGTTCCCAAAGAGTGTGTCAACCTAACTCCAAAATGATGCACGCCACAATTAAATGCCAGCACGTGAAATTTTCCAAACTGCGAGAGTGTAGAACAAAAATTTTCTCGTCACCGTGAACACGCACTCACGTGATGCGAGAAAATGCCACTCACAACCAAGGCAAACACAAGGACACACTTACACCTGGCTAGAATCAAATCCCTATGCAAATTAAAAACTGCGACAAACATCTGGTTAAGTCAAAGGCCACACCCAACTGATGACACACTCCATGCCATCCCGTTTAATAAGTCGTTCTCTTCCTCCACGCCCTCTCCAGATTGTCACGTGTGACCTGTGATATGTATCATGCGAGGCTGTCACACCTGGTTTTCGTGCTTCCAAAGACGGTTATTTCACTTCATTCTCTCAAAGACCCCACTTAAGAGGCGTGCAGATACAGGCAAAAGTAAAAGCCATATTTTATTACATTGCTAGGCAATTATATTTTGAATAGGTTGAAGGACAGGTTATGCATGCGATTTCACTATAAAGGCCATTTTAGTCTGTTGCTTCATGCACGTTCGATTCTGACAACAGCGGCTGCTTTCTGATGGGGGCGAAATGCAAATTAGATTTCAGGGAATGTGAGAGAACATGCACTGAAATCACATGCTGCAGGTGGTCAAAGTTAATCGGAGCCCTCCACTATGGCGCACCTCGTAGCGCAGGTGTTACTTCAGTGGGTTGAACCTCAAAAGTTTAACACTTGAAAGAGACGGGGTACGCATGTCGGTGCAATAGGCAATGCTTGCCGGGGGACTGGGGAAGGGGGGGTACCGTATTTATTCGAACATAAGGCGAGGTTATTTTTTTTTTCCAAAATTCGTAGTCTCAAAGTACGTACCCCGCCTGATATTCGAAGCTCGGTATATATGTGGCGATTTTTTTTACTCTCCAAAGTGCGCACTCGCATTACAATCGTGACCGCCTTGTAATCGAACAAATACTGTATGTGTGGTAGGCTGCTTAGTGAGCTGTAAAAAAAACCTGCAACTAGAAATGTGCCGACGAGAGGCAAGCAATGATAAGCCACACACACTACTTCCAGGCCAATATGCTGATATCATAAGGGTAGTTCGTGTAGTTTGATTCTAAACTGAATCGAGCTGACTGAGGAGATATACTTGACTTAATGCGGGTTCCAAGCAGTGTATGCATATTCAAATTTTATCCCGACGAGTCATTCACCAGCTAAAAATTTCACACTTTGAGAGGCGTGGTGCCAATGACGTTTTAAAAACCCAAACGTCTTGTTTTCAGATCAAACGAGGCGGGCGACCTATGTTGCCCTGAACCATTAGTCAAGCTCCTCGTTCTTATTTTTCAGTTTCCAATAAGAGGTTTGTTAACCGTGCCTCAGGACGTGAAAGTTGTGTGTTGTTTCTATTTTAATAACAGTGGCCCTCTTTTTTTTCCCCAACTACCATATTTACGTTCTGTCTTCCTCATAGAAACTGCTCGAGGATGTAGTAGCAACGCTCAAATTTTCTCGACAAGCACCATATCTTATCCCCTTGCAACATGGTTCTAGGAAAAGGCACTCTACTACTACTCAGTTACATTCAATTGTTCGTTTTTACTTCCAGTAGAACTTAATATCAATGGGGCACACTTTAACTCACAAACTGCACCTCATCAGCCTTGCATCCTTTTTGGTTGCAATGGTTTCTGCTCAGTTTTTGGACTGCAGCCAATATGTAGACATACATTAATGGCACAAAATCTGACTCTCTTCCCATTACTTCCGGCATCCCCCAAGGTAACGTTTTTGGCTCCTTACTTTTAGTAATTTACTGTAATAATCTTGAATCCATCATCAAAGAGCCCGTGCAAATTCGACTATTTGCTGATTGCATTGCTTTTAATAATACTACCCAGACTATTAGTGACCAAGATGCTCTTAACTCCCTGCTCACTGATATCCCCTCTTGGAGCCATGAATGCGGCACGGTAGGAAAAGCCATCTCTCTCTGCATCACCAACAAACAGAATCCGTTCAAACTTTTGCATTCACTTCCAGGAAATCCCCTAACCACTGAAATAAAGCACCATAATGTCAAATTCTAATGGCAGATCCGAAGCACTTTCAGAGCAACATTTTGCTTCATCCGGGGCAAACACGTTTCAATGGAAGGTCAGGAGCAACTGTATCTTCTTCCAACAGCAGATCATGAGCGCCATTGCAGCCAAAGTCGCTCCACGAAGCAAGAAAAGTCACACCCCCCCAAAATAGAACCACCATGGCGTCAGCACATGAGCACAGTGTCCGCAAAGAAAAAAAGATTCTGCCCACCATACCATGCCTGCACACTCGCTGCTTGAGAAAAGCAAGTCTGATTCAAGCAGTTAAAACTCTGAATCGAGCAGCGAGGAGCCAAGCCCTAACAATGACTGGATGGATGTGGCATATAAACGAGCCTTCGGCGCTTTCTTCTACTTTTTTTCTTTTTTTCTTTGCCTGTCTGAGAAAATGCTGAGCAGCGTTGCACGTCGCTGAGACCAGGAAAGGAGAAAGCTCCTGCAGGAAAGCAGACGTATTTGGAACTGTTCTCATCACGCATCATTATGCTCCTGGCAAGGGGGCGGGTACGTTCTAAAAGCAGTTACGGAGCAGCTGCACCTTGAAGGACCATGCTCTGCGGCAGATGGTGGCAGCTTCTCCATATCTGCCATTGGAATTCAACATAATTTGGAGTAACATCAACTGGCAACTTAAACCAGATTTAACAAATTGCTTTAGTTTATTCATCTGTTTTTTGCAAACTGTGTTTGCGTAGGCGTAAGTTCAGACACACGCTAGCAACAGTTACAAAACTGTTATATACACTACTCTAATTCGGCCTAAACTGGATATTGCCTGCAATGTTTGGGACTACTATACCGTACAGATACAATATATAAAGTATACAATAATACAATACAGAATATACAGGGAGAAAGTTTCTGCACCTCAAATGTCTTTGCTTGTTATTTCACTCTAGAACCTGCCTGAGAATCGAGTCCATACTTCAAGCCCCTTGATACTTGCAATACTCGTCATTCTGTTTAACTCGGGCCATTGTTTGGTTCCACCAACCTGCTTACATTCTTTTCCCCCTTATACTAAACCGACTTGAACAATATGCCCGAAACATGTCTAAGCTCCTTTGTCCAATACAAGAAAATGTTTATTTGTGCCTGGTGGCCAGTGTTTTTTTTTTACATTCTGATCATTTTTCACTACTGCCACATGTAGTATCATGCTCTGTTTTGTATCTTCGATAATGTTTGCATTGTATGCCCCCTTTTTTAGCGGGCCTCTGGCCTGCACTGTTAAAAGTAATTGTCTTGATCTACAAACGAATGGTTTTTACGAAGGTCGAAAGGAAATAAGTTCGAAAGCGAAATGGGTTTAGCTACAAAGCCAACATGAATAACTTTATAATCCCAGATCTCGGGAAGTACACATACATAACACCCTTTCAGGACGACTTGTTATTAGATCAGACTATTTCAGCAATTTCCTGTGATACAGGTTGGTTTTGCTTGCACTTGCGATAGGTTAAGATTAAGGCATACACAACTCATTCGGTCCCCTCGCTGTATCTGCTGGTGCAAGATAGATCGACCAATCAATATTAGGAAAATTAAAGTCCCCGAGCATAATTACTCGCATGGTAAGGTGTTTGGCCATATTTTAAAGCTTAGTTACACTGAATGAGGTGCGGCACGGCATCTCAAGATCAAGACAAGGATCTCAAGATCTGACACAATGCTCATTTTCAAACTGGATACATTGCGGCCGATAGTGAAAGGTACTCCTCTCCCCTCGCATTTCTGTGGCAGTTTTGAAATAGTTAAAAATTTGGTAGGCCAGCGACAGCTCCATTGTCAGTTTGCTGGCAGACGATGAAACCCGATTAAAAATTACATCATCTTTTAGGATAAAGCTGTGTCTGTTATAGAAGATAACAAAAAGCAATAAGTTTGATCGAGGGGCGGTGAGGTCCCGTGCTGATGACAGAGAAGTCACTACAATATTTTCTCAGCAGATTTTGACGCAGCGCCAAGCACGTCGTGTTTGATACCAACATGAAAAGTTTGGAGCACAAAAAATAGGGCATGGATAATGATTTAGCAAAGCAATAAGGTGTTTACGAGCAACTCAAGTGGGAAGAAGGAAACCTTCGCCAACACTAAAATACCTACCCCTAAATGTAGTGCCATTGGAATGGTCAGATTTTTTAATTTTGAAAAGGTTGAATTTCATAACCAGTGGATTATCACGGCATCCTGTACGCCATCCAAGGTGTTGTGCACAGTCAATGTGACTGGGGCAATTGGCAAATTTCATTTAAATATCAGATTACAATTTCGTCATACTCTACAGGTGTTTTTTTCAGGTTCCGATTGGGAATGTTATAAAACATTAGATTATTACAATCTTTTTGCACAGCTTTCCAGTTGCCAGTTCAACCTTAAAATCAATACCTAATTGCCAAGGTTATTCTTTTTGTCACTGCCTGACTGAGAACTTCAAGAAACTCAGCATCAGTGCTCTTTCAGCCTAGAATTACCTGAAATGTATTCCCCTTCCACGGCCACTTCATAGCTATGAATCGCTTTTGTGACTTTCTGCTGCTGTTGTTATTAGTTTGCATGTTTCGTAATTTCACTTCTCGTCTCGTTGATAATCAGACACTTGACAGCAGTGCACCCCAAGGTGGAGTGTTCATTACAGGTAGGGTTATCATAACTCCCCTCGAGACAGAAAATGTTTTGTTGTTTATCTGTCTAACAACATCGAACACCCCTTTTCTACTGGCATTTGCGACCCCTCAAGTTCTTTCTTTTTCTGTGAAAGGTGAGAGCTACGGGTATTTGAATTGAGAAACCTTCAACTAGAATGAAATATAAATATTCTTTGAAAAACTGGCTTCAAACATTGAATTGAATACTGTAAACTAGTTAGTTTTCATGACGACCTCATTTCTGCATATTTTGCAGAGACGTTTCACTTCCACAAGAAACGTCAACAAAATAGGCTGACACATACATCTAAATGAAGAATTCTCTCAAAGCTGTCAGGAGGATTTCCACGTGCATTTTAAAAATCATGCGTTGCAAACCAAAGACTGCCCAGATGTAGAAAACCACATTGTCGAAAAGAGATTCTACTCTATTTTGTATATTCTATTTGTATTCTATTTTATATATACTATTCTATAACCTTCTTCCCACTTCGTATTACACTTTTATACTTCACGAGGTGTGTGTAGACTTCAGTGCAGTCACAGTAGCTTGCCTGTCTTCAAAAAACAGTTCCAGCTCCCAATCACTTCAGGGACTTGCAGTCATATTATTACATTAGTGTCTCACAGCCTACTCTGACCTTTATAAAGAACATGATGAAATACGATTTCCACAGAAGCGACCATACAGAAATTAATTAGCTTTCAATGACATTTTTTTACAATCTACAACTCAAAGTTTGGCTTGATTCTCAAAATGTTTAGCTCGCAAGTACTTTACAGATCACATTTCACTGCGATAGCGTTGAGGACTTTGTGTCGCAGAAAAGGTGGCGTTGGTGGCATGACAGGGAACGAGCTTCTTGGATTAGGGAACAATCTTGAGTAGAAAATGTCATAGTTCAAATAAAGTAAAAAAAAAAGTGGAATTGGGAAGGCCATTAACCTGATGGAGGGATGAGAGAAATTCATGGGTAAACCGTGAACTCGAGCAGCGCAGGACCGGAGTGGTTGGAGGTCAATGGGACAGGCCTTTGTCCTGCAGTGAACTTGAGCATGATGATGATGATGATGATGATGAGGATGAGGAGGAGGAGGAGGAGGAGGAGGAGGAGGAGGAGTATAAACCCACTACGGGATCACAATAGAGAAGTGAAAGTTGGTCTAGTGACACTGAAATCCTGATCCAACGTCAACATTCGTCTGTGCACCCGCCGCGGTGGCTCAGTGGCTAAGGCGTTGCGCTGCTGAGCACGAGGTCGCGGGTTCGATTCCCGGCCGCGGCGGCCCGCTTTTCTGATGGAGGCGAAAAGCAAAAACGCCCGTGTGTACGAGATTTCGGCGCACGATTAAAGATTCCCCAGGTGGTCAAAATTAATCCGAGCCCTCCACTACGGCGCGCCTCATCGCCTGCGTTGCGTCGGCGCGTTAAACCCTACAATCAATCAAATTCGTCTGTGCACATCAGCACAAGGCCATCAGGAGGGAACGCATGTCCGAGAGATGCAATGCTGACATCCAGTAAGGGTCCCTCTTCCAAGTCATCCTCCACGAGTGCAGAGGGCCAACTAAAGCTATTGCATTCCAATCTTAAAGGCGAGGTGTAGGTGTCGTCTAAGGGGCGTTTTTTTTTTTGTTTTTGCCAAGGCGCGCAATGTTTATTACGAGTTTAAGTACCCCTGTGCACCACAAACCCAAACTAGAACGCGTATTTACATTTCCGCGTTCACAATATGCGACTCCGCACAATTTGTTTTTCGACATTAAGTTTTGGGGCAAGTTTAGCGATTGATGCAAGCCCAAATATTCTAAGATATCGAATATAAAATACCCGAAACGAACGCAAATCTAGGAAGAACTGTCCCATTCGTATCCATGCACTCATCTTCACACAACATGGGAGGAAGCCTTAATAATACCATCTGATATGCTTGCCTGCACAACACCTATGCTTTCCAATTAAGATCACATGCCGAAGATGAGTGGTACAGGCCACGGGGAGCCGAAACATCTCGCACAATGACAACAAGTTGACATGCATATACTTTGGAGTAGGAACGGATGAATTCTTTCATTGATGGAGGACCTGGGATGACATTTTGTGGACGGACTAGTCCTGGCAACGACGGTGTTTTGACAAGCTGCGAGATGACGGAAGAAGCAAGCATATACTATATCATGGTTTGCCAATACAGGAAACATCCCCTCCATGATACTCGAAACTGGAAACGTAATTTGCAACACTAATGCAGGGTTACATTCCCTAAGCACATCCAGGTCCCTCAACCTTGCCTATCAATCCAATTTTTTCGCCTGCAACAATTCTGGGTGCAGCATTGTTCATTTACACCGTGAGATTTCATGCTCCAGTAGCACTTTCGAAAAAAAAACTTTTAGAAGTTTTGCACGCAAAGTCATCCGATCGCAGCATCGGCATTTCAAACTGATAACATCAGAAACTTCTGGCTTTTTCAATTTACCAGACCACAGAACGTCTGACCAGTTCATAGGCAGACAAGGAGTTTTCCCGCAACAGATATTCTATGCGCAAAAAAAAGAGAAAGAGATAAATACAGAGTTGCTCTGGAGCATTTCCAGGCAGTCCAAAACAACAAATCAAAGAGACGTTTTGTTTCTTGTATAAAAAAATACAAGCTCGACTTGTAAGTACAGATGAGCTAATGCCGACATGCCAACGGCCTTTCAGTTTCAAGGCTGAATTCAGGAGCGACTCCGGCTGATAACCACACCATTGTTCATTCGCAATTTCGGCCAGGGACAGTGAAAAGAGAACGCCTAAGGGAAGGCGTGGTTAACGTCAAGAAATGTAAAGCCATGGCATATAACCTATACAGCTGTGGTTAAGAAGCAGACGCATATTTTGAAGGTGACATTGCTCTCGACAGTTGAGGACACATTCTAAGGCCACAAGTGAAAGAGAATGTACATCTCGCTTCTTCCTTGAATAAAAAAAATGCAATGTTTTTTTTAATGTATTTCATTGTAACTTGTTGTCTACTGGTTGAAAACTGATTCTTTTTCATTTTTTTCTCCAGCCACTATATTAGAAACGGTGAACCGGGCAGGTCTCTGCAAATCCTAAACTAGGTGGCCAAGTAGCCAGAGTAAATTGTGTAAAACACGTTTCAGTCCACATTTATGCCGTTAAAAACGCCTGCGTAGTATTCAAGGGCGAAACACTTCTACCAAATCTACCCACTCTTTCAGGTCTACCCACAAATCTACACACAGACTTCAGATAAGCTTTATCTCTGCCCTGGTTCGTAGCGATCAGGGACTTACTAGTTAGCGCACCAATTTTTCTGCCCGGAGTTCAGTTTACTTCTGGTGCAGAAGTTAGGTAGGAAGCACGGTACAGCCATGCTCGCAGACGATAGCGATTAGCACCACGTCACTGTAAGCTACTCGTCAAACTTGGCACTTAGCGGCGCGTCCGCTTCTGACGTTAGCTTTAAAGTTGTCTGAAAAGCAACAATACACCTTGTTTCGTTAAAAGAAGAAAAAAAAAATACGCACTCTTTGCCTGAAACTACAGAGCGTTGACAGTTGGTATCCGAAAATGGTGGTTAGCTTTCGGGTAGGTATAGCTAGCCTTCTCGTGTCAAGCGTGTCAGCCAGTCAGATCGCGTGAGATCCGATTCGTACACAATGCGAACAAAACTCACGGGAGACGTTTCCGAGACGAGCAGCCAAGGTTCGTCACCACGTCACTTAAACGACGTGGCCTTGCAACTAAATGCAACTCAGCGCTACAACTCGCTCATTGAAAACGCCGCGCACAGAATGGAGGCAGTTGCGTGTTTCGACGCGCTCACCACACGTCAGTACTTTATTTCTTTTTATTTTTCCCTCGGCGGCAAGCAAGGGGTTGACCTGAAAGCGACGAAACCAGATCTTTGGAGCGACGCGCACCGCCTCAGAGATGCGACGAAAGTCGCCGCGCCCCGGGCGTCGCTGAAATCTTGACTCGCGAAGGTAAACAGTAACCAGCGCGTCGCACTACCACACGACGTCCGATTCTTCTCCTCCAAACACGAGCGCTGATTGCGCATCAACAAACACGACCGGCCGCATCTCACCTGATCGATTTCACACGCCGTGTACCGCGGAGGGGGTTTGGCCCGTCGGGGGATGCCAACCAGCGGCTTTCGAGACGATCATTTCGGGCAATCGCTTGGCGCCATCGCGGCGTCTCCCGTCCGGTCCCGTGCTCTAATCGACTACGCGCGCACACACACACACACGTCTTCAAGCCCGGGCTTCGGTTCTGCGACGATTCCTGCGATGCCACGTAAAGTAAGAGCACATTGCAGTCGCCTACGAGTCGATGTCCATTGGTCCGTCACTAGGCTTGTCGGTGGTGGGCGTCGCTTGGATCATTGCGAGCCGCTTGGGGGCGCTAGCAGATTGCAGGTTTTTAATCGCGAAAACGTTAGGTCGAAAATCAGGCGTAACCGAGAGACGGATTACAAAATTACTCATCCGACAGCACGTAGAGAATGCAAGTACAGTAGCTGAGTTCAAAATAAAATTGGTTGGGGTACTGAGACTCGAATGAGTAATTTAAGCATGGTAATTGCAGAAGTACCCCTTAGGCGAGCAGCAAAGTGTGTTCCCGCTAAATGTACACTTAGCTTGGCGATGCGAACGCGGGTATGTTCCAGGTTAACGTTAGTAGCTCGCCATCTTGAGGCATCCACTGAAACCTGAGAAGCGATCGTGCGGCTCTTTCCCAACAGATGGCGTGCGAGTAGCACGAACAGGGGTATGTTCCCGGCTGGCGTTGTTAGGTCTAAAGTTATGCTTTGAGCTCTACATTGTCAATCACTGCCAGCTACTTGCTGTACAAAAGTTGATAATGTGTGGCATGTCGTTAGGCTCAGCATCATGGTTATGTAATGTTAGGCCTATATATATAAACCTCACCGTAACGGAAAGGAAAGAAAAAAGATGCAAGGGAAATCGATGATAATGATGACGAGAGCAAACATTCTGCAATTGGACACCGAGGATTTCGCATTCAGGCCATAAGGAGAGATTTTGGGGGGTGTGGGGGGGGTATTCATTTAGTTCTAATCCAACCTTCCCAAAGTGAAATACTGCGGTGATGAATACAGCCAGCGGAAATAACAAACAAGACTTGTGAGTGTTGACGCAGTTGAAGTATAAAAAATGAAGTTATCGCATTCAATGGTTTGCTTATCATTTAGGTTATAAATTGAATTGCTTTGACGCCCCACTTTAGATCCTATAACTCACTCTGCCCTAACAGATAGGGTTACCAACTCTTGGAAGTTGGGGTTCGAAGGGGTGAGGGGGCCGGGCGTGGTAGCGTACCCTAACATAGGGAGGCAACGAAATCTGTTGTCTTTATTGCGATATCTTCCAGGCAAATCTATTCTTTCTTCATTGTTGTCACCTCTTGAAATAATAGGCTGCCAAGCAAGTTTGACGCCGTCTGATGCGATTGCCGAGATGGACAAGAACCAGCTTAGTTCTTTCTCAAAATGGAACTCCTCCCCGTAAACAACTCCATTACGGGCGTTCTGAGCTCGACTTCTTTTGTGCCTTTCTCAGACATATCGTTTTGCGTCTTGTCAGCTTTGCGTGAAGTCCTAAAACTCTTGAGGAGTAAGTGGACTTTGTTCAGTTTTCTTCTTTTTGCACTGAGGTGCAGCACAACGTTCCGCATGGGCCTTCTGGATTCGAGAGCGCTTTCATGTGGGCACTGCTCGCTGAGAAGCATGGCTGTTTCCTAATCGCTTGCGCTCTACAGTGGTGCACTCAGCAAAAGCGATGATGACTTCAGTGACAAAGAGAATCGAGTGCTTCCATCAGTGAGTGGCGACAGTGATTCGACAGAAGTGAGTGACGAAGACCACGACGGCGGCAAAGACAGCAGCGTGCGGATTATTACTCTGTGAGCTACGCATTTTGTCGAAACACTGTCAAAAGATTTTTTCCTGGCATCTAGGGGTTTCCATTGTCAATAGCTTTATTTGGAAGCGCACAGAGCTGCGAAATCATGCGGAGAAAGAACAGCAAAACCTGCAGTACGGCCGTGACCTCATCCAACAGCTGGTGGGTGATCTGAGAGGTCGAGCCAGAAAGCGGGGCCCGTGTGCACGCATGGAGTGCGAGGAAAGGCTAGATGGGATGAGCCATTTTATCTACAAGCTCCAAGGCTGAAGCAGCAAGGACAGTGCTGTTTGTGGCGATAGAAAAACAAAAGGTGGCAGGACAGAAACTAATTTTCTGTAAAACCTGCAATAAAAACCCTGGCCTGCACCCAGGAAAATGCTTGGAGCGGTTTCATGTGCTGCTCAAATATCAGCAAAAAAGTTGCAAGCAGAATGCCAGACACAAAATACATGTCCTGTAATGATTGAAAAATAGAGCGCGACTTTGATGACAACACAAAGGAAGAACGATGGGACAAGCACTGTCGAAGTTGCGCTCTATCTTTCAATTATAATGCACCAATTTTCCCGACAGCAGTGTTTAATGAACATGTCCTGTAAGTTTTTCTTGCACGGTTTGTGTTTTTCTTCGCTGTTCCAGCAACTGCCAAAATAGTTGCGGACCAGAAACGGCCGGAAAGTGGGTAGAAGTTCGGGACTGCAAACGGTTAGTGCTTTCGCGTCAGTAAAAGTTTTCATTAATTACCCTACAAGGCACATTTGGGGAGCAGTCGATTGCACAACAGCTCCTCAGCACTTTGGTTTACAAAATGTTGCCTCGGAATGGCTTGATGCCTGTCCCAGGCTGATGAGTGGATTGTGCAGGATTTATGTCGTCGTAAATGTTCGCCGAAAAAGTCAGCCTCCCCTATCGTCCCCCCCCCTCCCAGGAGATTCAATTGATCTCGCTCCTCAAAACTGGGTTACCTTACAGTGGTTCCTGCACCATGCAACTGCTCATTGTATTTGTACAGGGAAAAAAAATCCCCAAATGGGCTCATTTGGGGCTCCTCATAAACACTTCGCACATGAAAGTCGTTTCTTATTGACTAACAAAAGACCATTACAGACAATTAGTCACGACGAATTTCTGCATCATCCACAGTAGCTCACCGGAGCTGGGGAAAATTCTGGAAATACCACATTTTTCACGCCCCTGGAATCTGATTGATTGATTGTAAGGTTTAACGCGCCGACGCAACGCATGGCGATGAGGCCGCTCCGTAGTGGAGGGCTCCGGATTAATTTTTGACCGCCAGGGGATATTTAACGTGTGCCGAAATCTCGTACACATTGGCGTTTTTGCTTTTCGCCCCCATCAGAAAAGCAGCCGCCACGGCCGGGAATCGAACCCGCGACCTCGTGCTCAGCAGCGCAATGCCTCAGCCACTGAGCCACCGCAGCGGGTCGACCCTGGAACTTAAAAAAAGTGGAAATAAACAACTCTTATTAGCCTCTCACACCAAACAGGATGGGAATGGAATTAACATTGCATTTCGGAGCGAAACAACACATCAAGAATGGATTGGTTGTTCGGTTTACACAGGATTCTGCCAGCTGCCAAGTGCAGTTTTCAGCACACTGTCAAGATGGCGTGGCACTCGGTAAAGAACCATTCGTTGCAGTGCCAGCAGCTCATATTTGCTAATTGGCCCTTCATTGTGTCCTGTCTTTGTGCTTATTGTTCCACATTTGAGGACTTGGTTGCAGTGCTGTTCGTAGACAGATGTAGACACTACATACTGTTCGAATCGACTGACCAAAACGAATGCATTCCAAAAGCATTTCACTACAAGGGCACAATCAGAGCACCACAACCACTTTTTTTTGGGCTGGACGTGAATGTCCTCAGAAATGACACTGTAATGTCACATTTCAATTTGCATAGTCATCCTGCTTGTCTTCCTACGACTTAAGTTTTGATCCAAAACAGACAAAATGGAAAAAAACGATTGCCTTCGGCTTCTGAAACAGCTTATCTTTTGTTGTAAATGCAAGCAACATGCCAGTGACAAGCTGCAAGAAGATTTATATCCCTGGAACTTGTTTGATTGGAAGCTCCGGGCTTGGAATTCTTTAAAAGTGCAGTGTGCAACCTTAGCCGCGTTTGGCTAAGCTCTAGTCACAGTGAAGACCAATGTTGAGTAAGAACACCTCGACCCATTTTTCATTGCGGCATTGTTAGGCGACATGCCAATCTTAACGCTTCTTGAGTAGAGTACACTCATTGATACGTTTTTCGGGGGACTACGTAGGATTCAGGAAAATGTATTATCCGAACCTATGTCAGAATGGGACTGAGCTTTCATTAAATAATTGCACGAAAGGCAAAAAAATCTAGGACATATCAGCGGTTTCTGCTGTGTGTCAAATAACATGACTGAAAAACAAATGTGGCTGTGAAACACGTGACAAAGGAAACTTCCCGGAAAAGTGCTAAACAACATGATGACCTGAACTTGCAGCAGAATGGTATGATATTAACAATAGCTAATTATGAAGGTGGTGAAGAAATCACCTTAGTGAACGTAGTTTGAACTGTACAATTTCATTCGTAATAAAGTCTCCATCAGTGTTAGGGGACTCAAGTTCAGCTGGTGCAGGAAATTAAATGGTCTAAGCCAACAAATTTCCAGTGAAATTTATTCTACAAGTTAACACTCTTCTGGACTTCCTCTGTTTAACCAAGTTTATTACCCATAACAAATGATCAAAAAATAACTCCTTCAGCCAGTGAAACATTACACAACCCATACGCGAGAAGTTTATTTGCCACTAGAAGTGATTAGAAAATAACTGCTTTAGGCACACTGTGAAGCGCCAATGACGTACGCTGACCGAAACTAAACCCTAAACCCGTTACCAAAACCACGTACCCGATGTCGCAACCCGACATCCTTTGCGTCACCTTCCTGCACTAATCCTTCAAGTAAAGCGATTCTTCAGCACATTACACCTCACTTCGTGCTCATACGCGTCCGGTACCAGCGTCCGCAGAAAGGCATTCAGAATCATCGCCGTGAGTCCCCATATTTTTGAACTGGCCCGCCAAAAACACGGGCGTCGAGAACTCGGTGTTCGGGCGTCGGAACTGCGTGTACCGCAGGTTCGCCGGATCGCAGAGCTCCTCCAGAGTCCGCAGAAAGGCCATCTGCACCTCAGACTCGTTCACCTTCAAGTCAGCTTGGACGTCGATGTCCCTACCTTCGCCGAGCATTCCAACCACGACGGTCATGAAAAGCTTATCTAAGGGGTTGTAGAAGGTCGGGAACGATCCGATTACGTCGATCTTCCCCTTGCTCAGCCCTAATTCCTCTTCCGTCTCCCTCAGCGCGGTGTCGACGGGGTGTAAGTCTTCGTCGTGCTGCATTCCTCCAGGAAAGCAGACGTAGCCTCGGTGTCGCGCGAGCCGTTTCGAACGCAGGGTGAACAGTATGGACGGTTTGCCCTGACTACTCGTGCAAAGAGGGATTAGAACCGATGAGTGTCGGGCGTCCCGATCTGGTTTCGCCGGTTGGGCTGCGCCGAGTTTGACGTTTTTGATGCTTTCGAGGCACGACTCTAGTTTTGGGCGGGCGAAGGCGGTGTCCAAAGCCGTCGACGCGGCGCTGGAGGCGAAGCGACGCGCTCCGTGGAACCGGGCGGCGATCAGCATCTCGAGGTTGGGGCGTTCCCGGAAAGATGTCAGTTTGCGATGAAAGTGCGGTGGTGTGATGGAGTCACCAGGGATCGCGCTTGCAAGAATCGCATACTTGGTGAGCTGTTCTGAATCCAAAAACGCTTCTCTTGCTGCGCGTTTGGGACGTCCAACAACTGCCAGATAGCCGTGGCCGCGCACAGCAGACGGTTGCGGCCATTTCCGGCTATCAACCATCAACACTTTTACAAATTTTGTAAACACTGTACGCAAAAAAGTAACTTATTACTCTTACTGCTGACGTTTATTTTTGTTTTGTATTTTTTATTATTAAGTAATCTAACTTGCAAGATTTGTTATCCCAATTATCATATCCTCCTTTTCTCGTTTTGGCGGGGCATTTAAAACTCTCCGGTGAACAGTACAACTGGGACAACCTCAGCGCCGGTAACCCACAGCCGACAACTTGAAAACTTTCCCGCATTGATGTCAGTTAGGTCACAAATGGCGCCTAAAAGTTGGGTATAATTTTGTTACGCTGCGATCAGTGCAACTCGCAAGGCGCGGACCAAACAGTAACATCGGTTCGTGGTCCGTTGGTGTTTGCAATGCGTCTCCTGCGAGCTTGACAATGTTCCCGAGCTCAGCGGGGTGTCGCAGCGTGAATTTACAAAAATGCAATCCCAATCTTGCTTGTGTTGCAAAAAGATTGATGATTGATTGTAGGGTTTACCGCGCCGACGCAACGCAGACGATGAGGCGCGCCGTTGTGGAGGTCTGCAGATTAATTTCTACCACCTGGGGATATTTAACGTGGGCCGAAATCTCGTACACACGGACGTGTATTGAAAAAAGAGAAACGTACGTCACTGCAATACACATCATTATAACAAAGCAAAGTAGTATATCATTTATACAATGTTAAAGAAAAGGAACAGATCGGTATGACAAATTACACTGCAAAATTGTACAATCTAAGCAAAGCACAAAAATGAGTACAAAAAAGCGTGACAGCGCAAATACGTGTAATTAAACAGCGTTTATGAATAGCAACATTAAAAACTACAAAAATTCAAATTCAAATGCGAGCAATTCAAATTCAGCAATTAAATTCAAGCACACCACAAAAAAGAAATACACGCAATGAAACAGCGTTCTCGAAAAGCAACAAGTAAAAAAAAAGAGGTGAATAGATTTCGTTATGGCTTCAAGTTTAAGCAAAAAGTACGCAGGTGTGATAAGGAGCCTGAATGAATATCTAATCAATTTCTGGCTAAGCAGTCTAAAAGCGAAGGATGTGACGCAGCATTTCAGTGCCGATATTGGTACAAGGCGTCGTTATGTTGAATTTTTGTAGCGTGAGCTACACTGGCCGAGGTTGAGCAGTTTCGCGTGGCTCCTGGAGAGCCGTGCTGCGCATGCGCGAGGAGCAGTGACGTCTCACGGCGCACAGATGGCGCTCCGGAGCCGCCGCCGCCGCCGCCGCGACTGGATTGGATTGAATTGGATTAGATTGGATTGGGTTAAATTGGATTGTATTGGATTGGAAATCGTTTTAGCAGCAGTACGCATGATAATAAAGCTAATCCTAGACAACCAGGAAACCTAAGAATAACCAGCTGAACCTTAGCTCACGCTCGTATATCCTGGCATAGCCGAGCTAAGCCACTGCTAATTTTTTAGTGTGGCGCAAGGTATACATTGAAACATGTCCTTTCAACTCAGCTTGTATGGTGGCCCCTCTAGCCACCATACAGCTTGTGCACAAAGATAACCTCGATTACTTTTTTACTTCGTGTTTATAGCGGAATGCTAATCGCAGTTGGTATATACAAAAAAAATTCCCCGCATTTCCCCGAGGGGAAGAATGTGAAAGTGCGAATGCAGGAGTTGAATTTGCGCGGTTCGGTAATGTTCGCGAAAGAGAGATCACACACACAACTACAAAGAAAGAAAGATGCATTTATTCACAGACACCTATTTGTGTTGTCGTTGTACTTGATTGCTAGAGCGGATCTCAGTTTTGAAATTTCGTGTCAGTACTCCTTTAAGCGGGTGCATTAGCCCTTCTCACGCCCGATTCCTGGCCAATCCCCCACGTGGGTATGTGCCATGTCAGCGGCCAGGCAGCGCGCGCCCATCTCCCCCCGTTGCTAGGGAAGACGAGGAGCGCGCGCACCCGCAGCTGTTGCTATGCGGACTACGGCGGCGGACGATTCAGGCTCGCTTAAGAAGTGCATTCGCACTTAAATCTTTGGTACGTGGCAATGTGAAAGCGTTGTGCTGTTGGGTGATCCCTCGGTAAATTATAAATTACGTATCCTTAAAGCCATTTTCTGTAAAATGTGCACTTCCTCGAGATTTGAGTTTGTAGCTGTCCCCCAGACGAGAGTGCAGTAATTCAGGTGCGACATAAATAACGATTTAGATAAAAACAATGTGGTACTTTTTGGAAATAGATCACGATGGCGGCACAAAACGCCAACAAAACGTGAAGCTTTAGGACACACTTGGTCCACATGTGCTTCCCATAGTAATTTGTCCGTGAACCACGCCCAGTCTAAAATCACAAACAGGAATATCGCAAAAACGTACGTAACAAGAATTCCTGCCGTACGACCAAAAACTTTGTTGTGACAACAGAAGTCCTGTTGTTACGACAAAGCTATCTGTTGTTACGACACACATTTATGTCGTAACGAGAAAGTCAATTTTCTCAACGACAAACATTTCTGTAGTCACAGCAGAGCTGCCATTTACGCCACTCTTCACAATCGGCAATAGCACTCGAACCATGTGCAATTACTGATGGAGCATCAATTTCACGACCAGACAGGAATTCGGCACGACGACACGTCAAAATCAGGACTAGAATACGACGCTGGAGAGAACATCAGAATCACGACACAAGAATACGACAAGACGACACGCGAAAATAAGACAGGCTACAGAAATTTTGCTTGTCATTTTCGACTGGGCACACCTATTGTTTTGAACGACTGTTATTTCATGCTCAGTGCCATATTTTAAATACTTGGAAATATAGAAGGTTCTGCCCTGAGGGCGGAAAAAACATCGCTTTAGTTTTAAGGCATTCTGGTTTGACCAATTTGTGAGTATGGAGAGTGTCTGATTCACCTGACCAATTATTTCGTTTTGGTTCATACCACTGATAATGATGATGATGACTGAGACGTATCGTAGTATCGTCGGCATAAATGGTAAAAAAAAAACGCATGTGAGCTGTTGTTCATAATATCGTTGATATATAGGTTGAATAAAAACAGTCCCAATATGCTGCCCTGGGGCACGCCGCAACAAAATTGTAATAGCTCGGAGGTACTTCCATTGATGTCAGCACGGGGCAGAAATTTGGAGTTTCACAGCTAAGAGGGTTCAACTTAAACTGAGGACGACTCAGCGGGCAATGAACGGAATATGATAGGTGTAACATTAAGGGACAAGAAGAGAGCGGAGTGGGTGAGGGAACAAACGCGTGTTAAGGTCATATTAGTAGAAATTACGAAGAAGAAATGGACGTGGGCAGGGCATGTAGTGCGAAAGCAAGATAACCGTTGGTCATTAAGGGTAACAGAGTGGATCCCTAGAGAAGGCAAGCGTGGCAGGGGGGGAGAAAGTTAGATGGGCAGGTGAGATCAACAAGTTTGCGGGAATAAATTGGTCGCAGTTAGTACAGCCTGTACAGGAGCGGGATGATTGAAGTTTAATGGGAGAGGCCTTTGCCCTGCTGTGGGCGTAGATAGGCTGGTGATGATGACGATTATGATGATGAAGATTGGCAGCGATTACACAAGTAAGACTGTATAAGATCCAATGCTTGACTTCTCACCTCGTACCTGTTCATTTTGGCTGCGTGGACGAGTTTTGTGGTTAATACAGTCAAATGTAGTTAATACAGTCAAGTGACTCTGCAAAGCGTGATTTTTCATGAAATATGGCCAATTTTATTTAGGAAACTAGCTGAAATTCCGGTGTAGGAGGAAATCAGCCGTGGCGGTTAATAGGCAGCGAAGCTGTCACAGTAAAACCCTGAAACTCTAGGGCAGGGTCCTGCTACGTATACTAGCCTTTGGCGCTTTTTGTGCTGAGGGCTTACACAGGGCTAAAGCTTTTAATAAAATTGCACCTTACGAAGCACACGTACAAAAAAAAAAAAATGATGCGCGGGGCGCCAGCACCTGCCACCACGCAGTGCGTTTCTTGTCGACGGTTTTTAAAAATTGGGTCCAGCTGAGTCGAATGCGTCGCAAATGCCGATGGTGCATCGCAACGTGTCACGGTTATTACTTGAGCGCGTATGGGGAGCGAATCTTCACTTGTCAGCAACCGTCAGTGGCCGGGGGCTGCAGCGACCTTCGAATTCGGACGAAGAGCCGGTAGAGCCCCTGCAAGAGAGAATGAATTAATCCATTGTCTGGAAAGTTGAAAGGAAGGTCCACAAGCAGGCGTAATTTTTCACACATTCTGGTTTTTATTTGACAAAGAAAAGAATGCACCACGCGGCAGCGGACAGAGATCCGGGCTATTCGAGGCAGCCCGCGTATTTGAAAATGAGAGGAGGAGGAATGGCAGGGGCACCAGCCCTGTGGGGGGGCGTCCTTCGTCCGGGATGCCCTGGTTCTGACCGGCTGCCCGGGCTCTAGCGACGACTTCTTGTTGCGCCGCAAGGTCCGAGCTGGTCAGCCGGTCCACCCACTGCTCGTAAAAAGGGTTGGGGATTGGAGATAAAGACGGGGACTGCTGGCATTCCCATAGCAGGTGGTATAGGGTGTTAGGGGATGGGCAGTAGGCACAGGTCGTGTAGTATTGGGTAGGGTACATTTTGTGGAGGAGGGTACGGTGGAGGGAAGAGTTAGTTTGTTCTGAGGGTAGTGGCATCGTGACGAATAATGCGAGGGTGAGGGGGAGGATATCTGCGGCGGCTGAGGCGGTAAGTGAGTGAGAATATCAGGGGAGGTGAGATAAGGAGTGTAGGAATATCGTGTACGAATGTAGGAATGAAGGAATGAGAAGGAATATCGCGTACGAGAAGGGACAAAATGGCGGGAGGAGAGGGGGTTGGGATGCTCTAACAATTTTTTGCACCTGCCCTGAACTGCGCTTTTAACGCAGGCTTCTTTGTCCTGTCGAGTCCTGCCGAGTCATCTCTCTCTCTCTCTCTCTCTCTCTCTCTCTCTCTCTCTCTCTCTCTCTCTCTCTCTCTCTCTCTCTCTCTCTGCGCCCAGTGTGCGAGATAGGGGTACGAACATGCGCCAAGACGGACGACGGACCTAACTGATGTCTTGGTCTTTGATGCGAATACAGCCCCCACGTCCTTACTCCATACCCTGCTAGCGACCCCACTGGGGGGGGGGGGGGGGGGGGGGGGGGAGGAAACTTTAATGAACTGTCAATGTCAGCCGAACCAGACTCCCGAAAGTGACATGAAAAATTCGCGGTATAGCGCGGAAGATACGTTCAAGCATGACCAAGAGCGGAGGGTAAATGCCATCCACTGTAAACTTGTTAGTGCTACTTTCTAGGGCGCTTTGGAGGAAAGGGGATCGCTTCCACAACCACACTCCTCTGATTTTACCACCCCTCCTAGTCACTGGCGGCCCAGCCCCTCTTCTACCTCGTTCACTCCATTTCTTCGCGTCGTTTACTCCTCTCATTCACTCTTTTACTCCCTTTTAAGGGGGTCATGCAGACAAAATACAAGTTTGTTTTATTGGGAAGATTTCGTGTTTATAGTGCCCCCGCGCTTGTCCGGCAGCAAACGATGCCGTATTCACTGAGAAATGAATCAATATAGGTTAAAATTTTCATTCTCCCGCCAAATCGTGTTTTCGTGACGTCTGCTTTGATGTCATCAGGACGGGGTTTCAAACGAACTTTCAGTGCGTCATTGGGCTCTGCAGCCTTGCTAACTAACAGCCTTGCTAACTAACCCAGATGGCGCTACCATAGCGCGCGCGGACCGTTGTCCGCCGTTGCTTTGTTTTTGACGGTATTTGCTACTGGCTTGTTTTTGTTACGGTATAGAAAGTAATCGTTTCGGGAAACATGGGCTATGCTCGACAAACATATATGGTGACGTAAGACAACGTAGCTTCCGCCAATCGGCCAGTGTCGTGCAAGACAACTCCAAAGGGCTGCTGTACAGCGAAAAAAAGCATAGTTCGCCCACTACCAACAGCAGTGTACGCCGGTACTTCTATGTTTGCGTGTATTTTCGTAACTTTCATTGTTTACCCCACCATTCTTACTGCTGTAAGATGAATATGAATTTCATTTAAGCGCAAATAGCTCCTTCGGCCAGCTTATAAGCCCTGCTTAATTTGCATTTGTTTCTGCCGTCCTCAGCCAAATCGGAGAGCTATCGCGTATGACATCATAAGTTCCGTTGCGGGAAATGAGCCAGTGGGTCGCACCATTCCCTCTTTTCCTAATTATATAGCTCATTTGGGCGAAGTGTGCATTAAAAGTGGGGTCAGTATGATTCTAACGAGACAATCTTTCGAATGAACCAAACTTGTGTTTTGTCTGCATGACCCTTTTAAGGGAGTAAAAGAATAACCTTTAGGGGAGTAAACCTTTGCTCCCTTTTAAGAGAGCAAAAGAGCGAGTAAAAGAGCTTACTTTTCAAAGGTACTTTCACTTTGCCCCTACGTACATGACGGACTATGCGTACCTTTTCAGCTGCGCTGTCGCGTCGGCGACGGACAAGTGCTCGGTGGTCCTGAAGACGAACGCCTGGGACTCAGCTGATCCTGCTCCTGGCAGTTGGTCGTTCTCGAGCAGGTCGCTGTCCAATTCGGGGGGAACCGCGTACCGGTACAGGTCGGGCACGGCGTCGTGCTGCCGGGGCGAGAGGCAGGTGGCCGACAGCAGGAGCGCGGCCAGGGAGACCAGGAAGAGCCGGTACATCCAGGTGGCCAGCCGGCACGAGAAGCTCAGCAGGAATGGCCACGACAGGGGCATAAGCAGCACTGCCATGGTTAGGGCCGACATCTGTGGGTTAAGAACGTGGAGTACACCGTCTTTTCGGCACACAGACAATACAGAGTTTTAGCAGTCCGTCTGCTCCGTGCTGTACGTAGTTACCGCATTGACCGGAACCCGACTGTGTCTGCACGCACGGAAGGGCGAGGAGGCGCACCCCACCATGGCCAATGCATGGGCACGGCGAGGGCCGGCCCGCGCAACTAATCCCCCTTACCGCGACGAATGCGCAAGTGCCCAGACGGGTCTCGGTCAACACGGTAACCACGTACAACACGGAGCAGACGGACTGCTATCGGAGGCTCACGCTACGGCGGCGGGTTACCCGACTGCGCAGGCGCGCGCGCAAAGAGCGAGGAGGTTGCCCCTCAGCAGAGCGAATGCGCGGGCATGGCGAAGGCCGGCCCGTAGAACTAATCCACACTTAGAATTGCTTGCAATTGGGTTTGGGCGAGTTGGTTCATAACGACTTGAAATTTAAGCTTGAACAAAAACCACAGGACTCAGGAAGGAAACACGGAGCCTCGAAGACTCCTAATGCCTTTCCGCCGTGATTGCGAGACATGAAAATACCTCATGCACAATATTTACATCTCCACTAGCGTATACCTTTCCCCGTGCTAGACATTACAAACTATATGGGTGCCAAGGGCCGCGGGATCTCTCTCTGCGCAACCAGTGGAACCACTAGCAGCACATTCAGCCCCGAAAGGGAGGCCCGGCCGATTCTTCGCCTCCGTCGCACGTTTGTGGCAAGTCCCTTCCTATATACGCGTAGGAAGGGACCTTAGATCGTGGTACAGCGAACAAGCGGGTGGGGGAAAGGGTCTCCGTACGGAGGTGACGTGGAGAACCGGTCCAGAAGGTCGTTCCTCGTATGCAATCATCATCATCAGCCTAGCCAGGTCACTGCAGGACGCAGTCTCCCATCGACCTCCAACTGCTCCTGTCCTGCGCCACTCGAGTTCACAGTTTACCCCCAAATTCCTTTATTTCATACCTCCATCGGGTTAACGGCCTTCCCCTTCTTCTAGACCCATCTTTTGGTATCCACTATGTTACCCTCATTGTCCAACGATTGTTGGTTCGTCTCACCACATGACCAGCCCAAGTCCATTTCTTTACTTGGACTATCCATCTTCCCAAACAGAACAGCCCCCTCAAGTAGCCTAATAAACGCATCTCTCTACATCCATGTATTCGCCAAAGGGAAGGGAGGGGAGGGGTAACACCGGAAAGATATTTGGAAAGTTCTAGACAAGCCTCTACCGGAGAAGAGCGTACTCACGCGCTCGTGCTGGAGAAAATCATCGTGGCCGACTTTGGCATAAGGGACGTCTTACGTCGCTGCTACTCGTAAAATGTTTGAGGCGTTGCCTTGGGCGTGCGGACTGCGGCTGGGGCACTTTTGGGAGCCCCCGGCACGATTCCACGACTTGGCTGAATTTTGGGCGCGCGTTTGAACAGAATGCGGCACGTGCCGGTCTTCTTCTTCTTCTTCTTCTTCTTCTTCTTGGGGGAAACGGCATCGACCAAGGCTAAAGAAATGACACGCAGAAAAAAAAAATGCACGCCAAATTTTGAACGTGAAATGCCGACATCGCATGCATAATTTTCCTTTCCTTCACCCAACCTCCTCCTCCTTGTTTTAGAATGACACATTGGAAATACTGATACGAATACGGATTTAAAGCTCTTCTTCTTGAAACGGGCGCAGCTATCAGTAAAAATTCACGCATCTCCACGAAGTGAATCATGACGAGTGGGCGAAGCACTGGGGATCGTTCTTACCGTAAATCCCCCGTGAGAGTGCGTACTGCTGCTAAAACTATTTCCAATCCAATCCAATCAAATCCAAACCCAGTTCAATCCAATCCAATCCAATGCTCCTCGCGCATGCGCAGCACGGCTCTCCAGGAGCACTCTCTCTCTCTCTAACCTTTTGTGAACCTTTTATTTTGTTCTTGGTATCCTTTTATGAACCTTTTAATGTTCACAGATGTTCCGATTTACACGGTGCTGTGCGCCTCTCTCTCTCTCTCTCTCTCTCTAACATTTTGTGAACCTTTTATTTTGTTCTTGTTAACCTTTCGTGAACCGTTTGTTCACAAATGTTTCGATTTACACGGTGCTGTGCGGTGAGCACGGACGCTAGACGCCGGAAAAGCCTCGGCCCTAAGGTGCTTTGCCCCTAAAAAAATCCGAACTGCTTCGACCCTTTCGGAATGGCGCAGTCGAATAGACGTCGGTTTGATAACGCGAGGTACCTAGGTTCGATTCCGACCACGGGAAGCGTTTTGTTTTGGTTAGGCGCTTGATATGCCTTCGCTTATAATAATCATCATCATCGCTTTGTAATACCAAATGTGTAAAGTTTTATTTCCTGCAGTGCGTTTTGGGGACGGAACGTTCGCCATCAGTGAGGCATACAAAGCTTCGCTTTAAAAATGCTGTGAGTGTCCTAGCCACACAATCACGTTCACTTTACTTCAGTTGGTCCTTTCGCTGCACTCATACACACCAGTGTTCTCTTCTTCCGGCACTTGAGTCACCGCTTGGCACGCTCAACCACCTTCGCCGCCTTCATTTACATGCCCGTGCCGCCCGCCAACTCACTAGAGGTACGCTCAAGTCAATTTAAATTTACCGCGTTCCACTGCTCCAAGTCGGGTTCCTCGATGCCAGCACTGCGGTGCGCCGGAGAAGCGCGTGAATCGAGTCGCCCTACTACAACGTTTACAGAACCACGTTGCCCTACTCCACGAGCGTGCCATGCGGAACGTGGAGCCTATGTAGTGGAACCTTTCGTTGCGTTTGCCGTTTTATTTCTTAAATACCGCCAGGAGCTATAGTAGCGCTGGAAACAGCAGGCGACGGCTTTCTGCAGTTGATGTAGTATTTCATTTGCTATCGCAAAAACGAAGCATACATGAATTTTTTAAATAAAGGAACACTGCAAATGCAACTTATATATTGATTTTCTCTCTTATATTTGCGTAATGTCTTGTTCTTGATCAACAGTGTTGACAACTATTAACATTGACACCGGACTTCGACGTTTGGATTTGGCTGGGGGTATATAAGACTACTGCGAAGCTCCTCCTTTACTTTGTCCGGGTGGTTGAATCGAGTCAGCTTTCTAGACCTGTGTCCTTAGGGATTTTCGTTGTAACAATTTATTTGGTGCTAGAATTGGGTGTTATTGTGCTACAGTACTCGTTGTGACATTAACACCAACCTTGTTCTGTATATTGCTGCATTCTTGGAGCGAATGTTTTTGTATCCTTGTTTCTCTCGCAATTAATCTTTTGGTCGTAAGCGACTCGAAATTGTTTGTATGTTAATCTTTTGTCTACAGTCAAGTTGAAACTGTTTCTGTGTTTCTGTAAGTGTCTGTAACTGGCAGCCAAGCAACAGGCGCTGCACTTGTTTAATTGTTTCTGGGTTTGACGTTGTATCATTGATACCAGGAGCTTTTTTAATAATAAATTTATCCTTTCAAGACAGACAGACATACAGACAGACCAAAATTCCTGCGTTTAAGTAGCCCAAGATTATCGTCTTTAAAATTGGCGGAGAAATGGCAGGGCTGGCGGCCCCTCTTTCTTCGTCGGAGAAACAGCTGTTGAACCTCACACGTGGTTCATTCGATTCAGCCTGCACCTCTTGAACCAGTTCAAAGCGGTGCAAAGCGGGTTCCGCCATCCTGAATAATCGGCGGAACCAGACCTGCCCTTTTTAAAGCAAAGCTTTCTGCCTCTACCAGCCAACGGTTCCTTCGTTGCGTTAGGAACAAGAAACTCCCAACGCAGCAGGGAAGGGGGAGGGCGCTTTTCACTCACGGAGCCCAATGTAGGTGGCGCGGCGAATGGGCAGTATTACTCAGCGTTCCCCGTGCTCACCACGGAGGGCGCGTCGACGGAACTCTTCCGTCGGCTTTGTCGTCTGCTTTAGGGACGATTGTTTTGGGTCTGTTTTGCCGCAGCTCCGCGTCCATTGCGGGCTTTCTTCGCACCGCTTGATTAACTTGTTCGACAGCACCTCCCGGGCAACCAGAACCCGATGGAATGAAGTGGTCGTACGGCAAAGACACGTTGGTACGTGGTAAGAATTGGTTTTGCAGGGCGGGAAAACAAGATGTAGAGACCACATACAGACATCTGGCCGCTAGAGAAACGCTACCTTTTGCGCACTGCTTGCCACGAATGGGACTCCGTTTCCTAAATCGGTGGATACCAATTCGGTTGTGGTTTAACGGGTATTACAAAAGGCAAAAGGAGCAACTGGTTCTGATAAATAGCGATAATAAAAGTTCCCTCAGTTTTCTCGCAATTCTCAAATTTACGAAACTAACTAGTTTAAACCTGTATAAATGAGAATCACTAAGCTCACATGCCGCATTGTTTCCGTGTCTGCGCTTGTGACGCGCGGTGGAGTAGCCCGCGCTAGCACATCAGGATCGCAAGGTTCAGCTGTCGCACCCTTCGAAAGAGCCTTCTCTCCGTTTTCTCTCTGCCGACGCACGCCCGGGCTACAGCGGCGGCGCCGCCGCTCTAGCCCTGCCGTGGCCGACGCTGCTGTGTTCGTGACGCCGCCCCGCGAGTACCAGGTAACGGCTAGCAGAATCTCTTGTTTCACTCTTTGCAGAGCCACGTGTGTGAATCCAAGTGACGTCGCATGGGGAATTGTTGTGGGTGTCGTTTAAAGCTTTGCTTTGCAACCGCCTTCACAGCGTGGATTGGCGCCAATTTTTTCGTCTGCTTCTGCACCTCCTACGCAGGGAGTGCAGGCAAAGCCATATGAACTCGTCCTGCACCCGTCGGCACCACCAGTGGATCGAACGGCGCGGTTCAGGTGCCGCGAGCTGCACCACTGAAACGAACGGCAAGGTGCTGCACTGCCTGAACTGGTTCTCGTGGTGCAGGTGAAACGAATAGACCCGTGGATTTCCGTACTTGCCACTGAAAGGTCCCCGAGACTGGCAGGGCCGGATAGTTTTGTCCGAAGGCTTTCACATCTCCCCCAAAGGGGACCGCGTTAGCACGCGCGCTAGAACCAAGGAGGTTAAAAAAAAATTTAACCTCCTTGCCTAGAACGCGCGGCAACCGGCTTCGCGAACTGGGCGCGAACAATGCAGGCGCGAACGCACGCGAACTGCCAGAAGGGCACAATATTCTAACACCGTGGGTCACAGCCACGAACGCTGGGCAGAGTGATTTTGAAGGTCGAGCTGGGCGACGCCGCGGGTGCTCCTCACGAGGTGCAACTCTCGCACACGCGGCCCAGCTGAGTTTTCAGGTAGCGCTCGACAGCGGAACTAAACAGCTGCGCTGTTCAAAAGTGGTGGCTTTGCTGCGTGGCATGCACGTTTGACGTCTCGGCCGCGGAGCACGTATGTGTTTTCAACTCGGCTTTTTGAGTAACACCGCAGCTGTGCAAGGAACCCAAGCGCAAAAAATGCGGACAAAGAAGTACACGGGTATGGGTGACTTCAACAGCTAGCAGTGCGTGGGGATATATCCTGAAAGAGGGGATTAGGAGCGTACAGGCCAACTGCGGGCGACGTGTGGGAGATACACTAGCTTTGACCAGAACGGTCATAAACACGCGCGCACCAATTCCTTATTCCTTGACCTTTGTTAATTAATTAATTAATTTTATTATATTTCGTTCTACGATTTCTCCATATCAGTTATAACGCGGTTAAATATATAATTGTGTGTTCGTCATGAACCACCGTTCTCATTTTCTTTATATCATAGCGGAATGTGCGGCACGCTTATGCGCAGCATTAAAAAAAGCATACGCGGTGGATAACGCAGGCAAAATAATTTTAGCGGGGACTCAATGAACCGCGAGTGTTTGCGCCGACCGGCGCCTGTGTGTACCTTGGCATGCACTGTTCACGTGGATGGTGCACGTTTCAACGGTAGTCCTGCATCTTACGACGCTAGTTACAAACCGTGCATAGAAATCGTAGATGACATCAATGCCAGTGCGTTAAAAAAAAAAAAAAAAAAAGCTCCCCGTCGGGGAATCGAACCCCGGTCTCCCGCGTGACAGGCGGGGATACTGACCACTATACTAACGAGGAGGGATGGGATCGGGCGTCTTAAAACCTGTGCACTTGAATGAGCACAAGTTTTTTGACATTGCAGCGGCAGACTTTTTTTTTAGCAGGTCTCGCGGCAACGTCGCAGCGGCAGACTTTTTTTTTAGCAGCAGTCTCGCGGCAACGTCGCAATTAAAAAGGGTCACCATCGAAAATACTGGTTTATTAATGTATTTTGTACACATACCAGCAGTCCACAAGCGAGAGACGAGCGACAGAGGGGCCCCGGCGGCAATGCAAGCATTGCAATGCAAGCTCCGCGGCAGTAGATGCAGTAGACTCGTTGCAACAACTGTACAGCCGGTTTCACTGCGCCATGTCAGGCGCGGCGGGGGTGAATGTAGGGAGTACCCATGGCAGGCACCCGGCTAGAGTGAACTTCGAGACTGACAAACCTTGCCGCCTAGACACATTTCGTTCCTTAGTAAGTCCTAGTAAGGTAAGAAATTCTATGCCTAAATGGGGACCTACACCACGTGAACCAGCGGTGCAGCACTTCGCCGTTCGTTTCAGTGGTGCAGCTTGCGGCACCTGAACCGCGCCGTTCGATCCACCGGTGGTGCCGACGGGTGCAGGACGAGTTCACGGTTTTGCCTGCACTCCCTGCCGAGGAGGTGCAGAAGCAGACGAAAAAAATGCAGGGCTGGTTCCACCGATGGCGGAACCCACTTTGAACCGCTGTGAACTGGTTCAAAAGGTGCAACTCTATGAACCGGCCACGGCCTCTGGATGAAAGGCAGCGGCCGTGATCCGGCAAATACCCATCGCCTCCTTCATTATTTGAATGCCTGCAGCGTCACCGCAAAGCGTGCCCGCCTTGCTCTCTCTCACTGCGTCTGAACTCCGCGTGGTGGCGCCACCCACCAGTCATCCCGCTACCGATCCTCTCCCGTTAGGTCGCATGGTAGCAGACACGCACTGAGCATTCCCGCTTTTTGCCAGTGAACGTCTCTTCGTGCTATGTAATTTGACAAAATATGAGAGAATACCTGCCGCTAAATTCATGTAAATAATACCGTCCCACTAATCAAGCGCCGATCCTTTGCTCGTGAAATTTAGAACCGAAGAATGCTATGTTGTTGCGTCCCATTCTGCAGCGTGCGGAAGGAGGATCCGGATGTCTCCTACGATGAGTTCTCACTGACTGAAGCCCTGAAAGCACAATGTGTGAAGAACGTTTCTAGAAATATCTGGGTACCCAACTCAACGTCCATTTACTCAGTGGTCTGCAGTCTTCACTTTCGGCCGGAAGACTTTCGGATTGACACGAAAAGGCGCAAGATGCTGTGCCTAGTTAGGGTGCCTGGATGTTCCTCCTCGCCGCCCCTCCGCGAGGGGCGGGCGAGGAGGAACATCCAGGCACCCTATGCCTAGTGTTTTCCCGCACTACATTTCGTACAAGAGGCCGGCACCGAAAAGAGAAGGAAGAAGCGATGTTAGCTTCAAAGAAAAAAAAAGAAGGAAAGAAAGTGGGACCCGCTCCTTAAATGTGTTTCTTTAATTACTTTGCAATTTCTCTCTGCGAGCGCCCCTTTCCTGGCCAATCCCCCTGAGTGGGTATGAGTCACGTCTTTTGGCACCACCACCACCGGCAAGATCGGCAAGATATCAAACGCAGCAGCTAGTGTAACTTCTGCATACCTTGAAGTTTTCTGACGCATTTCCTTCGGATTGTAAGGCTTACAAAGTCCTCGAAGCATGCTTGCAACACAGCGTTGAGCTCATCACAGTCTTGGTGTGCGAAAATCGCGACGAAGCTAGGTCATCGGCAAGAGTTGGTGCGACTCATGTGTAGAAAGTTTATTAAGCCGCTGCTGACCAACCACGCATTTTGATATGACCGAGAATTGCGTGAGAAGGATATATATTGCACAAAGTCCCTCTCACAGGAAGTTCTTAAGCTTTGAAAATCATCCTTCCACCCGTATGCACTCGCAGTGAAACGTAACAACTCGCCCTTTTGTTAATTTACATCTGTTTCGTTGCTGCCTCTCCACCTCGGCCGGGAGGGAAGGATCGCCTGGTCCCCCATCGGGACATTACGCTGCATTATCGCTTCACTCGGACGTAGTCTCCCGGCCCTGCTCCCACCTTAAAGCGCAGACACTCAGTTAATGGCGTCGACTGCAGACGAACACTTTCCCGCATCCTGCATTGTGTCACCTCCATTTGCCCACGCGATACCGCCGCACGTGCACGTGGTGCGGCGCGCCTTTCGCTGGCCTTTTATCCTTTCCTGATCACATTTGACATTCTCCTCTTCCAACGCACCAGAATGCGCCAGCACAACACGGGGTCTCTGACCCCTTAGTAAAGGCGTTTTAGCGCCACCCGCCTGATATGAATAAACTATGTGTTGCTTCGTGGCCAATCACTATGGGGAGATGTAACTTCTGAAAGGGCTTACAAGCTCCAGTTTGCCGATTTCCTGCAAGGAAACATGCCAGCTCGTGCCTAGTGCCGGTAGTTTCGGGCGTCAGTGGTTATTGCTAAATCTTTTATTCAAAAAGGAATGCCGGAGGTCACGTGTTGAAATTGGGAGCTGTGAGGGATCCATGTATCAAGCGTTTCTTGAGGCATGAGTATGTGGTTGTCTAGAGGCGGCATCCATGAGTTTTCTTTCACAGGGGGGGTGGGGTGTTCAACCAGCAGTGAATGGGCCAACGCTACATAGCTCGCGCAAAGATCACCTTGGGTGGTGAACTGCATAATCAGGTTGATGGTGTGTTTATCTAATGTGAAGGAATCGATATGGGTTGAGAGAGAGAGAGAGAGAGAGAGAGAGAGAGAGAGAGAGAGATTCCTTAAAGAGACCGGAGAGGTCAGTCCTGCATAATACTTGGCATGCTACTTCAGACGGTTGGTGAACATGTAATATGGGTTAAATAAAAAAATGAATAAAAAGTAAAAATAGGAAAAACGCAAGATCTATAATAGACACATGCACACATACATACAAAAAAATTAGCGAGATGTACGTGGGTTCACGGATCTGTATGTAGAGGAATGAAACTGCGGTATGGAGATACTTTGGGGAATACCCAGACCAGGTGGTGGTGTACATCATGGCTTCCTGACAGTTTCGGCATCTTCGGTTGATTTTGTGGTAGCACCACTTGCGGATTGGTTCTGGTGAAAATTATGCACCTGCTTAGATTTGTGAACAAAATTTTTTTGGATTCTAGTGATTGAAGGTTGGTTCGAAACGTGATCCTTCGCGGTAAGTTGATTGAGTCGGAAATCTCCCAGACTACTCCGACACGACCGAAGATGCCACCGTACCCCCAGCAATCTGAATACACAAGTACAGTGGGGTCCACTGTTAAAGGGAAATGGCGAGCGCGTGGCCACTGCGCTCCGCAACGCGCCGTCGCCGAGAAGTGGCGAGAATCGGAGACAGCCGGCACATGTGCACTGACCGCACAAGGCAGGAGAAGCCGCTCTGTCGTCTGCTACGGCGCTTTTCCCGGCCGCTCACATCCTTCGAGTGCGAAGTCCCTCAGCTGTTACAAGCTGAGCGGCGCAGTGGAGCGCCGTAGCAGACGACAGAGCGGCTTCTCCCGCCTCGTGCGGTCAGTGCACATGTGCCGGCTGTCTCCGATTCTCGCCACTTCTCGGCGACGGCGCTTTGCGGAGCGCAGTGGCCACGCGCTCGCCGTTTCCCTTTAACAGTGGACCCCACTGTACAAACATGGAAGGAAACTCCGGCGACGACGTGATAGGTCCAAATGCAGTGGATCACGGCACTAATACCGGTAGCAGTAAAGATAAGCTGCCCAAGAAGTCGGTGCTCTTAGGCAGGTTGCTGACAGCGAGACACTCTTTTGGTGCATAGTTTAGTTTTATAATCGCAGCTTCAGGGTGAGTCCCCCCGCTCCACCTTGAACGTATGGCATTACTAGCAGCCATACCAATAAAATACCAGGTTTATGTAGCATCTTTGGCACGGGATAAAAAAAAAAAGTCATCTAAACTCTTCATGTGTACTTACATGTGCTCCACACAACGAATGGCCGGTTTATCCCAAGGAGTGTTGTTTGCTGAACGAATTCTTGCAGTGCAAGAAGAAAACCACACAAGCCCGGTTGTAACATTCAATAACGCCTCTTTATTACATTTGACATCCCAAAATAACTCGGCTGAAGTCAATAAATAGCAATTGGTATATATATGTATAAGATATATATATGTATCCACATTTATATCACTTCTGCTCCTCGTGTCAGGGTGTGAAGGAAAAAAAAGATCCAGGTACCGCATCAATTCTCAGCTCTTACGTGCGCTTTTTTTTTACAGCCAAGCTGTTTAATTTACATCGATAAATACACGCGCGTGACAAGAGCAAGGTGTCAGTCAGCACAGACGGCGATGGAAAATAAACGCGTGAACTTCGTTTCGAGGCTAATAATTTTGCGACACGTTGGCAGCAGTGGAATGCTTTTCGGGCAACAACGACGAAATTCAGTTCCTCGTAACTGGAATTCAACCTGAATGTAACAGAAGATATCCGACACGGAAGGCTCAACGCACAGGGAAACAGCTGTAGTTTCATCATACGCAAACAATACGGTGCCAAAATACCAAAATAAAAATAAACGGTACAACCAATACATTTTAATATTCATTATTTCTTATTTCGGAATAAATATGCAGAAGAAGAAGAAAGTTTTCACCAGCTGGTACATCCGATGCATTCCGTTCTTTTTGCTCATTTTTGGCGATATCAGGTAACTTATATTTGATGAACTGTTCCTGAATTCCAGTTGATTATTTAATTAAAATCTACAGTTCTCAACATACCTGTTTTAGGGTGAATGTATGCCGATGGTAAGTTTCACTCACGCCTGATGAAATCCAGTAGTGTTTTACACATAGAATGGTGCGTCCGAAAACACTAAGAGGACCAGAAACTGCGATTGCGATGTTCGTTCGCGTTAATTTTGGAGCCGACTGCCCGACAGCACCACGTCTGGAGAAGTTGAAGGCAAAACAGCGACGGCCAGGATGGAGTACACGCGCGCATGCTGGGTTTTAATAGCTGACCCCTTTCCACTTCAAAAAATAAAAGCAAGCACATATATGCGTGCAAGGTTCCTGGGCGGCCTTACAAAACAGCACCGAGAGAAAAACCGCTTGTCCCCCATTTTTTATGGTACGGGCTCTGCTGCAACGAAGTCTAAAACACATCTGGATTCCCTCATAAGAGATGACACCTTAGCACAATAAGTTTTTTCAGCCCCGATCCAATTCTCGTGCAATGTGCCTTACAACTGAATAAATTTCAGTTTTCTTGTAGAGCGAAACCAAATCTTTAGGAAAAATACCAGCGCATAGCACTCCCTGCGAACTTAGACTGGTGGAATGAAGTACCAGTGCACCGGGTGTTTTAGGCTTTGAGAGCTTCCGTTTCCAAGAAATTTTATGTTTTTTTGAAAACGTACATCTTATGATGGATGCGCATCGAATCTAAGCCCTTTTTTCCACCTTAATTATTCTACGCTGAAAAAGGAGGCTTCTTAAAATCGCTAAAACGCATTATTGGACAGGCTGAACACGAAATATCTGTTCAGTGCCAACCCAACCCAACATTTGCGTGACTTTAGGATCAGGAGCAGATTGAATATTATGTCTACCAATATGGCTTCTATAATCGCCCCTGCCTTCTAAACTATACATTCATCGTGAATGTGCGGGCGATTGGGAATGGGGGTGAAGTTACCTTGGGCCCCATTGTAAGGGGAACAAAAAATTTGATGAAACAAAAGTTGAACAAGGCAGGACGTCTCCGAATGCGAGCAAACAACGCGGGAGAGGCCGCTACCCATGAATTGCCACAACTATTCAGTTATTTTCAACATCGCATCTGGGGTGTCACTTTCCATGTGTAAGGTGTAAAAAACATCGGCCGATATTGCAGATTCAACTTTGATTGCAGTATTTTGCGGTGGGTAACAATGGTCAAAACGGGACGATCAAAAATTATGCTTACTGTGTTTTGTGCTGTAACATCGAGATCTCGACAGCAATCGAATTGTGCAATCAGCACACACAGCCTGGCAGGATGGGATAGCACGGACGTTAGCTAAGGTATTTTTGAAAAATCGGCTGAGACAATCGCTTGGGAACATGAATTCGGAAACAGTACACAGCAATAGAATCGCTCAAATCACGAGAGCCACGAACAAGGAACAAGTGACGTGAACAGGGAAATAACATTGATAGGGGTAGGGAGATACGATAAGTCGTAATCTACGCCCCAAGGTCCGTAGACACGCTGGTGCTGGCGTATGCAACGGTAGCCGTCAAAATAGTGGTGGAGCAGTAGTGCAAGCAACCCACAGTGGCCACTGCCATCATAATAGTACAGACTGGAAAACGTTAGGAATTCCTGTGCCGAAATAAGTTTTTTCCAAGTTGTATGCATGCACATGCACAAGGAAGGTACATAGACATGCAGCCTGTCACAGACAGCGTTACAGACGACATTTAGAGAGAGGATGGTATAACGTCTCGGGGGAAGGCAAGGTTGACGTTTCCAAAGGGGAGGGCATTTGTACAAGGACACGCGGTGTGGGCAGACGACATTGAAGAAACGGGCATTGCACCCATTTGGTGGCGCCGTCCCGAAGTACATTTCAGGGAAAGGTGGTGTATTGAACATAGATATATATGGCTGACAAAGTATACTTGCAAAATATATGACGCTTATGCACAGTCGCGATTCATTTGAGGACGTGGAATGCACGATAGGAAACGTGCGAACCAGAGTAAACGTTACGATACACACATGTGAAGATATGACTGTTGACGCAGTATACAGCCTCCACTCCTTGGTTATGCGCATTCGCGGGTGAAAAAATAGTTGCTTATGCGCAGTGAGATGTTGTACTACTACCAGAATTTCCAAATCGAAACGAAAATGATTTGGATCAGAAGAACTAAAACGGGTCGACCGTTCAGAAACTTTCAGTAAAATCGAAAGAGAGGTGTTAATGCAGCGTCGGCATTTCTACAGAATTTTGAAACTCCTTCCAAGTGACACTGAAATCCCATACAGCTGTGACGTCACGTGACACCATCGCATAGCTGTCACAGCAAGGTTTTACTCTTCGAGGCCTTCTTTGGGAGTGGGACACGATCGTACCCAATATAGACACTCAGTTGAACAAACAGCTATGCCCCGCACGACAGTTTTACGGATGTATTTGACATTTCTCTCAATGCTAAGAAGGTCTATTGTGTTCGCGTTTCGACGCGTAAATTAAAAGAAAATGTCCCATGAGCTGGGCTTCAAAGACGCCGCACTGCTAGGGGTTTATAAACAACCATTTTTTATCTCCGCGTGGCTAGTGGTACAGAAATATACGAAGAATTGGATCTGCTCGCGGAATGATGTGGCTGGTTATATAACGAGAGTCCAAATGACAATTTCATTTTGTACCAAGGCTTGGCTGCACAAGTTGTTGCGAACACGCTCGTTAAGACTTCAACGACACCACGAAGCACATTTTTACACTTCACATGCGACAATTCACAACAAGATCTCCTCAACATCACAGCGTCTTTGTAACGTCCACAAGTCGACGCCCTCTGGCGGCTACCCGGTAAACAAGCGACACGCGCCTCACCGTAGGGTGCAAAATAGTAAAAAGGGGGCTTTTTTTCTGTACTTCTTTATCACAGTGATCGGGAGAAATGTATAAAAGGCTTGTCTTGTTTCCTGAACACGTGATAGACTACTTTCGATCTGCGCTTATTACAGATCCAGCGAGGAACAGAGCCGACGTATCGACTCTGGAGCCTACAGACTGCTTGAAAGAGCATATTCACGTTTAAGCAACTATACTGGCTACTCACGACTCTTCAGAAAACTACTCCAGATGTATGCAGCCAAATGTCGATGGCTAACACGTGGTAGAATATCTATTTCTTTGCAAATACGATTAAGTACGGGGGTTACGTGTTCTCAAAACAAGTACCGACGTGATACGTGTTTCGGGTTCGGAGGCTTCTAAGGAGTGGGTGTTTTGCAAGTCTTGGTGAAGGATGCTAGGGCACGCATGTAGCAGGGTGGCTAATTCCGCTTAATAATGTTGAATGACTCCGGCACATGACTGAAACGTTCTCTAAAAAGTTGGATTCAGCGTCACGAGGATGACAACTCCATTAGTACGATGCACCAAGGTTTATTTGCTTCCTAATCTGCCACATTGTTGTGTGATTAGGCTGGCGTATGCAAGCAAACGCTTGCAATGGGAACGACATAGGCGAACTTAGCCTTGGCACTGGGTTTATATAGCATTGCAAGCTGATGTCTTAACAGCTGGTTCACGGTCTTCCAACTTTGATAGACATCGATGATACGGTTTATAGCAATTTAACAAGCAGTAGAGGTTAGTTACGAATTTTTGTGACTCGTTTTTAGAATTTACCGGCGCTCCATTGGTAAAATCCTGCCGTTCAGTGAAATTTTCGCAACCTTTATTAATACCGAGAGAATTACCCTCAAGACATTTATTTTAGTTGGAGGGCTCAATTTAACGTTACCAGGTTAAATTGATAAGAGGGGAACTTGGCGCAGTTTTGCTCTTACAATCCCCCCCATAAAACCTTAGCCACAAATTCGACCCGAAATTAGCTGAAGCCTCAAAAATACGTTCGCCTGCATCTAAGGGCATGCTGGAAATGTAGGAAGTTTGGTATAAAGAGCGCCGAAAGACGAAAGGCGTATTCGCACAATGCCGTACCGCCAAACGTTTTTTTTTGCACATTGATGAACAGCTGACCGAAGAAACCAGTCACTACTGTAGGTGCACCGTGACCAAGCTAGCCAAATGACGAGTGTTACGGACTTATTAGCATTTTGCCCTCCTTGTTCAACACAAGGCAAAATTAGTCAGCACCACATCTACTGTACTAGATATGATAATTTCTGTGCTATCAAGTCAGGACATCAGTGCTACGTAAGGCAAACGGGCTAGAAAACTTCTCCATGGCTGAAAAGGCGAAGCACCGATAATTAAGAAAGCAAATTAACAAAGTAGATTGTCTTAGTAAAACAAAACAAAACAAAGGTACTCTATATATGCTGAAGCACGATGAACTCGGCGAAGTTACGCCACTTAAGCTTAAAGTGTCCATGAAGACGAAATTTTGGTTTGGCCCAATCAAAAGTTTGCTAGGTCGCAATGAGAATAATGCCAGTGTAATGCATACTTCACCCAATTAGTCTAGATAATGGAAAACGCACGAAAGAGTGGCGACTCACTATCGACTTCTGTCACTGCCCTTCTGAGGTCAGCAGGAACTAGTTTGTGTAATTGGCACAAGCTAGTTCCGAACAACTGGCATCGGCAAACGCTACCACGAGAACGTATGTCTTCGTGGTTGCAGTAGAACCTGTAGTGCCGTTTGAGAGCCCCGCTTGAGTACTGGCATGGAGTTAACACATTTACTCCTCTGTATTTGGTACCTTTCAAATGACATGACTAATGATATTTTGCCATCAGAAACTTGAAAATTTGCCCTATTCGTGATCTTTTTCGAACAAAAAAACAACACAAGGACTGAATGGAGCTGAGCCAGTTATCAAAAGGCGATTTGTGTCAAATGAAGGAAGGATGTACGCGGTCTTCATGGTCTTCTTTGATATTAGGGTGTCTGCGGTTTCATGACCCCCGTTTTGAAGAAACTTCTGCGCATGCGTATTTGGTTTCAATATCACACTGCGCGTGTGCAGCCACTTTAATTCACTGCCGTGGTCAAGCGGACAGAAATTGCGTGTCACTAAAAAAACGCACGTGCAGCTATAAACCGTATATGATGTCTCCTGACGACAGTGTGGCTATACGTGCCTATGAAAACAGTATGTCCACTTTACCACTAAGTTTCACAGCGGCATGAACACATCGTGGGTCGAGAGCACCATGTAATGCTTCCAGGCACCTGCTTCAGAGTACTGGCATGCACCTGAAGTGCTACAGCTACATTCACAAAATGCTACACCTAATTCTAATCTCTGTGGCACAGGAGAATGAATTAAGAGCTATTTGAAATCCTAATGTGTGCAAAGTGCCATGCGATCGTCACATAAATTGCGAGTGGTCGCTCAGAACAAATTCCAAAAGGAACAAACATGAGGACAGGACACCTGTCGACAGCTTGCCTTTGTCTTCTCGTGTTCCCTTTGCCATTTTTTAGGAAATTATTTGGCTAGTCGTTCACTCTGCCTAGGCAGCCAACCAGCTCCATCTTGCTCATTTTGGGGCTTCGCGTGTTTCAAGATTAAAAATAACATGTCTGCTTGCTGTTATCTTTGATTTTAATGGCAAAGAAGAAATGGCTAGTTTTCAGCGCGCAGAAGAGTAGATCTAAAATATACGACGCCGGAAGCAAAAGTAATTCGTGCGAAATTTTATTATCTTCCTGATCCAGATTGAAAAAAAAAATTACGAAACATAAGGACATGTTTACGAAAACGAAAACCAATTATGTAGAACTGAAGTTATCAAAAGGGCGTTTTAGTACCTCTACTCTTTTGATTGGAACACAAGGGTAAAAAGAAAATTACTTTTTATTATTATATTCTCTCTTTTAAAACAGAACGAATGGCCACATGCTGAGGATGGAGAATATTCGGTAAACAAACAGAAATGAATTTAACGCTTTCATTTATTTGGCTTCTGAATCTGTTGTACTTATTTTATAAACCTTGATATCACAGGATTCCATTTGCCCCAAAAAAGACATGCGACACAATTTCATAAGCCATTTCATAAGCCATAATTGGCCGCCGGAAAGGAGGAATTCGTCAAATATGCCAGTTTTAGAGGCGGTAAACATTTCGCGGATATCCATGCAAGTCGCCAGCGTGAAATGCTTCACGGGTGTTAGCAAACTGCTTAAATATTACCTAACTCCACCGCACTCCTCGTATCACCCCACTTCTTGCCAAGCTACAACGTCTATCGTGCACCTTTGAACAAGTGAAAAAAGATCTACAACTACACAAAAAACGAGGAAACAACGGACGACAGCAAGAAAACTAACTGTACAAGGTGTGTTCCATTTTGTACGCAGTCAAACTTTAGAAGAAGCTTAAGCCGGAAACCGAGACGAAATAAGCAGGAACTGTTGGGGCATTATGTACACATCGAATGAACAAAAAATGCAAATAGAAGAGGGCCCAAGCTGCGGAGAAGTTTAGGCTCTTGTCAAAACAGATGATATACTCACTAAGCCCAACCAATTTGTTTTTGTAGCGAGGTCACTACTATTTGAATCTCGGCGTCGGCTTGCCAGCAGCTTTGACGTAGTCGTGGACCGCAAAGGAACCAGTTCCGCAGAAGTTAAAGGCTGACAACACTATTGCTGCAGGTTAGTTGCCTAATTCTAACAACACTGGTTGCGTGTCTCGCGACATTAAAATTGCCTCAATGGTTTAGTATGGCGCTGCACGTTGAATTGTCAACTGCCGATGCTGTTTCTGATCTTTTTTTTTACAACATTGTACCGCAATGCGAAACGAAACTTCAAACGTAAGGTGCAGAGCGATCGTTAAGAGTAGAGGAAATGCCGCAATGTTCAGAAACTCATGACGGGTGTGGCTTGGATTGAAGAACAGTCGTATAACAACAGTAATACCGGTTTTCTTCGCGCTTCCTAGCAGAGCTGGTCCATAAATCAACGATCCTAAAACTAGGAGCATGAAACGCCACTCCGCTACTAACGGTAGCCAGAAAACGTCACTAGAGAAAGGTTATAGCTATGGCTAGCACCAGATGTCTGTATTAAGACTGCTTAGCCGATAGGGTAGCGGCCCTCGATGTGTAAGGGTACGTTCTGCAGGCAGTATCCCACCCGAAAGAGACATTTTAAAATTTATAACAATGCTATCAAATATCGGGAAGTGTCACGAATCGTGATGATGTTCCGGCTACGTTCTTGCACAATTTGTACTTCCTTTAGACAGGAACACTTTTGAGACACTGTTAAACAGTTTCAGACGCCGCACAACTTGAATTACTGCCTGAAACCCGTTAATGGAACGAGCGCATCTTGTACATTATGAAGCCTGATTGATGGCCAACACAGTTTTCTGCAAAATTTCAACCTACTTGTTAGATTCGGACTTATCCTTTTAAATGGCCACATTGTATCACTACAAGATATATGGGAAACGAAAGCAGCCTTCGCTCGTGCATGAAGGCATGGCATATCTCCCCGGGTGTGCTGTCTCTCTGACTTGAGTTTATCTTGGTGTAATCAGCAACCTGGCATTATGTCAAGGGAAACAGTCAAACAGAACTGGGAATTGCAAAGAAGAAGGATCGAGTCCTCGGTCATGCACAACTTACAATATCCATGGTAGGTATCAGACAGGGAAATACACGCGACTACCGAGCAGTCAACAGGACTACACAGAAATAAGGCCTTAGGAGAGGTGAACGAGCAACTATTTCCCCACCACAACATGACAACACTATGTTCCTAAAGAAGAAAAAGTACTGATAACCAGGTGCTTTTGTACCAAATTCCAAAACTGAAGGGCAAGTAAATAAATACAAAGGAGCTGAAGATACCTTTGTCCCTTTCTCTCTCAACTTTATAATGTGTGCACTCTAGCGCTGCACAGATTACCTAGGTCATTCAGAGATATCGGGGAGATGCAACAAGAAACCCCAGTTCTGGTGAGACATTTTTTCTTGCGTACCACAATGATAAAACGAGTTTTGCCTCTTTAGACATCGAATTCAGTGCGAAGGAGTCTCGGTCAGACGGAGCGCAAGGGCCGCGATCTGCCTAGACGTGGGCAGTTCTTTGCTGAAACCAACTAAACCAAAGGTACACTCATCTCAATCCTCACATTTGTCAGGCAGAAAGCATTGAATTCCCGTCGTCCGCCAATAAATCTGACTACCATTAAAATACGCAATTAGGCTGGCCAATCAAATGCACCCCTTACAACTAGGCCTTAACGTCCCTGTTGAGTGCACGCCCTTGCTACTTTGCGGCACCATCTAGCTGCAAGCACAAATGTACCGCGCCACCTAGACCAGACGATATCCTTGCCGACTGAAATCGTGGTGGGGTGGTCCAGGGAGACATTGTTTAGGGTTCTCGCAAAGGTGCACCCTCCACAAGATTCCAACGCAACACCAGCGTTCGCGGACGTAGCGACCAAATCAAGGCAGACAGGGACACCATGCAGTTCCTTCTTTCCCTCGCCAATTCTCTCGCTAGTGCTGCGTTGAAAATACGACCCTGTACTAGGCCAGCTTTCGTACAAGGTCTCGGGGGAGGAGTTCCGCAAGGTGGCATTGTCGCCCCTACTCTCTTCCTTTCACCGGAGCGTGTGCCACTGGGTGACCTGCTTGCGCGGGCTCTGTTTCATGGCATTCCAGTGGTGGAGTACGCTACCGCGGCCACAGGCGCCCACGACCACTTTGCCCACATGCTGCTGGGGAGCCCCAGCCACGGGCGTGGTGGGCGAGTCGGGCGACGAGACGGTCTGCGCCGGGTCCCGGTGGCTGACGACCACGAGGAAGACGACGTTGTCCAGCTCGGACTGCGGCACGTCGAAGGTGAGCGACTCGTTGTACACGGGGCACAGGGTGGCGTGCTGGGCGGCCGTCTTTTTCTTCTTGCGTAGCTTGCCGCTGTGGAAGAGCAGCACTCGCACGCACGGATCTGCGGAGCGGGAGGAGAAAGAGAATTGAGGGTGTGCTGAGTTAGCAACATGATTTAAAGAGGCCGTGAAGATAAAATAAAAGTTTGGTTAATTAAAAAAAAACACTTCTTTGTCCTGGTAACAAAATGACACCGATTTTATTGCAAACTTCAAACACATAACGGAGATATCCGGGATAGCAGTGGAAGCAGTGGCGATTCCCCAGCCGCTTTCTAGCGATTTGCTATGACATCGTGGAACGAATTGTTTGTGCGAATGGTGGCGCCGACCTAAGCCACACCCAAGAAGCATGATCGAGTGACTGCAGTGGGACCTCTACTTCCGTTTTATCGTGTCACTGTAATACTAACATTCAGTTGACACATTATAGTGCTGGACGATATTACTTCACTCCTACCCCTATTACGTCACTGTATGACGTAAAATATAAAGTTTTCGGATTTTTCGTGTTTTTTCGACAAGAAAAACGTCTTCCGTCCGTGGAAAAGGATTGAGAGCTGTATTCTGTCTGCATGGCTCATCTGAAGCCTCCTGATGACCTCACCCATAAAATAAAAAAAAATATAATTTCTGCAAAACCTGTAAATGTTCGGAGTGAATCTTTAGGGACGCGAGGTCATTGGACGTGAAGAGGAATTAGGCAAGTGTCGCAGAAAATTGAGTACACATTAGCGTACCACAAAAGACAACCAATCTACAAATGCACTCTCACATGCCATCTGCGCACATTGTCACGCGTTTATCTTTGTTGGCCCTGTGAAGTCGCCACATTGGTAACCCACAGCAATTCGTTGGTAAGCCACGACACCCCTCCCGTTTTCGCCGTTTTTCCTGGCAATAATTTCTCCATCCTTTCCTCAGCTTTTTTGTACCCTGGATAAATTGACGTCAGTTTCAGTTCAGTTGGGCCAACATTGTCGCATAGTAGAATGCCTACAGGCATTGCGGAACAATTTTGCATTGCCATCAGAGTCTCTTTAATGGCAACAGTCCCCTCATGTAAGGGCGGGAAATTCAACTTTACAGCGCTCAGCCAAGTCATCCTGCCTAAGCACTCGCCACGATGCGCTCGATGCCCCCACGAAGCCCTATAAAGGACGAAACAAGCGCAAGCGAAATATCTCTGTCGTCCACGATAAGAGCGAACACAAGCACTCTGACAAATAATGTAAATGTCAATATACAGGAAACCTCTGTTCAGCCTCAAATGTCTGGTAACTTGTGTGCTCTGTTCACAAGTTTTACATCAAAAGTTTGGAATTTAATCAAAGAACGGGCTTTTAGTTGGCTATCATATCCGTTGGTAAGGGAACCGCAGCATTGAAAACAAGGGAGCATCCAGTTGAAGCCAAGGTGACGCATATTGTACAAGCCATTTCAACAAGATAAGCAAAAACAGCTAATATCACAGGGTATCATGGAAAAAAAAATGCGTGTGCTCACAGAAGGACTCGAGGTTGTTCATAGGCGAAGTGAGGTTGCTGGCCTTCATGATGCTGAAAGTGAGCCGCTCGGCCGTTGGCAAGTAGCTCAGGCCGAACAGGATTTCGCCGTTGTACTGCAAAAAAATGCAAAGGCGAAATGTCACGACCATGCTTAAGGTCAGCGCCATAATGTCAGGTCAGTGCCTCCCTCTGGAATGAGTCTGCGTTAGGACAAGGAGCTGCGACTTGACTGCTGTCCTCACCCATCCGGGAGCTGACCTATACAGTAGGGCTGTTGAACCACTACGCATGCATTCCATTTTTCTCATAAGAGAATTTGGTTCCGCGGCAGTGCGGCGTCATTAAACATGACGGTTTTCACTCCAGATCTCCCCACTCCAAACTCCAGGTAAAGAAGCTTGGAGTTCGCGTGCCTGATATGTACACTTAATTTTGATAATTTTTTTGTAAATGGTTTGCGCGCTCACTTATTTGCTTTTTATTTTTTTCTTACTCCGCATTGTTGCCTTTATTATGCCTAATCCTTTGGATGGAACGACCATCCCACCACCACAACCGTATGTGATGAGAAGCAAGGGGATTTTTGTTCATCTGAACCGCATGCCCTTCCCCTCATCCTGCACTTCGATTTCAACTACAGCAGTGTGTTGTATTTTGTGCTGATAAGAAACGAACTTGGTTTCAACTGCAAATTGAAGCTGTGACCACCTACACAAATGAACAAGCCCCATTGAACCGACACAGGTGGTCTCCAGGTACTCGTGTCGATGCGGAATACATGTAAATTCAAGCCATGACTTTATGGATAAAAAATATAATAGTGAAATGGCAAAAATTTGATTTCTTCACCCGGGTCTCACCCAGCCTATCCGGTACACTCTTTTTGAGCAGCGTTCCTCATCCAATAGAACTTAAAAAATTGCTGAGCAGAAACGCCAATACCGCTATCCTCCCAAAAAAGGGACAGTTCAAAGGGAGTCGTTGCTTCAACGACTATCTAAATCAAATAGAGTGACAAAATAGGACAAATACTACTTTGACTCTGGTATGACTCTTCCTGTTTTCAAAGGGAGTCGCGTGCCCAGGGGTGCTACAGTGCTACAGAAATCTTAGTTTACATTACTCTCACTTTCATTCGCGCCACAGACCCTTCTGTCATTCTTAAACCAAATTTACGCAATCAGTATTCTACTGAAGACACCTTTCGCGTTGCTATCGCATCCTTCATTTTTGCTTTAACGCAGTTGTCTGACCAGACCGCCTAAAGAAGAAGAGCTCAATTCAGATATTTGCTAGTAGATATTTTATTCTGTCAAATACCATCGATGCAAGATGGTCGTGCTGGCCGCGGGGACCGATTGCACAGTCGAACGGGGTTGAGCAGTTGATCGGTAGCGGCGTGCCATACGTTTTCTTTGTGGCACGACCACAGTTTCGGTGATAAATTTTTATCAGCGAAAAAGTCACGTTTGACATTGCAATGAAACAGGCGACATGCTTTCACCATTGAAGCGTTCAGCGAAGTAGGCCTAATTGAAAGTATAGGAATTTGTGTGGTGCCGCAGGGTGGCATCACGTTTCGCTTATGTTCATAAACGATCGCGGGGACGTGCGTTTATCCATAGACGTACCTGCTTTGGTTCCTTCAGTTCGAGCTCCAGCATGTGGTCCGAGGGGTCTTCCACCAGCCTGTCGATTTCCTTGAGTGGCACGATCACTTCACCCACCTCCGTGTCGTTCGAGCACTACACCGGGAAGGATAAAATAAAAATAAAACATAAACACTTTATTTCACTTTCACTGAACTTTCACGTAAGTATTTTTGTCGTTTTCTAAAGAAAGCGTACAAAAATGTGAATAACTGTAGGAAAAGGTCGGTAAGGTGCGATATCATGCGATTCTTCACCTGCAGTAAAGTGCGCGCGCTTCACTGCAGGTCAAATAAACGTTTTTCCAATCCAATCCAATCCAACAATCCAATCCAATCCAATATCTCAACTCAAAGATCAATGCACACAGGAAATGGCCATATTTAAGTTGCCTTCTTGCATGTGGCAGGAAAATAGCCTAAATTATGCAGCGTGCATGACATTGCCTCGCTTATAAGGAATGTGCCAACTAAGTTGTGTGCGCCTATGGTTCGTGCCCAGCGGGTGGATAAAAGGCTGCATCACAGTAACCAAAGAGGAACCGTAATTTTTTCATTAAAATTGGTTGGAAGCGCTGCAGATTACATCTAATCTGTTATAGGAGAGCTCACGCTTCCCTCAAATCGGTTAGACACCTATTTACAGACGCAGACTAATTTTGCGGACATTCCGTTTTTGCAAAAGGCCGCATGTATGGGCTAAATATATGCGAATGCCTAACGTCAAAAATGCAGTAGCGAAATCATGTCGAAGGAATCGAGCATTGCACAAGTCTTTCCTTCTACAACAAGAACGAAAATGGGTAAGGAAGCAAGGATATACACATTGTTTTTCAGTGCATTTCCTCATATTTAAAATTTCTTTGCAGTTTTTTCTGCGAGCTGCTTTTCGCAGTCGTTTTTTCAGCTATTTCCGTGGTGGAATTCACACGCTTTCCGCGAAAACATACGCCACAAATAGTCATGAAGGGGTCTGAAGCAGTCACCGAACACCCAAACCCTGCTACACGCAGGCCGTTGAAGATTATTGCGGGAAACATTAAAAATAGACTTATGCCGAATCTGCTCGCTTATTCCCGCTCAAATTTTATGTGAAGGCCTCATTTTATGGTGCATTTGTTCCAAGGTTGACGGCATCCATTTTCTTATTATTTTACAATAGAGTAAAAATAACAGCTCTGACGGTACGTTTTTGTGTATACACTACCCGGAGTGAATTTCATGCACCGTGTAACGCTGGGGGACGCTGGAATACGCTGGGGGGACTGGGCATGGAAACATTAAATATGCATTTCCGTAGAATCTGCTCGCCTATTGCCGCTCAAATTTTACATAAAGCCCGTAATCGATGGTCTACTTGTTCTAAGATTGACGACATCAATTATCTTATGATTTTGCAAAAGAGTAAATAAGCCAGCTCGCATAGTACGCTTTCGGGTCTGCTCTAACGTGAGCGGCGGCATCCACCTTGCAGTGCTAAGGGACGCTGGAAGACGCTGGGGGCACTGGGGCATACGCACTGTGAGCGGTGCATACCTTATCCATGTCGTAAAGGGCCAGGTGCAAGGACGAATCCTTGAGTTCGCCCCTGGCCAGGTCCAGTGAGAAGGTCTCGTTGTATAACGGACTCTGGGTCTTGCGCTTGGTCTGCGTCTGGTACTGGCCCAGGCAGTGGCCCGAACCTCCGATCCCTATGCAACTTGGGCGGCGAAGGGCAGCGCTCCCTCGACGGGACTTCTTTATACGACCCTTGATCACCTTGCACACAATATACGGGTCGCAGACCACTCCATACGGCTTGGGCGGAAGGTTCTGGGCCTCCTGCGTGAAGGACGAGGAAGAAGCCGCGGGCGGTCACCACTGAGTCCTTAGAAACTCTGTCAGCGCCTCAGTAGTAAAAGCTTGGAGACATCTTGCAGCTTCAATTGGTTGCGCTTGATATTTCACAATATATTATTTAATTTATTCTGTTTATTCACACCTGCATCTGTTTAGGAGCACTTCGCAAAGTATCTGGTGTCAACGTATGTCTAGCGGCAAAATTGTGTTTGCGAATTGTGACGACTTGCGAATTGCGAATTCTGACGAATCGCGTACTGATGTTGTAACGGAGACTGAGAGCGGAAATGAAATTTAGGAAGGAATGTTATATTTGCACCCCAAAAGGGGTGTAACGCTAACTCCTTCAGAACGCTTATTGTGCTCATCTGCCACATTTGCAGTTAACAGGAATGTCCCAAGCTACTGAGCCCGTACTGACCTGACGATAAAACTGAACTCTAAGCGCTACAGCACACGTCTTACTATCTACCTTGTCCTGACGAATACCACGTTTAAAGGCCCTGCGCCTTTACACACGAACATAAGAACATTGCATTGAAGATTTGTTGTGTTAGCACCACAACCTCGGTCATGATGTTTCAACTCATTACAGCATCATGATGATGAATGCGGCATGAGATTTTTGTTTTCTGTGTACGGTAGCAACCCATGCAAGCGGATGTAAAAGTCAGAACACAGGACCACCGACGGAATGGTGCATATTTTGGACCCTTGGTGGAATGATAGTTTTAGCTTGTCGTAGATCCGGCCCATTGTGAATTCAGTCTAGCCTAGGACAGAGAGAATTCACTCTGACATAGAGTACGTTTACTCAGTCGTGCAGTTATTTTACTCCGGGGCTGAATAAATACACCCAACTAATGAAATTACTCCAAGGTTGAGTGAGTACTCTATAATGAAGTAAGATTACTCCACAACCATGTAACACCCCAGCACGGCGGAGTAATTCTACTCTTGAGCAAGAGTTGTGTAAGTACCAAGCAATGACTCTCAGATAAAGTGCAATTCCCATTGAGGACGTACCCGTATGGTGACAGAGAGCTTGCCGGCAGGGAACCCCGAGGCCTGCGACGAAGAGCTGCTGGTGACGGAGGCCTGGAAGCGCAGCAACACGGTCACCTTGCCGAGGTTGGGGGCGATCTCGATGCCGCCGCCGACGCCTCCTTCCACGCTCGTCACCACGTCCCCCGAGTTGTCGCTCTGCGCAGCGCTCGCGGCGGACCACCGCTGTTGAAGCTGCTGTTACAGCAAAGGCAGCGGACTATATACAGCTATGGCTTCCACATTGCTCTCCACGTGCTAAACTTAAAGGGACCCTGCAACACTTTCGATAAACGCTTTCACTCCTTACTTCGCGCCTGGAAGACTTGCGAACGCTACAGTTATCGCCAGCAAAGAGCGGAATTGGGTGATTTGTTCGTCGCAGCAGATCCGCCTTCCCTTTCTGCTTTGCTGTTGTGGCTTTTTTACAATATTTCTATGAAATTTATTTTTTTGCTTCACGTGAAAGGAAGCCAGCCAATAGCAGCCACACAACGCTAACGACGCCATTAGAGCGCTCAAAGAACGCCAAGACTGGGAAAGAGAGAATTCTTGTGAGCAAGTTTCGAAGTCATCTAATGGGCATAGAGTTGCAATTTTTTTTGCTGAAAAATTTTGTGACGCCCTATTCTGAATGTGTTTATTGGCGATGTCCTGAAAGCATTTAAAATTTAGAAAAAAAGTGGAAGAAAGGGTTGCAGGGTCTCTCTTTGATGCGCGTTATTCACTGGCAGCCTTGATGCGAGGGAGCGACATTAGAAACGATATTAGAAATCATAACATCGCACTCGTGTCGAAAAAACTATTCTAGCGACACGTGGCTTATCTGTGGTACCTGAATACAACTGACGCCGCGGATTTTTGGTAACCTCAACGCGCACTTTAAGAACAAAGTTTGTTGAGAAGCAAAGCACCAGTAATATGTCGTCCTCGCACATTTGTTTTATCTGTGGTAGTTCATTACATCTGACGTCTGCGCTCCTTGGTAACCGTAAGGTAGGCAGAAGAACAAATTTTGTCGAGATCGAGAAGTATACGGCGCTAGTGCAATGTCTCCGTCGCACAATTTCTTATTGTCCCCCGCCTCCTGGCCTTTATGCATTGTTTGATAAATTGGCAACGACACAAATGACACTTCAAAAAGACAATCACACTTAAAAATTGCATTAACCGAGCTATTCTGTGCAATTGTGGTTGCCCATGTGACCGGTCGACGGTCGATCTTTCAGACGCAGAAATTCTGTTTAGGTATCCTCCCCTAAGTATATGTGTGTCCTTTGAGGGCTGCAAAATGTCCCGGTAACGTGTTAAGGTACTTGTTTTTATTGACGTCTTGGAGACGTGGCATGAAGTTGTGTACTTTAGCTGGTGCAAGAATTCAATCGGGAAGAGTATTAGAAATAAAGCCATGCAAAACACGGCCCGGAAACACAGAACAGCTGTTAGAATGATGTGTGGCAGTTGCCACAATTTTCTAGAGTGCAGGCGGGAGTTTTAAAGCGATAGCTTTATTATGGGTTTGCCGCTTTGTGTGCCTGCACGCTTATCATCACCAAGAACAGGTGGTGTGGAAAAACTGCTTTTGTAGGGATGTGGGAAATATGGCACAAGTATCGGAAAGCGAGGAGTGAACGCAGATGGAGTAAAAGGGCTGCTAAGGGCCAGTGAGAGCAACAAGTACACGGAGATGGTACATCAGCGTTGGAGAGAGAAAGAATCACACCACTTAAGTTGGTATCCGGTAGGACAATTTCTCTTAGTGGTAGCATTTCTAACCTTCGTTAAAATTTATTTACCGCCAATGTGTCTTACGATGTGTCTTACGAGCTCGGAGAGTGAAAGCACACGAACGGCGACAGTGGGCTACATCGGGGATTAAAAACGGGACAAACAGATTAATTGCGAACAGGAAAACCAGATAGCACCGAAAGAGGAAACGAAAGAAGGAAGGCACTGAAAGAAAAGAGCTATACCGGAGTGCCCATACTGGATATAGGCGACGGACTAAGCCATGCACTAAGTCACCAAACGCGGATGTCATTGTCACTACAAATGCCCAAGCGACACACAACTTCCGCAGCCGAGAAATAAGGGACAGACGTGATATACAGGCGCCGATTATTTCAGATGCTGACCCACACAGGTGTTGACACTCAGCGCTTGTGTGTTCCTGAACTTTTTTTCCTTAGCAAGGTTGGCGAGTTGGTAGTCACTTAAGTAGTTATAGCGCGCGAGAGAACAAAGACAAGAGGACTAGGCCTGCCACGATTTCCGAAGAGGCATTGATGTATATCAAGAGGTACTAGGGTGCTTCAACGCTTGTCGCGTTCATTTTCTTCGCGTTGTAACAAATTATTGTTTTCTTTCCGACTGTGCCGGTTTTCTCGTAGCTATGCCAAAGAAAACCGACGAACTTGTTGCATTGGGTACAAAATCCGGCGCGTGTACTCCTGACAGAGAACACCGGGGAAGTACAGACACTCACGTAGACTGACGCTTCTCCGCGGCTGCTGGCCGTCGACATGCTGCTGTACGTGGAGTCCCTGGCCGCCCTGCTCCGCACGAACGGCAGTAGGACGATGGAGCCGGCCCGGGATCCCACTCCCCCCTCGGCGCCCTTCTCCCCTACGGCCGGCACGGGCTTGGTGGACACCGGGCATGCTGGCAGCGGGATTACGTCCGTGCCGTAGTACAGCTTCTTGCGCTTTTCTGCGGGAACAAGAGAGAGGGCGCCACTTGTTAGTGAAAAGGCGGATGCGTGCACAATGATTGCACAACCCCGAAGACGCTGGCTTGGCGCCTACTGATGCATGCTGGTAGCATTGTATGTGTCGGCACGGACTACTTCCACCTGATTTCAGTGCGGAAGGATTTACGTTGTGCGATGTATCTGAGATACCTTCGTACGCGCGTCGTGCGAGACTCCGTCCCTGCCTCGGTCTCAGGCCACCAGAAACGCAATTCATACCCGGCCAAACGGCCGTTTCAAAGGTCCGAGGACATTCGACCCAACTGTATAAGAATGACGCATCGACAATTTATTAAGCGCGTTTCTAAGAGTTTAACTGCCAGTGTAGAGTTGCCGTGCAGCACAGGCATTATTGATATGGCTACGCCGATCCCCTTCTTCGAGGATGCTTCCATACACCTTGCCATAGCAGAGATCCCTGGTGAGTACAGAATTTCGCCATGGACCTCTACACTTTCGTCTCAATAGACATCCCAAAGACGAAGCCGTACATTTATGCACATATTTAAATAAATAAATACATACATATGTTCATTTAATGTGTGCTTGCGTGTACGTATGTCAGTGAGGGAGGGAGGGGAGCCAATTATGCGCCCTTTTAAAAGCTACCCCTTGGCGCATGGAGCACAGCTTGTTGCATACGACTACCACCCAGTCAAGCGACAGAACTAGGAGTCTACAGGAAGACTTTCCGTTTTCACCAAGACTTCGTGATAGTGACGAAGGATGCAGGTCTATTGCCTCAGCCATCAAACTACCGCGCCTTCTCGAGTCGGAACAAAAAATAAAGAAGCTTCGACGAAAGAGGATGGAAAAACGAAGTCCAATGAGAGGACGCCACACAACGGCCACACAGACACACGCACGCACGTACAAAATAGAAAGGAAGACGGGAAAAGAGAAAACGAAGAACAAACGAGAAACGAATCGAGTGAGCGAGCAGACGCGAGTGGTGTAGGTGCGCGCTGTGTAAACACACCGGCGACAGCGGCTGACCTGTTTCACCAATCAATCGTCAGCCAGACGAGCCGAGGCGAGGCACGGACGTGCGTCGAGTGGAGTTCCGGGTCAGCAGACACACTTATTTTAGCCTGCGCAGCTCCGCGGCTTCCCGAAAGCTCCATACCCGCCAGGCTTTCTTTCCTTCCCGCTTCCTTTTTTCCCTTTCCCCCGCGAGGTGGCACACACAGGACGGATATAAGACGGCTGCAGACGACAAGTTGGCGTCGTCTTTGTTGTTGTTGCGGGACAGCATCTACTTCTCACGTCGTCTTTTCCCAATCGATTCCCGAATTTAGCTCGGGAAGGAACGCGATGGGGAAGCGACACGTGCGAAAAGTAGGCCACGCAGCGAAGCGAACACGATGCGGGCATTGACGCAACACCGACCAGATAAGAAGGACTTAGCAGTATAGGGATCTCGGGTGCAGGCTGCATAAGTGATGCGAGCGATCTAGCTGGAAATGATGCCAATGAACTTCTCCGGGAGGCAACCGTCCAGGTTAGACAGAGAAACGTCAATTCGGGTTGAAATGCCCTCATAAAACTTTCGTTCGATTTTCAGCCAGCTTGCTGGGTACGCGCCACCAAAGTTTTCTTTTTATGAACACCCACGAAAGTTTGCATGGAAACGTGCATATAGAACTTCCTCTCCGCAAACAGTGAGATCATCATTAACAGCAAGGTCATCATTCATTTACTCGCGAAGTTGGCTTCGCATCATTATATACGTGCTTCCAGTGAAGCATACTTTATAGGCAATTCTAGGATCGGACGAAGGACTACGCCAAACAGCCTGCCACCTTTTAAAGACATGCCTGTACGCTCGGTTTTGAATTGTGAGGTAGTCTTTTATTAACTAGTGAAGTCGGCTTCGCATCATTATGTACGTGCGTGCAGTGAAGCACCCTTTACTGGGAGTTCTAGGATTGGACCGAAGGACGAAGCCAAACAGTGGTAGCTTGCCACCTTTTAAAGACATGCCTGCACGCTCGGTTTTGAATTGTGAGGTCATCCTTCATTAACTTGTGAAGTTGGCTTCGCATCATTACATACGTGCTTCCAGTGAAGCGTCCTTTACAGACAATTCTCGGATCGGACGAAGGACTACGCCAAACAATGCTAGCCTGCTACCTTTTAAAGATGTCTGTTACCTCGGTTTTGAGTTGTGTGTTTATTCAGCGCATAAAAGACGGTCGCTGTAAGGTATGCGACCTCCTTAGCAAGCAGGTGTCCATTTGAGTAATTTTAAACGGATGTCGATGCCATAATCAGGCCAGGTTGGCTATCGGGTCGTTGGTGGCACTGGAAAGACGAAATGGCGAACAAGAGGAAGGCACGATTCATTCACACAAATCGACGGTATATATTCTCAGCCTTAGTTCATTGAACGCGAGCAAGAGCACCGGAAATGTTAGGCTATTCTACCTGGAATCCCAATAGGAACTTTTATGCGAGCCTCCCCCATCGTCAAATAAAACGACAGGAAAGGCAAACCCATCGGAATGGCCACTACAGGCTGGGTCTAAGAACTTGTCCATTGACCTCTGCTGAATGTATATAGATTTGTTAGAAGTATGAGTAGGTGGCATGAGCCGTAACATGAACATGAGACGGCAGCGCTGCCGTTACCACGGTAGCAAAAGCAAGGTGGAAAAATGACGATGTCGAATTCGCTCGTCCGCCCGTTGTCGTTCATTACCCGAAATATGAACGGTAAATAAATTGTTCGCCGCCGGTTCAGTCTCTTTCACGAGCGTGGAAGACGACGTATCGCGTACCGATATGTCTCTAGGACAAGGGCTGTTAATGGTTGTCTCTTCTGGTCGGTTCAACTTGCGTGGCTTTAGCACTTTAATGTACTAACCGTGAACCACGGATGATTGTGTGGGACCTGGACCAAATTAGCCCTTTCCTTCCGCTAAGTTAAGTGTCCCCACTAGGCCGTTCTTTTACTGGTTGCTAATTATTGGCTTTTCCGTCGCGATGTCGCTTGCACATGCATGGACAAGCACCGTATGCGCAGAAGACTTTACAGGTCACGGGAATGCCCTTTATGGTCAATCTTCCAAGTGGATGTGTGGCGATTTCAAAACTGCACAGTAAGGCTCCGGACCGTGTGAGATTAAAGCAAGCACGAAAAAAACAGAACTTTCGCTCGTGCTGTTCCAGGCAGCGGGCGTGCTAGCACTTCGAAGGCGGGAATTTTGAATTGCGTTGGACAAACCTCCGTTCAATTCACCAACGGAGGAGTGAGAAAGGGAGGGGAAGAGTGTAAGCGGTGGTAGCAGTGCGCGGATAACGGCGCCACAGGCTCTCCGGCGAATCACTGCTCTACACTTCCGACAGCTTTCAGTTTGAGTGGAACTGCTTTAATTTTTCTCTTTAAAAACACGTGTAAATTTGGCGGAAAAGTAAATAACCTGTCGTACGCAGCCTAGACTATAAACTGGTAAGGTAATCAAAGCATGTTTATAAGTCGGCATCCTTTCAAGCCGACGAACCCCCTAGCAGACGGTTCTGAACGCCGTGACGTCACGCTCCGCTTTGACAGACACTGCGTGAAGCCAATGACCGTAAGTAAAGCAGACGATAAACAGACAAGAGACGCAAAGTGCTGGGCAGACGTGAAGGCAGGCAACGGACGATGTTCGATGGGATCCATTTAGCTGACATTATTTATTTATAGCAGCACGAAAGCACCGGTGCTCTTCTGCAATCATGGAGAACTGAAAAGCGAACATGAAAACATGAACCAAAACACGCGACAATGAAGATTATGGTTCGTGAAAACGCCATAATGACGTAGTGATGGTATGTTTGGAAAGTCACATTTCCAAACATCGTCACACGTTATAAAGCCATACGAAAGTTTGACCTGAATTCGAAAGAAATATGGCTATTTGTGGATTCATATTCATATTTGGGGGTTCGCATTTAACTGTCCATGACTGTATTGTACGTGGCTCATTCGTGCCCGCGCGCAATAAAAAAACCATGACAAGCGAAGCTTGGGTTCGAGGCTACGGCGCGCGTTTATGGGAGGTAGCGGCAAGCCAATATCACCGAAGCTTTCAGCCGAAGGCCCGCGACAGCTTGCACGTATAAAACCGTTCGGATCAATCAAATTTGCCTTGGCATTTATAGAGCGGTCGACGCCCGCATACGTTTCTCCGAAAGCTTCGGCCACGGTTCGTGAAGCTTTTCAGGCCTCACTTATGTTCTTTTCGCCCCTCGATGCACAGAAGTGTCGTAAAAGTGGAGGAAGGCGTAAAAACTAGCGCATGTCCGTCGGTGTTCATAGTGTGGGACAATCACCGGCTCGCTGCACGCAATAACTGTAAATGGGGTTACAGCACGGCTTCTGGCTCTCAGCTTCGCGCAAATCTCCGTTTACGTCACTCGTGCGGAAAATTCGCGCCGCTTAAGTGCGCTATAGCTTCGTGTAGCATTGGGTGCACGCTGAAAGGAGCCATGACGAGAAAATACAACTTCGTTTAATTTGGAAGAACTAGGATTCAGTTTATCACTCAGCTCCATTACAGCGACAGATGTTTTTTTAACGAAAAAAAAGCAAGAAGTATTGAAACACTTTGAAATTTTGCGCCACAGTGACGTGTTATGAGCAAGAATGACGTCATACGGGCCAACAATAAAACACAAATTTCAGTGCGTCAACTCCACGTTAGCATTCAAGTGATGGGGTCAAATGGAACTAGAGGCCCCATTACAGATGTCCAGTCATGTGTGTCGTCGCGACAGGTCAGTTAGGCGGACGCCAATCGCACAAACAAGGTTCCGTGATGTCATAGAAAAGTTACGGGAAATTGGCTATGGGGTCACGACTGCTTGACACGTTTTCTTTAATATCTCCGTTATTTGTTCGAAGATTGCGGTATTGGTTTCATTGTTATCGGGACTAAGCACTCTTTCTAATAAACCCAACTTGTATTTTGTCTTCATGGCTCCTTGAACAATGCCCCGGCCACGAAAACCGCCGCTGCCGTAAGGAGAGAAGTCAATGCAAAAACAGAACTTATCGTAAAGCAGACTGCGCAAGAAAAAGAAGAACTAAAATTTAGACCGGCGAATGACGAAACGGAGACCGAAACAAAGCCAAGTACACGATAGCCAGCGTGGCATTCAACGCAGAGTTGTAGTTGCGTTGGGCAACACATGCATGAATTCGAACCTCTCGTGAAGCTCCATATGTGCTCAATTCAAAGGGTTCGATAGAAGCCGCCAAGTGCGTGCCTGATGTTTTATTTAAGTCAGCTGCAGTAAAGCGTTCACTTTTTTTTCTTTATAACGAGTGGGCAAGCATTCATTGATTCGTGACAGCACCGTACATCGATGAGATTTATCTATTTGAGGATTTTATCGACGAAAGGCGTTACGTGGCACGGGGGGCCGAAATGCTGCCGTTTTTGACGTAATTTACAGCGAAGCAAACAGATGTGCAGCCATCTTTTTCATGATTGCGCGAGAAACAGATGAGGCATGTCGGCAAGAATTTCCGCCGTCGATCCGCCAACAGAGGTATAGAAGAACAATGCCCGTGTGTTCGAGATTTCGGCGCATGTTAAAAATCTCCAGGTGGTCAAAACTAATCCAGAGACCTCCACTACGGCGCGCCTCATCGCCTGCGTTGCGTCGGCGCGTTAAACCATACAATCAATCAATCAATCAATCAATCAATCAATCAATCAATCAATCAATCAATCAATCAATCAATCAATCAATCAATCAATCAATCAATCAATAGACGAACAATGGAAGAGGGAGCGCGTGCTGTGGTGGCGCTGCCTTCGCACAGATGCTGCCGTTTCCGGGGAGACAAGTCGAAGCGCGGCTCGCCAGCTGCCTCTGCCTCGACGGGTCCCGCGACGCCCGTCACCGCTTGCACGCGTTGTTTAGAGTCTACAGCCAGTGCATCGGGGCCGCAGCGAAAAAATGGGAATGACAGCGACGAAATGCCGATGGACAACAAAATGAGCGGCTGGTAGCCAATGCCGCTGCTATACTATTTCGACGCGAAATTCCACACACACGCATACACACGCAACACCATAGGAAAATAACGCGAGAGGTTTACTTTGAGAGCTTGTGGAATATCTAGTGCGTTTATATTGAGGTATTTTCTGTCTAATTATCTCATGTAATTACTTTTTCTACGTTTCTCTTCGATTTGAAATCGAAACATACAATTTCAATGTATATTTTTAATATTTTTTATGTGCGTGCATAAAGACCTGCACGGGAAGGGTCTTTATGCACGCGGCCGCTTAATAAAGAAAGCGAGCAAACGTGGACAATGGGGTGACCATAGTGCAAAGCACGGTTGGCACTGTGTACGAGGGGCGTGCGAGAAACGCCGTGTTGGGGACTTCTGAAACTAAAGCAAGGCGTGCGCTAATCTGGCCGAGCCTCGAGTTCGCAAGGGAGAGGCACAGATCCTCACGCATTCGTATAGTTCCACCAATGAATATTCGATTAATTTTGTTTCCACTCTGCGAGTGGACTCATTCCGGTTACGGGCCAATAACGTCGCCGTTTCCCCGCAAGAAGACCATTATCTATCTGTCGCCGTAAAAATTAAGGTGCGTGGGGTGGCGTCGATATTCCTGTCTAGCCAGGCAACGAACGCGTAGGCTCGTCGGCCTCGTCGTAACGATCGGAGACATGCCAGAACCGCAATTAGACAGCCTGCCATGAAAAATAACAACAGGAGCAAACGTAGCCTCGTTACAAGGGCGCGAGGATAGAAAGTCTGAACAAATATCGCGAAGAATGATCACGGAAGGTGATAAGCTGCGCTAAAAGCGAAACGCCCACAAGCTCCTCGAGAATGACGACAGCTTAGAGCATATCCCTGTACTCGCGCATAAACTAACGCACAAACTAACGTGTCTGGCGTCTGCTTACTGCTAATCAACGCCCGTAGAAGGGCAGACGGCCACTTGGGGGTAGGCAACAACACCTTGGAAAGAAGGTCTCACAGACCACGATCACTGGTTTTTTTTATAAGATGGGCTATAGACCTAATTAATTTTTGCCAAACCATGACTACGCTGACTTGCGTTTTTTCTTCTTAATCTTACCGATCACGTCGACGGAGTAGCTCTTAGTGATGACTCACTCAGAGATAAGGATCTCCTTTTCATATTTGAGGTGTTGGTAGAAATCGAAGGAGGCGCTGCAGCTTCGTATACCGTCTGATTACCGGTGCGCTACTTGGCGTCTCCTGTGGGCTTACATCGCCACATTGTCTGTAACGAAGCGAGAAGGCAGTTTTTTTTTTCTCCCAACGCCTAAACGGCTGCGGGGTCGACGTACTCTTGCGGCGAGACGCGGATACTTTTGTTCGCTTATAAGTTGTCAGAAGCCGTCTGCAGAACGGGCGCGGTGCGAACCGAGTGCTTCCACAGCTGTATACGTGCAAGTCTGGCATAGGTGTATCCCAGTTCGTGAATACGCCAGCCGCATTCCTCAAGAGTTCAAAGTACAGTAAGAGACAGAACGACCTCGACTCGTGCCCACAATAGCACAATGGTTGTTCGCACGAGCGATAACCCCGATGATTATGAATTCATCCGCGGTGCGTCAGAGGCCAAGCGCGTTTTTTTACCGAACTAAACAGAAACAAGTGTGTACATGTGCTTCTATCCTGGAACTAGATGCGCGCGGACGGCTAGAAATGAAATCCGAGTGTCGATATGAAGCTTAATTAAACGACAATTTTAAGGTTCTCATTTAATGAGGGTAGAGTAAGCACGGTTGCGTGTTTTAGTAATCGCACTTGGTAAGTGCGCCCCTTAAAATACGAAACTCATGCGACCTTATTCTCGAACGAAAATACGCCATTTTGTGCGTTTCGGTTCATCGAGTCGCTTTCGCATTTAATCTACCGCCGAACGACATGGGAGCACGTGGGTTGTCCTTATATACAAATTTTATAGCCGCTCCAGGTTATATTTCTTTATTACGACGAACCTTTTACTTTTGTGTAAGCGTGTACCAGCATTTCTAGACTACAAATAGATGTGCGCGGACTGCTAAAACAAAACCCTAACCTGATACGAAGTTTAATATCAAGCTTAATTCGAAGCTTAAATCGAAGCTTAAAGGAGCCATGAAGAGAAAACACAAGTTTGGTTCATTCGAAAGATTTTTAGAACCATAATAACGCAAACTTGCTCAAATAAGCTACATAATTAATGACCATGCGCGCCCAACAGAATTTATGATGTAAATGCTCTGCGATTGGCGGAGGCCGGCAAAAACAAACGAAACTGCTAAATGCGACATTCTTATTCTCGAACGGACGCAATGCGCCAACGCGAAACACCGCCTGGCCGAGCTCGACATCTCGCCGTCGCGCAGACGAATTTTCGGGTTCGAGGCGCTTGACCTTGGGGAAAAATGCCGTAAACACCGCGCATTGACGCTCGTATCTTTCTGGTCGAAGCAGAGAGCTCGCGCGAACGGCTTTCCATACACGACACCGGCCAACTGGCATTAGCGATACTGCTACTGAAGTTGAACTATTATTAACCGTAATAAAAATACGGCACATACGTACCAATTCGTCCGTTACGGGGCTGACGAGGCAGCGGTGCCGACGGCACTATCGCGGAATGGTCGCTTTGTCCACCGCGTATCCCACAACTCTTGCCGCGTGCACTTAACCATGCATGCAAGCCCTAGCTCTCGGCGAGACATTCCATGACTAGCACTAGGTTTTACAAGTATTTTTAAAATGGCCGCCATCTCGTCGACTCCCGCGTGTGGGTGCTATACGGAGTCGACATACTAAGTATCTGTTTCATGGACCGGCCCGTGTGACGCCGTTGCTCACGTCACCAAATGTGCAATTTTAGCGGGAGATTTAAAATTTTGGCTTAAATTGCCTTATTTCTCAGTGAATAAAGCATCATTTGCTTCCGGGAAAGCGCTGGGGTACTATGAAACACCTAATCTTTCGAATAAAACAAACTTTTGTTTTCTCTTCATGGCTCCTTTAAGTAACAGACAACTTTAAGGCCATAATTGCATGACGGTAGAGTAACCGTAGTCACAGTTTCTAATCATTGCACTTGGTAAATGTTCAAAAATACTCAACTCTTGTGGTTTCTCGAACGGAAATATGTGCGTTCGTGGCTTCCGGTGGTGGGTAAACATGCTACAAACACGCCAAATTCAGTTTCATACTAATATAGACTAAAAGGAAATATAGCGCTACTATCGAGGCGAGCCGCGCTTCTCTGACAATGCCATCGTGTACCGCGGCGAAACGTTCGATCGTTACTTGGCTTGGCTTGCAACAACAAACTAAAAACGTACGTGTGCTTGAAAAGAAAACGATATTATTGTAAAAGGTTATTTAAAGTTTATTTATAGATGTAAAAATGAACCTCCAAAAGAATTAATTGTCAGAGATTTTTCTTAGAAGCTTCATTCAAGACGAAAAAGAGAAAAAAAAAGCTACCCTTCTTTGTTGATTCTGCGAAAAAACCCACGTGGCAAGCTAAGCGAAGTAGGAGAGGAACGCGTCTAGCTGCTATGGCTGCGCCCACGAAGGCACACGATTGCAGCGACAGATTTCCCCTCCAATATACATTCTTAGTATGAAACTCTGTGGATAAATAAAGACCTCTGTGCTGATCAGTGCGTCGTCACAGCTGACATCAGCAAATGGGAGAGGAGGACTGTGCCGGGGAAACAGCACTTTGGCGCGCACTTTTCTCGTCGAAAAAAAAATCTTCATGCAAATTGTTCGGAAAAGGTCGGAACATGGCATAGGAACTCTAGACTTAAATTTACAATGGTACAATTTCGCAGTGCTTGCAGCTTACTTCGGTGCCTCTTCGACATTCAGATTATGGGCGTCTGGAAGTCATTTGTAGCTGTCTGAGCACATCCACTCCCAGACTGAAAATGAGTGATCACTTTCTAACTTGACAAAAAAAAAAAAACCTGTCTCGTGACACCCTAATGATGAATTCAGAAACGTCGGCGTGTTATCGGTAGTTCACACAACAGTCGGGCAATTCTTACAGCACGCCAGTCTGGGCCATTTTTCCTCGTACTGTACTTTGACTTCATCAGGAAATGCGACTAGATTTGTCTAGCTGGGAGAGACCTATATCAAACCTCCACGTGCACGAGAGGGAGCGCCTCGGCGACCGAACCTGTTTAACAGCCGTGTAACACTTGTTCTCTTCTGCAGGAGCAGCGTCCGCAATGAATGCACAGCCTGCAGGTCAGGATATTGCAGACAGCACAGAATGCCCCGCCCCCTGCTAAGGGAATCAAACGTTTTTACACAGATGACAGTCTTTCTTGGGCTACTTAAAGTAGAAAACTTGTCGTCCGTCCGTCCATCCGTCTCCTGAATCAGCTTATATATTAGTTGTCTAGGCTACTGAATATATATATATATATATATATATATATATATATACATCCACAGATGATACTGGCGATGGGTTTAGGTGGTAGACGCAACAATATGACCATCATGATGTCGCTCCCATGCATATATATATATATATATATATATATATATTTTTTGACCACGGTAAAGAAAGAGAACAGATTGAATAACGTTTCGGCCGAGGGACTGGCCTTCGTCAGTTTACTAGAAGCACCATCCGCAATGCGGCGTAATCTGACGAAGGCCGGTCCCTTGGCCGAAATGTTATTAAATCTGTTCTCTTTTTTACCGAGGTCGAATATATATATATATATATATATATATATATATATATATATATATATATATATATATATATATATGCGTGCGTCTGTGTGTTTGTGTGTCCTGACGACCGCTGCACGTGGGTGACCGTTGTAGGGCACGATGACCCGGAACGGAGGTCCTATTCATAGGACACGGCGACAGACCCGCGCATGCGAGGTCGCTTGCATGCACCGTACGAGCGACGTCGACATCCGGTCACGCGAGACACTTCCTTTCTGCACAGTAGACACGAGAGGCAAACAGCGCGTGGACCCAAGTGGATATGCACTAAGGCCGTTGCGAACAACACACAGAACGAAAGCCTTGCCGGAGAAAGCAGACTTCTGCTCTAGAAAAACTGTTGGCAATCGAACATGCAGGACTCCGTTTGCGAAATCAGGAGTCTCATTTATATTCACATGACTGTGCAACAGCGCCTCGTGGCCGGCGCACCTGCAATAGGCAGCGTGGGTATTTCAAAACAATGCCCTATGCACGCTCCCGGCAGCCATAGTCCGATCTCAGTCAGCGATCCCAACCTCGTGATAAACGAGATCTCATAATAGCCCTAAGAGGTGATTAAATGCTTTCGGGACGACCAAACGGAATTTGTGCAGTACCAACTGAGTGTAAACCGACGTCATTTATTGGTAGAAAGTAATGCTGGACCATCTCCTATATCCCCCTTAAGGATATACGTTTCATTTATAATGCCCAAGGAGATGCGTTATTTTCGGCACGGTGTCCGTCGCGATCGCAGGACCTGTGCCTCCACCAACTGAATACACGAAAATCGCCGAAGTATTTCTGCATTCGCAAGGCCCACAAACGGAATGTAACGACGTATAGTCCCGACTAGTGTCACTAGAGAAGATACAGAGTACCGTCACTGAGGCGCGCGCAAGTGAGCAACGGCGGCCATTTTGTTGTTTATCAGTGTTGTCAGATTGCCGCTTCTGCGGCCTCACCGCTAACTTTGACGAGGTCATTTGTAGACAACACTTCCGAATACGCAGCAACACGGCGTCTTCGGACGAACTTCTGCAGCTGAAACTGCTGCGAAGTGCATTATCTTTGATTCGTATTCGGAACGACGCCAGTCGCGCGCAGCCGCAAAGCAGGGAGGACAAGCTAAGACTAACTACCACAGTTGACCAGGAGAAAATGCAAAAACAACAAAATGGCGGCGCCCATGAACCGTCGCAGTGTAAACAAGTGTCACGTGATGCGAACTGACCAATGATCACGGCGGCGGCACGGAACAATAGCAGAAAAGAGCGCCGATACTCTGTAACCTTATCTAGTGACACTAGTCCCGACATAGGTAGATGATCGGTGGAGTATACGTCGCAAATTGGATCTTGCCGCAGCAGAAACACGCTCTGCTAACTAATCTTGCTTGCGCACCTTGTTTGCTCCTCTGCTTAGCGCTCTGATTTTAATTTCGCAAATGTCAAGTGCGGCTAGAAATGTTAACGAATTTAGAAGGCCGATGCGCCAACGCTAAGTGGAATCGTGAAGAGGCTTTACACGTGGGTGTTTCGCTTACGCGACCGTTGATAATTGTGGCCCAAATACCACACCGCATTCAAAAAGAAAAGCAGCAAAAATCGTTGAAACACTGAGTGGGTGGCATTCTCGACAAATGTCGCCGCACTGCGTCCTCTTCAGGCCCCGTCAGCGCAGACGACACTTGTCTTCGAAGGCGAATGTCGCGGAAGCGTGTTAAATGGGTCATTAAGGCAAAATACAAGTTTGGTTCATTAAAGGCTTTGTGTGGAGTGCCATCCGACGGTACTGTAATCACTCCCCTATATCGACGTCCACCAACGTTTCGGGAAAAAAATGCCACCCCTGGCGGTACATCGCTATCCCTAAGGTAAAGTAAGAAAGCTTAACCTAAACCAAAAGATAACAACGTGCCTAACCCCTGCAATAGCGGTTACCATCGGCATCAACAAGTTATGACGGAACCCCTACACCACAACGGCAGACGCTTCAGCCGGTGCTAGGTAAGCGCTGAGCTAGAGTCCATCATTAAATGGACCGCTTTGGGCCCGATAACAAACACACCAACCTTATCGCTAACTACGAACAAATAATCAAGATATTGATGAAAACAGATGAAGCAATAATTTCTTTATGACGTCACAAAACCGCGATTGGCGGCCGCTGAAGGCACGAGCATGACTGGACAACGGTGGCGTACCCTATAGTTGTTTGATCGTATGACTTGAACGGCAGCACCGATAACACCGTTGACATGGTCATGGCTTTGATTTTTTTTTTAACACATACTTCTTTCGTGAGCTGAGTCGAGTTACAAAAGGCTAGTTTTTTCAAATTTAACAAAGTGACGTCAATTTTGCGTCTGCGGTGAACCTCTGTTGAATGGGGCATCCGGTCCACGTGAAAGGCTTATTACTGACCTCGAAAGGTCTTTAGCGCTGGACCGAGACTGGCGGCGAAAGCAACGGAGGACATAAACGAACATGATTTGCAGTTGCCGCATTCCTCATTTGATCAGCTGAGGCGCGAGCTTCAACGAACACAGCTTTGCTGTGACATCAGGCTCGCACCGTTGTCCAAGATGGCTTTGATTTTTTTTTATAACACATACGTCTTTCGGAGCTGAGCGAGTTACCAAAGGCTAGTTTTTTTTCAAATTTAACAAAGTTTAATTTTGTCTGCGTGACCCTTTGGCTAAAAGCAAACACCGGAACGTGAAAGGCAACAAACCTACTGCCTCGAAAGTCTTTATTACTGGCGGCGAAAGCAACGGAGGACATAAACGAACATGATTTTCAGTTGCCGCATTCCTCTTGATAGCTGAGGCGCGAGCTTCAACGAGATACTCGAGGGTCGCCCTGTTTTTTATATGGTGTTATTTCTGTAAAGTTTAGGGGAGCCCGTTTTATCCGCCGCAATGCTCCGTCATCCTAACAGGACGCGGATACCTTGCTTGGCCAGTACGCCTGACAATTTTTGTTGCTAGCGATCTTGTTTTCAGCAGGGTGTCAATACAGACTGCCATACAATAAGATATGTCAGCAGCAGACTTATTCAACTGAAATTGAGACGTATTGGAACAAGCTTGTTGCGTCAAAACGTAGATGTACAAATACACTGACGCAAATGAGGCAATGGCCGACACAATGGGAAAAAAATGCAATGCTGCCTGTAGCACTACAATGCCAGAATATTTAAACGGTATTTTTGAGTTTCCGTCTGAATTCCTTCGTATAAAATACACACAGAAGTATTGTTCGTAAACACATCCGGCCCTTATTATTTTCTGTCTAAAAAAGGCGCGCATGATTCACTTTTTAAAGAAATTCGGGAAGGGTATCGTTTTGGTTCATTTTCCATCCCTTCATCCCGATATTGTGTCTAGTATCCCCATACCCGTGAAATGATTGTCGCTAGTATAGAGAAGTATAAGCCTAAAGCGCACTCGGGCCTGAAGGAAATATGCTGAAGTGATACGACGTGAAGTGAAAATTCTACGCGAGACGCTTCAACAAGTCCTGCAAATTGTCTATATCTTTTTGTTTGCTTAGAAGAGAAAGAAGTCATACTGCCACACACTCGCGTACAGGTCAACTACCTTGGGGGAATAAAGTTTCATCCAAGTAACACCCTTTGCGGTTGTCGCAACCATACACCACCGGGTTCAAAAACCACTGCTGAGTAATCCGCTGCATCGCAAATCTTATGACACATTAGAGAAGGGCGCATAATTCATGTAGAACATAACCGGTCGGGTTTATTGGCCTACACGTCGTGCTGAAATACCCGTCGTATTCCGCACCATATTTCATCGCAGCACTTAGGACACTTTGCTACTAATGGCAGAGGCAGACTGAAATAATTTTGTACTGCCACTGGTAGATGTGAAGACGGCATTGACGTTGAACAGCGTTAATGTGGGCGTCTGGTACGTTTTTCGCGGCTTGCACAAGGAAAGCTTTTTGGACGCGGCCGTCACACGTCGTGTAAAGAAAAGAGATCATAAAATGTCAAATTTATAAGACAAGTTTGACAGGCTTAGAGAGCGGCCATAGGGTAATCCTTTTAGCAAACTTCAATAATCGCAGAAGCTTTAGAGGAGGGAGGTTTGGTGGCGACATTAATTAAAAGCCTTTCAGCCGGGCGTCGCCATCTGACACGTCACAACACTCCGCGATGTTTGCGAGGATGCACGCTGCTCCAGGTCTCGAGACGATAGAGGCAACGACCGGACCGGCCAAACAACTTTGACTCCGCTGGTGCCAAAGCCCAGCCAAGCCCAGCCAATAATAGAAAGCGCCATTGACGGCGTTGACATCGATCTCAAACGCGACGCGTGGGCCGGGAAGCACACACAACGCACAGAGGAAGCAGAGGCGACGCATCTCGGCAGACGACAGAAAAAGAAAAAGACGTCGTCTGCTGGTGGGAACTAATATAGTACAGAAATGGCTTTGTTTACCTGTGTAAGTGAGCCGGCAGCTAAACTTGCAACCCCGTCTGTGTCTCGTATACTAACGAAAGAAAAAGAAATACAGCTTTTTTTATTTTCGGATGCAGTTTTGTTGTTGTCCTTTACTGCGTGAGCAGACGACGTGCACTTATTTTCGTTTTTTTTTTGTTCTCTCGGATCGCTGGTACCGAGCAAACATTAGCGCGTCGTCTGCTAGATAAAATATTCCGGCGCCGCCATTAGCCGCTTCCGCGTATCGCTGACGAGGCAGACTTCCTTTCTTGCGTAGGTTCATTCGGAGGAGATATCACGACGCTGACGACGTACTTTCTGATGTTCGTTGCGACACCGCTTGGGCGGAGGCGCACCGTCTGCAATATTACGCGCTCGGCCACACTCGGCCACACGGAAGCTGGATCCGCGAGTGTGGGCTGCTCTAACGAAGCGACACGCGAAAAAAGCCGCGGTGCTCGCAGGCGGTGAATATCCGCGGTCTCTTTCACACTGACGATATGCAAAGCGAATGCGAAGCTTTTTTGCATACAAGATGCAGCGCTGTCGTGATGACACCCCATCCACAGTGCAAAACTTTATTTAACGAGTTCGGCGTTGATTGTGTAACGTTCGTAAGAAGGGTCTCGCGACTGCGTTCGTATGGTTTTCTGTTCTGTAGAGCTATGCCCGCACCATCTGCATAAATGTTCCCAACGAGCAGTGGTAGTTCTCGAAAGAACCCAGTAACCCGTAATTTGGGAATTGCTGCTCTGGAAAGGAATTATTCGCATGGATGAAGCTTGAATCAAACGACGTTAAGTTGGTAGCAAAGTTCCTCACGTTCTTTACTCGCCCACGCTGTACAGAGAGTAAGGCATAAACAGGAAGCACACGCTACGGAAGGAATTCCTCAAAATTAAAACCTCGCTAGAACGAATCGCTAGGGACAAGACGCTAGTTGAGGTGACGCTCACACACATTACGCGGCGTTGCTGCTGCGAAAGATGCCGCCCCCCCCCCCCAAAAAAAAAAAAAAAAAAAAACTTCAGGAACTTGGAGATGGAGCAGATCGGCTTATGCACTTTTAAGGCAAAACTTTATTAACCTAGCCGAGTTCCGCCGCCACGAGCAATTTGACCTTCATTTGACCGCAGCTGCGCAGTAGCCTTGGCAACGCATTACGTGACTCGCCGCGCCGCTGCACTTCCGCAGGCTTGGCGCATGCGTTTTCCGCAGTTGGGTAGCCGCCTGACCACGTGACTTGCCGCGCGCCCGACTCAGTGCGAGCTTGGCCATGAATGAGAGCAAGACTGGGCCGTCTTATCTAAGCATTTCGCGGGAGGGGAACGCGTTGAGCAGTCGTCGCCAAGCGGCGTCTGACCACCCCGCGGGTATCCGCCATCGAGCTGCTTCACTGGAAAGGGATGCGGAATGCCAGGCGCGCTAAGCTAGCGTTGAAGACTGAGGAAGTGCGTGTGTATACCCAAGCCTAACTACAGTCATGTCTAGCCGCTGACCTGGGCGCAGACGTCATTCTGGCTTAACGATCAGTGTATTCCTAGTACAATATTTACAGCTAAATCAAAGGTTAACCAAGCGAAAACAAGACTTAAGCAGGGGACACATGGACGGAGAGGGACGCGTCTGTGCACGCGATTTCCCGTTCCGCTAGCCGGAACGGTCCCCTCTGGCACCAAAAACCGGGTCTCCGCATGCGTCAAACCTGCTAGATATTTTCCGCCGCCGCCACGCGTCCAACGTGTGGGCAATTAACTGGCAGGGGGCGGCAGCCAATAACAGCACGAGGCGCGGAAGCGTCATTCATGACGTTTCGCGCGCGTTTGTTCGGTCTGTCGTCTGCTCCTGGATTTCGCGAGGTGGGTTTCTCCTGCGCCGCAGCCATGAGCAGCTCAAGGGCGGCCCGCATCGCCGAAAACGATCTGCTAATATCCCTGGTACGAGCAGAACCAAATGTATGGGACCAGAAAACAGCTGCGTATCGCTTTCGCTTGCCTTGTAACTGCAAAAGACCACGCTGCATAAAGTAAAATTAAGAGCAACATCTCTTGAGAAGTGTCGGCATTGCAGTGTTTTTTTTCTCCGTGTAGTCAGCGAAGGCTGCCTTTATCGTGGTTGATTCGGTGGCTTTATTAAAGTTCATGTGAAAAGAACAACCATCGAAACCATATTCTTGCCACATTGAATGAGAGAAGCATTTGCACAAATCCACATAATTGTCAATAATGCGTAGCATTCTTACGCCGCTAGTATTCATTGAGTTTTTTAGAGACACATTTGGCTATGAGTAGCCTAATTCGTTGGGGTATTTTATTTTGATTTTTATTTTGTTTCTTTTCGCCAATGATCTAAATTACCATTATAGTGATTAAGCACTTGACCAATAGTGTGTTTTTCCGCAGATGACAGGCGTAGTGCTGGTTTCGTCCGTTTGCGCGATTATTTATTCGTGTTCTCGTTCTTTTCCGGGCTTTTTTAGTTGAGTCTTCGTTTTACAGAGGACATGTATAAGCAGCATTTTTTAAATTTCGTCCTCATTTTTGCGAAATGGTTATATTGTGTATTTGGAGGGGGGGGGGGTATTGTGTTTTACCAATTACCTTCATTACGCATTTTTTTTCGTAATTTCAACGTTCTTTTGTCGACTTTTTTAAGTTACGTCTTCGTTTTTGAGCAGATGTAAGACATATTTTTAGTAATTTCACTGTTTGATTATTTATTTTTCTATTTTTGTAGTACATTTTTTTTTCTCAAAACTCCGCTTGGCCAATTATATCCATTTACACTATTAATGGATATAATTGGCCCCAATTACTTAAAGCAACAATCTCCTACGAGAGGAAATCACGAGCATCGCGGGGCACCCAGGCGAACTCCGTCAAGCGTCAATGCGGCCCTGTGCGGGCTGCTAAAGGCTGCATGCACGCACGACGGAACGGGGCGGAGCTGAGCGACCCGACGCGTCGACGAGCGCCCTCGCACCATGTGTGTCCAATTCCACCAAACGGCGGCGGGGAGCGGTTTCCGGAACGTTTACCGGAGCCGAAAACCGGCTGCAAAGACGGACATGTGTCTGGCCCTTTAACCAGGATAAACCAAGCTTTCGTTTGGCATATCCAGGGTTAGCTGAGCTCAGCCGCAGCCGTTTTTTTTTTATCTGCAAGGAGCGAACCTCTTGCGTGAATAATTAATTTTGGATTTGCATACGCGCGGTCGTGCGGTTTCGATATCGTCACATGAGTTTTCGCAGTACCGGAAGTAAAGGTGAACCCACCTCGTCGTCTTAACGGTTGCTAGCAAATAGTGAACTTAACTTTTTGTGTTAACCCGCCGCGGTGGCTCTGTGGCTAAGGCGTTGCGCTGCTGAGCACGAGGTCGCGGGTTCGATTTCCGGCCGCGGCGGCCGCTTTTCTGATGGAGGCGAAAAGCAAAAACGCCCGTGGGTACGAGATTTCGGCGCACGTTAAAGATCCCCAGGTGGACCCGGAGCCCTCCACTACGGCGCGCCTCATCGCCTGCGTTGCGTCGGCGCGTTAAACCCTACAATCAATCAATCAACTTTTTGTGTTAAGTCCCGCCTCCTGTCTGCCAGCTGACAACTTGGTCGGCAGACATTAATTCATCAAGTTTGTCCAGAGGGGAGCGGTAGTTGTTAGATACAACTCGGAGAAGCCTTGCAAAGCGGAACGGAATTTAAGTTCTTTTTGTTAAAAAAAGGAACAAAAAACTCCAACGTGAGCGCGTGTTTTTGATATGTCTTGTGCTACTAACTTGGTGACAAATTTGCGAGAAAACAGATATATAGGGCCCAGAATGTAATTAAGCCTTTCTGTTTGGGCGCTTTTTCCACGAAGACGAATCCAACCAACAAGCCCAACTTTCCGTTCCCAGTGCTTCTGGTCATGCATTGTCACTAACGTAAAGAGCGTATATGGCCCTAGGACGTCTTTCTAGACTTCGCCTGGGTGCCGACATGCCAAGGTGGCGCCGAAAGACCCTTCCAGATTTGCTTCAATCCTTCGTGACGCCAGCAAAAGCCAATCAGGAAAGGTTTATGGAAAGACGTCGACGGCCAGGCATCCTGCGTAAGAGATTGTGCCCTCCGCGGCAGAGAGAGGTGGCGGCAGATCGGTTTCAGTCCTTGACGTCACGAAGCTCATCTCGGCGGGATATTACCGACGGTAACTCCGCTCCGATTTCGCGGTTTCGACGAGCTCAGTTACCACAGTTCTCTTTTCGAGCTCTGCCATTGCGCAAAGTGGAAATGACCGCTCGTATACGGGAAGCTCGTACAGCGCAGAACGCCCGCTTCTATCGCCCTGTATGATGATGCTCGTCTAGCCACAAGTATGTAGAAGGCGCTTGTCTGTTCTTGCGAGTGTACGTGCGCCTCGGCTTGCCCATCGCAGTCGCCCATGACCCGTTTTTACATTACCGTGGCGAGTGGTGGTGTGAGTGGGATTGCGACAGTGGTGAGTCAGTTGAGAACAGAGTTTTACGACACGCCTGGAGCGACGTCATGAGCGCGGTCTTCATTCATCAAGGACAGTGATTGGTGTCATCCAGTGCATTTTGGAAGTGGAGTCACGACGTTCTCTCCGAAGAAGGACGATGACGTGCCGGCCTGTCCTCACCAACGTCAGGGGTGGATGCGGAAGAGGCTGGTGCAGGAGGGGTGGATTCCTGAGGAGCAGGAATATATAGGAGCAGTCCACCTATAAGCTTTGCGCCCGCACCAATTCCTTCCAGAGATGACCGAACTTTGAATTTATTTTTATGATGATGGTTCGTGTTTAGTGGCGCAAGGCCAACAAGGGCAAAGAGCACCAGAGAAGAAGTTATTTAGTTATTTAACGGTTGATGAGATCGTAAATACTAAAACCTGCGAGTAAAAGTAAAAGTGACGCCAAACAAAAGACAATGGGGATGGCTGGTGTATAGGGCCAGGGTGATTACACGTGATACGACAAGAACTGCAGAAACTTTACCTCAGCTAAAAACTTAGGAACACGTAGACTAGAAAACATTGGTTCATCGGCTAAAAAAGTACGATGGGTGCGGCGGAATCTGTCGTCTGTATAATCCAGGGAAATGTTTGTGTCGTGTTGTGTCAAGTGCCTTGTATGTGATTAGTGTGTGGACTACGGATAGGCACTTTCCACACCTGCTACACATGGGTCGAATTTATTTTTAAAGCGAAGCTTTAGTGTCCTTACTGATGCCGTTGCACGCCAATACGCCGTGCAGGAAAGCCACCTTTCTCTGTCGATGATGATGGGTATCGTTTGAGGTTCGAGAAGCGCAGAGTAAAATATGTTTTGAGAGGAGGTTGAGAGCAATGGATCAACGTAGGGTGACAGCTAAAGTTTTTAGGTACCGACGCATAAAAAGCGTGGACACGCGGCGGCTAAGGAAGACGAAGGCTAACGATGAAATACGGAAAAAACAGTGCAAATCAAAGACTGCCACGTAACCAAAAAAAAAGGCAAGGCAGATTGAAATGAATAAATGGAGAGAAAAAATGGAAGCTAAAACGTCATTAGAGATGTACAGGGTTGAGAAATTGAACATCTGAAAGAAAAATTTCTACGATAATTCCCAGGGCAGTGCTTTACTTTTTAAGGCTGGAGCAGGTTGCTTGCGAACTAAGAGCTTTGTGGGGAAGTATACACAAAACTGATGGGGTATGCGTGGTCTGTGGAAAAGAAACAGACACTATGCGACACATCGTGTTAGAATGTGAGGGTATCCATACAATTAGGGGGAAATATTCGGCTTCCAGAAGCCCTAGGATATAAGGGTAGCACGGAGGAAGTTAACTTCAAGGCTGTCGAGGCGACGAAAAGGAAGATTAGAATGCCGGTGGACGAAAAGCAGAAGAGGGGAATATTGCCTAGGACAGTTACCCCCTGCAACAGGAAAAAAAAAAAGTATTTTGTGCCTAATAAGTTTTTGTTCCTGCCTTAAGAGCAGCGCTAGTATTACACGAAGAGTATAAAACATAGGTATGTTAGTTTTTTTTTGGTAAGATGACACGTAATCACCCCGCTACAAAGGGGATACCACTATCAGTCATCAATCATCATCATCATCAATCATCATCGATTATGAATGATCGTGAGTGAAGTGAAAGAAAAAAACGCTTCCTGCGGCCAGAATTGAACCTGGGTTCCCCCTCGCCTTATGAAGCCGGCTTAATATCCGATTGCTCCATTTTGACATGGTCGAAGCGAACGCCAAACAGCAGGAACCGAGAGAGAGAGAGGGAGAAGAAACTTTATTGAGCAAAGATAAATTGTGGGGTGGCCAGTCCAGTCCATGGGCTGTCCTGGCTCTGTGCGCTCGGTCAACCAAGATCATCTGGTCGTCGAGGCTCGAGCTGGACAACATGCTCTCCCACTCTCACGGGAAGGGTTGGGAATGGGGGGAAGTCGGGGTTTCTCGCACTCCCAGACGATGTGGTAGAGGGTGCCTGAATTGCCGCAAAAAGCACACTCCGGGGAGTATTGTGTGGGGTATAGATGATTTAATCGTACTAGACTTGGGAACGTGTTCGTTTGATTGCTTAATGTGTTTTCCATTTTAAACGAACTTTGGGCGGGGGACAGGTCCTTCTACCTAATCTATAATATTCGGTTATTTCCTGGGTCTCAATCGGCGTTGGACTCTGCTCCTCCTCTGGGGCCCGGTTGGTGAGAGCGCGGGCCAATGCATGGGCTGTGTCGTTGCCCGGGAGATCGGAGTGGGCAGGGGTCCAGATTCGCGCCGTACACCCCCAACACAAACGTTAGGCCTATTAGGCCTAGGAAGTGCACACCTGAGAGTTGCTGTGGGTATTCCAGAAAAGTGGTGCATACCTCCAGAGTATCCCATACTCGCAGCGTGGGATTGGCCAACCAAAGAATCCATCACGGGAAAGCTTCGCGTTCAACCATCGTCGTCGTTGAACTTTCTCACACAGAAATCACCCAACATCTACGCCTGGCCCGACGCACCCTTCCCCCACCCCACCGACACCTATCTATCGAGCAGGCACACCACTACCGTGCCTTGCAAACAAACACCTTTCCCCACCCAAAAAGAGTCTGCCACTACTCCGAACAAATTACGTCCCCTAGCTGCCCCTTCTGTGGAGCAGACTGTACTCTTTTCCACATGGTTGGTGGATGCCCCTCCCACCCTCTCCCCAAGCCGAATCCGTACAACTCTCCCGAGCTCTGGAGGCGCGCCCTGTCCAGCTCATGCCTGTCCGACCAGCTTCGGCTGGTGGAGCGGGCTGTAGCGGCTGTCAAGGCATATGGGGTCCTGGACTGGGGACTTCACCTCCTGAAGAGTCCGTGCAACTTCCTCCCACAATAAAGATGTTTATCCTCCTCCTCCTCCTCCGCTAAAGTTAGGCGGGTGTGTTTGAAATCGGAGGCTGCTTATAAGCGAGGAAATACGGGACGTAAGTATCACTCCTTTTTTTCCCCTCTTTATATCTCTACTTCGGGTCGCGACTTCGCCATCACGCCAAGGACCTTGTGCTTCGAGCGTCCAAACCTGCTCACGGAAAAGCGCGCTTACTGCCTCCGCTTGAGGCAGACACGCCAGGCGGGGCGTGTCGTTCGGTGCCATATATAGAAAGAGGCAAAAAAAGAAAGGAAAGTGAAGAAAAAGGGAGAGGCAGAAAAAGTTCGCAACCTTCATCCCCATAGATCACGCAATGTGAGACAGTAAGGAGGGTATAGCGTGCTTGGCTGAGCTTAGGTCGGTCCTTGACGGTGCAACGGCCATCTAGGTATAAGGAGCGCCAGGAATGGGGAACCCATTTGAGGCAGCCATTCGATTCTCCTGGGATTTGACGGGACAGTGTGGGTGTTGGCTGCATTAAGCTTCCGTCCTCCGCCCACGCAGTGGGCGGACAAAGAAAAGAAAGAGCTTATGGTCTCGGACGCACAAACCAAGCAAGCTAAGTCTTCCAGAAACAACAGAGTCCGGCGGTGCCGCAGGGAAGAAAAAAAAAACTGCTGGTATTTTCACTTAGCGATAATCGTAAATCGCTGGAAGGCGTGGACGAGCCCGCGTCGTTATTTCTTACCGGAATTCCGTGCCTGGAGGGACGACGGAGGGGGAACTAATGGAGCCTAGCTTAAGTACGAGCCGAAGCACACAATGATGACGCTTGCCATGCCGACCTGTTCCCTCTAAAGAAACAACCGCCCCCTTACGAGGCAATTAAACCCAATGACCAGGAGCGACGCTGTGAAGGTCGTGGGAACTAGCAACGATCACCGGAGGAAAACGAACCAGTGTGCGTCCAAAGAGTGAAGCAAAATGGCGACAACTACGCAGGGGAGGCCATAAAGGTACGGCTACCACGTGAGAGTAGTCTTTGTCAGTACTTTACATAGGCCATGCCAAGTGTTCAGAGTTAACAAGAGGTCTCAATTCAGGTTTACTTCTCAAGTGAAATTGGAATGTTTTATGTCAGAAATCTGGCGAAAGCCTTTTGAGTTTTTGCTGTCATAAAGTAGCTAGGGTAAACTCACACGTTCAGTTCTTGCTTTGAATTTTTTACGTTCAGAAACTTCGCCTGGTTTAGGAAATTTTAACAAATACCTCACATTCGACAACGGTAAATGCGGTGAAGACGAGATTTCCGGCACAGCGTTAAAGGTCTCCAAATCGGTGTGCCTCATCGCCTGCGTTGTGTCGGCGCGTTAAACCCTACAAACAATCAACGCTGTGTCGAAGAAAAATTAGGTGATTGAAGGCGCAGCGTGAGAGGCTAGATCGCCTCAGCCAGCCAGCCAGCCAGCCAGCCAGTTAGCCAGATACATGCACCGCTATGCGGGCGAAGTAGCCAAACAATGTTTGTCTTCATTAGATGTCAGAAGAATCCCCCCCCCTTCCCCCTTCCTCTAAATTATGATTAAGCCTAAAACCTTAACATTTGTCCGAAACTGTTTCGTCACTTCCACCTTCCACTGTTCAACTAATCCGCCCCCGCGCTGCAAGCTGCTCGCCTCATGATTATAGCTAAGTAGGTAAATTGTATCCAATCACTCAACAGGTAGAGTGAGAGCCCCGGATAGGCAGTGTTTCACCGTTTGAAACACAGGACAAAGCACAAAATTTACTACAACGGCGATGTTTCCTGTGAAAGCCGCATAGCAATCTATTCTTTCGCGCGGCTGCATTTCCGGTGGATGCCATTTTTTATGGGCGAAGCCCCTTAGGGGCTCGGGCTGTTGGCGTCTCCTGTCGTCGTCGTTTCATGTAGTCACGGTACTAAAACACCGTGACACTCGTTTTCCAACGCCTCGCGCTAGAGAGCTTCATGCTTCAAAGACAACAGACTTTTACAGCAAAGCTGTATACTTCTACCCCCCAACGGTTTCATCTCCGTTGGCGAAAACGCGAAGGCGCCAAGAATACACTTATACACTGTATGCTTCGCTACTCCTCAAGTTTCGCGTAAGGGGAGATGGCCAGGTTTTTTTTTTTTTGTCCTGGCAGAAACATGCTCCCCCGTGGGCTGGCAGAGCGGATGTGGGCACGGGTCATATATTCTTGGCAGGGGGGAAGTGGACAAAGGTCATATATTCCGAATGGGTGTGCTGTTCCGTCAAGGGTCGCTGCACACCGCAACTAAGCGCCCGTTTCCCGTGGTTGGCTTTTCTTGCATAGCTTTCGTGTCGAGCAAAAGAGCCAACTTGTTAACTCGCGATGCAGAGAAGCCAAATAAATGTGCAAGTCGTGCAGGAAAGCCAATTTTATACATTGCTACGGCAGTGCTTTGCTTTTTGAGGCTAGAGCAGGTTGCTTTAGAACTAGGAGCTTTGTGAGGAAGTATACACAAAATGATGGGGTATGCGTGGTCTGCGGAAAAGAAACAGAAACTATGCGGCATACACTGTTAGAATGCGAGGGTATCCATCCAAATCTACGTGAGGGAAATATTCGGCTTCCAGAAGCCCTAGGATTTAAGGGTAGAACAGAGGGGTTGTGGGCAGCTTAGAGCTGAAGTGGACGAAAAGCAGAAGGGTGTGATATTGCCTAGGGACGCTAGTATTACCACTGTAACGAAGAGTGTAAAACATAAGTACTTTGTGTTTCTTTTTGTAAGATGACAGTCTGCCCTACAAAAGAGTAGCGCTAGTATTAAACGAAGAGTGTAAAACATAGGTATATGAGTTTCTTTTTGTAAGATGACACGTCTCACCCCGCTACAAAGGGGATATCACTATCAGTCATCAATCATCATCAAGTTTTGCTGAAAAAAAAAAAGCAGAAAGAAAGGAAAAATGCGCGTGAGGCTTCGGACATCAGAAAAAAAAAAAAAAAAAAAACTTTCGCTGAAATCTTTGAGTCCCCGCGCTTTCAGATAACCATCGATATCGGAAGTGAACGCAACATCGTATGTGCGGCGCCTATGCCAGAGGGCAATTCTCGATGCTTGACAATCAGTGCGTGAAACATCATGTCTGGTTGGGAATGAAAGCCAAGGGGGAGCTGGGTAAGGACGAGAAGGGGGTCAGCGGAAACAGAGGCGGAGTTGAGAATGAAAAGGAGTGGATCTTGATAGCTCAGGTCTGGGTGGCGATACAATATATGCGTGCAAAGCTGCAAGTTCATAATTAATGTTTCTGCCACACGCTCTAGTGAAACAACAAGCAGCTGTCGATACATTTGCATACTTTTGAGTCCCTCCTCTGCGATACATTTCTGCTTCAGTGTGCAAACAGCGTTAGCTGATCGCTGGGGAGATGCATCTGGGAGCCATGTGTTCATTCGCAGGGTGGCTCAGAGACTTAACCACCACTTTAGATGTCCCTGCTTCTTTTAAGCTTCCATTGCCTTCTGAAATATATTGCATGCAGCATCACGGTTCTTTTAACGACATGTCGTTACTAGGCTAACTGAGCGTTTTTTTCTGCGTATACTAGACGTCCGCAGCCAGGGGCCCGCGGAAACGATGTCATCACCGTCAACCAAAACGACGACGGCGGCGGCGGCCAGGGTGTCGAACCGGAACTGGTAGCGAACCGAAAACCGGAATTGAACCCGAGTTTTTGCCAGGAACCGGAACTGAGCCGAACCCGGATTACTTCCGCCATTTTGGAACTGAACCCGAACCTGAACGAATTCAAGGAACTGTTCCGAACCGGTTCGAACCGGAACGGAATGCTTCTGGGGGACCGAACCCGGCACCGAATTCGAAAGACTTCAACCCGAACCCGAACCGAACCCGAAAAAAATTGGGTTCGACACCCTGGCGGCGGCAGCCCCAGGAATCGGGCGTCGCGACGACGGGAGTGTGGAAAGGGGAAGGCTTGCCGGCAGGCTCGCCGACAACGATAGTAGAGCGGAAAAGAAAGGACACGTGATGTCAGCAGGGGCCGCACCTGCGCAGTGGGGTTCGTTTTCCCCCGGTGGCCGCTAGCGACGATGAGTCATTGCTTTGTGTGCCGTGGCCTTCAAAACCATTCCTGCTAGTCTCGCGCTCTCCGTTGACATTCAGGGGATGGAGAGCATGGACGGTGCACGCAGCACTCGTTGTCCAAAACGCTTCCTCGACGACGCTATCGTGTCTAAGACCTGGGGACCTAAACGTAGATGTCCACTGGAACTCTTTTTTTTTTTCACGAAACGACGCTGACTGACTTCGATTTATATTAGCAGACTCACCGCGGACAGTCCGAGAATTGTGCACAGCTTAGAAATATTGTCACGAAGTCAAAGACGACGCAGTTGTCTTCAAGGAAAACAAGTTTATTGGAGCGAACTTGTGCTCCCCTAACAACTCAAAGAATACAGGCGGCGAAGCAGCAGTCAACAAAGTGACGTGCGAAGCCGAGCGCGACGATTCGAATGCCGCGGCATCTGCTCTGCGGGAATTTATCACACGGCGTGAGGGTTTCTCGAATAGTCGAAGTGTATCCAGAACACTGTAGATCAACGAAGATTATTCTGGGCTGTTTACGTTAGTTCGGAACGCTCTCCCTATCAGAAGAGATAACACATGCGGCTCAGAAAGAAAGAACGGAACACGCGCCTCCCTTGGCGCAGACAACACCGATAACACAGACCGGCGCAGCCGGGCGGCAAAAACAAAACACAAATAAACAAACCCAATGCATGGTTCGCGGCAATATATCGGAAAAAACGAATGTCGGACTGCTTTCTCGGCGATTCTGGGGTGGGTTCGAGACTGTGAATCGAAAAGCACCACTTTTACGTCATTGTGCGCGCTCGTAGGCTTCCCATTGTGCTTCGTTCACCTCCTGTATTATTCTGCCTCCCCATTCACGCACGTGTATTTGCAATATAAACCAGAAGCGACGGCAGCCCATGTTTTTTCAGAGAAGAATAGATGCGTAGTCAACTAAGCTGAATGCAGTCAAGATCGCAAGGCATGAAATAAAAAGCAAGCTATATAGCTAGGAGAGCTTTGAAAACCCACGCAGTCGAGACTAATTTCGCGCTTGGAAGTCGCGAAACCCAGCGTGTGCGCCGACAACCACAATCCTGCGTTGAGCTCCGAAGAAATCGCGCGCTATTTAAAGGTAGCGGGAAGCCCCAAGCAGCCGCCATTCTTTCATTGTGTTCATCCACTATATTTTTCATTAAAATCGAGGGTTTTTCTTTAAAATTTGAGAGGGGGAAAAGTCTTATTTGTCCCTTCGTCGGTACTTCGATCGCTCACCAAACCAGACAATAAAACGGCACACTTCACCACAAAGGAAAAATAATTCGGCAGAGACACCTGGGCCTGCTTACACAAGATTGCGAAAAAAAAAAAAAATTGATTGAAGCGAAGCTTTCTGTGCTTGAATTTCGCCGTAGATTGTAACACCAAAACGCGTAGCGGAAAAGCAACAACACTTTCAAAAAGAAAACACAATGTTGTTTTCCGCAAAAAGAAAAGCTTCCCCTGCAATCGGCTCACAGTGTTGGGCTAAACAAATGCAAACAGTTGCTTGAGGTTGCAATCAAATACGATCACCGCAGATGATGTACACAGACACATAAGTGGTGGCAAAGGCGTTGCGCAACGATGGACCACGGGCCTTTGAACCATATAAGAAGTAGTCAAGCACAAGCTGCTGTCATCCAAAACTACGCCGCAGGGCCTCCTGACCGCCCTGGGACGAAGACACCGGACATTTCCGCACGAATCGAACCTGCAATGCCCCAATAAACCACGGGCCCGTGTAATCATATAAGCGTTGAGCAGTGGGAGGCCGCATTGCTCAGCCGATACAAGCTGCGTCTATCAGACTGTCTGATGGGACGACACCGGACATTTCCGCACGATGCATTCGCTTAAAAAGGATGACAATAAAGTATGCCTCTCTCTCTCTCCCCTGGTCGGAATCGAACCTGGGTATTCTTTAAAAGGATTTTGGCTTTGGCTTTGACTCAGGTTGCACGATAGAAAGCTTCGCCATTTACCCATTGTGGAGTTTCGGTTTCGGTTTGTGTTTTCTTTACATGCCGCCAGTGAAAGGGGCTTTGATTGTTTGCAGCTTCAGGAAAGAGCGCATTACATCTTACCCCATCCTTTAAGTCGTTTGCCCCTACAGGCCTTGAGCTCGCCTCGCCACCAATAAAGGCTTTTCTCTCTTCTCTCTCTCTCTCTCTCTCTCTCTGGGTATCAAATTTGTTTATGTTTGATCTGTATTTTTGTGTTGGCCCATCCTGTGCACCACCGCTTCAGGCTATCGGTGCACACGTAAAAAAAAGATGACGACGATGATAATGGTGATGCTTAAAATGCTTCTACTTGTGTTGAAATTGTTTCTGCAGGTTTTTTGGGCCGCCATCTTCTTGTGAGCCAAGATGAGCGGCATGAGAAAAAAGCAGCCACAAAACGTAAATATTTCAGGAGCGGTGAACGGCGGTAACTATTATATTGCTGTAAAAAAAGATTTTCTCGAAGACTATAGCCTTTCTTCGGCTACCTAAGAGCGGAAATTTCAATCTATCTGCACGTCCGCATTTCTGTCCCTCACTCTATTTACTCGACCAAATGTTGAAAGAACGCATGATAAGGAAGTGTATATAAGCAAGACTTTTCCAAAGTACTGCGGCTGGTGTCACGCGTCGGAAAAGCCAAGATTGTTGCAGCAAAAGGAAAACGCAGAACATATTTGAGGCAAAACATAAGTACAGTCGTCCAAAGTGTTAACAATAACGAAGAAGCGGGTGCCAGCCTATGCACGGAGCGGCAGATTACGATAGCCACCGGCACATCTTCGGCGGTTGATAATCGGTGCTCCCGATGCTGACTTTCTGTACTCGGCAGCTCCGGCGCATGCGCAAGACCTCGCTGATTACCCAGGGCTCTATAGCAAGCTGCCGACCTGTGCATACGCTGACACCTCGTTCTTTGTGCTTGTTAACACTTATGATGACTGTACATAGCTGGCAGTAGCAACATTCTTCTAGTAAAAAAAAAAAAAAAAACGTAGGATTAGGTTTCGCGGTAGCAAATAACAAAAAAAAAACAACGTTAAAAGGATAAAAGTACGCAATAAGAAAGACGTATATCCATGTGCTGTTCTAACAACAACGGAAAGGAAAGGTTCCAAGAGATGGCGCGCGTGTAGAATGAACGCGGGAAGATTGAATTCAATTGAGCGGACTTTAGCTTGCATTCGTCATGGTAGGAAGGAGACTGGAGGAGAGAGTTTGTGGGGCGGCAGATGACTTTCGTCTTTCAGCGACATTTTTAGCGAAGCAAGCAGATATGCGGCCAATATTTTTTCGTAAGCATACCAAAAGTGCACGCTGCGTGAAATCCCTACCAGCGGCGTTCTTAGTTGCCTCGTTTATTTCTTGGCGAACAGTTTGATGCATCGCGGTACAAGACCATGATTACGGAGAAGAGATTTATAACTCGGCTTCGGCAACGGCCGGGGTTACGCCATCTATCATCTGAAATCCCGTCCTAATAGGCAGCGCGTGGCCGCCGTTGGCTGGTACGTGCCGTCGGAGCGTTTTTAGCGTCGGGAAGTCTGCGGCTTTTAGGCCGCTAAGAAGCCCGTTTTCAGCGCCAAGTGTAGTGGAGTGGCTTTTCCTTTTTCGCGAACTGTGTCCCCTTTGGTGTAACTATAGATAGTCGTCTGTCGCTAGGCCGCTGAAGTTTCCCCGACCGCGTCCAAGTTTTGAAACCCGGCAAATGCGTCTAGGAAAATGTTATCCGATTTCTTTGCTAGGGGTGGTTGGAAGTTGCGACCTTGAAGAGCAAAATGCGTCAGCCTTGTTTCGGTAAGACGACTATGTCGAGCACCCCTTCGTCTCCGTGAGCATCTGCGCGTACAAAATAATAATGACACAAAACCAGCGGCATGGCGGAAATTCTTCCCACGTCACCAGCAGGACCTACTAAGGCGTTTCATAGTGCGGGGTTGGGTGGGGTGTAGGGATAAGGGCGGGTTGAACAACACACAATCCGCAAGCATATGACCCTAATATCTCCACCCCTTAGCAACTAAAAACAATAAAGTATCATGCTAAACTCCATGCTTAAACATACCCGTATGGATGGTTGTATCTACCCCGAGCCTCCCATTCAATAAAATCCACCCCTGAACTACCCCCTGCCCCCCCCCCCCCCCCCAAAAAAAAAAAAGGAATGACCACAAATCTTTATTTTATCGTCCGCTAAGCTCACCCGATTTGTTACAAACGTAGGTAGATTGCAACGTAAACTCGATACTCCCCGATGTAGGCATCAGTCATCTTGAGAGGTGATTTCTCAAGCCTTCAAACATGCCTCGAACAAAGGAAGGAAGGGGATGGATAATCATTCGTTGTGGAAGAAAACTAATTGCGTAACAAAGGAACCCAAATTGGTTACCGCTTCTGCCCTGTCGTGCTCGTGGTGTATAGTAAAATCCAAATTAAAATAGCAGTGAAGAGAAAATAGTTTTGCGCATTCGGAAGAACGCCGCGTCAGCATGACAACTATTCCAATTTTATCTAGAACTTCTGATCGCGAACTTCAGACAATTGACTTCAAGAAAACAGTTACGAGTCTCAAGAAAGCAGTTATGTACGCTGTCTTGTTGCCTTTGTAGTATCGGAAGCAAAGCCGGGTTTTTTTTATGGCGTAATTTCCTTTTCTGTCTACAATAAAGTTCCTTGTCCGTCTGTCCGATGGCGTAATGACGATTCGACTCAAGAGGACTCCCGGCATAGCTTCATTATCCACTGTATCGACAGTTTTACGCGGACGACACACCTAGCCGACGCTGCGTATCCGGCATCATATTTACCTATCATTCCATTTCTATGCTTTCTATTGACACCCCTGCTCACTGGTATATACAGACATACGGTGGAAGTCCGCTGGACGGAGGTCTCGTAAATTCAGGTAAAATGTCCATTGACAAAAAAAAAAAACAAAAAAACTTGCGAGAAAGTATAAACAAGCAGAAAACTGCTTCCAAATTTGCCCTTTCTTCTTTCAAACCACAGTTCTGAGTCAAAATCGTCTACGCCTGGAACAGAAAAAAATGAAAGGGCTCATCCAGTTTCGCATGATCTTATTTTAGCTGCTTTGTAATGCAAGCTTGATAACAGCAACTCACGCACGAACAGCAAAATGTGCGCCATTTCTCAATCCATCCTATATAGCGCAGAATTTCTTTATGAACATCGAGTTTTTAGTCGTTATAAACATTTCCCCAGACAAGAGCCCCAGACACACCCTGCACAATAAAACGTTTCTATGAATTATGCATCGTCGATTCGGCGCATTCCACTTCGATCGTGGGCTGGTATTTTTAACACCGGGACGTTCGGAGGGAAAGTGCCCGGGTGTTGGACGGCAGTTCTAAAAAAGGTCGTCTGTCTTCTGCTGCACTCTTTGTCACCACCCAACCGACAAATGTTCCCGGGAACAGTGAAATTCGTCGTGCTAAGAGCTTCTGCACGTAGTCCTATAGGATAAGCATTTCCGCATACGCATGATTGACCCCTACGGATACACCCGTTTCACAACGAACTCTTTCTCATCTATCGGTCACTGCTTGGGTTCTCCTGGTAACCCGACGGCGAACTCCGGCCTACGCTACCGTAACCATATGTGGCCCTTGTGAAACTAAACTTAAAGAGAAGTATACATCGCAAGCACACGCGCACAAACAATATGTGCTTTTATTAACACGAAAGTGTTTTATTCCTGGATACACAGATTTCACACACACCATATCCGTCACGGAAGTGACGCCAGTACAATGAAGCAAGCGGCCTGTAAAGGGTGCACCCCTGCACACAGGGTCTTCTTGCGGGGAAGCAATATGTAGTACTGTAGAGTACATTTACTTGGGGTTGTCTGTTTTCGGGGTTTATATTTTAACGCGAAAGTATTTTATGCCAGGATACACCAAATTTTACTGACGTCATATCCGTCATGGAAATGACGCCAGTACACCTTTGCCGAAGCGACCAGCCAGCATGACGTCGCTCGCCAAGCATACCCTCAAGACAGCCGTCGACCCGCAAATCATGCTCAGCTGCAGATTTCGAGGCACATTTTACTTTCGTGCTTTACTGATTCTTATGAAAGAGGAATTAACACCAGTTTTTTATGTAAAGCGGGGTATTTCTGGACAGCGCAGTGCGTGAAGGGACAGGGAAAAGAAAGGCGCGCGTTTCACCGGCAGCTGTGCAGGAGTGTGCACTGTACGCGTGAAGGTCGTTAGTCGCGGAGGCCATGACGCACGCAAGCTTGAATCAAACAATGCCTCCCACAATATTTGTCTCCTCCTGGTCTGGCTGGCCGAGCGGCGCAGCGCGTTCCGCCTCGCGACTACGCGTGTGGTGTGGCGGGCGCCGCCGGCATTTTGTATAGCGCGTGCTTACGTGGCTTCACTAGGGCGCCTACGACGCCCCAGACAAATTGGCAGAACTTGCAAAAATAAAAGATTCTCGGGGCACGTAAGTCTTCTTAAAGGAGCCATGAAGAGAAAATACAACTTCGTGTGATTTGAAAGAACAAGGATTCAGTAGCTCACTCAGCTCCATTACAGCCACAAAAGATGTTTTTAACGAAAAAAAAAGCAAGAAGTATTTAAAAACTTTTAAATTTTGCGCCACAGTGACGTGTTATGAGCAAGAATGACGTCATATGGGCCAACAATAAAACATAACTTTCAGTGCGCTAACTGCACGTTAGCATTCAAGTGATGCGGTTAAATGGAACTAGAGGCCCCATTACAGACGTCCAGTCATGTGCCGTCGCGACAGGTCAGTTAGGTAGCCGCCAATCGCACAAACAACGTTCCGTGACGTCATAGAAAAGTTGCGGGAAATTGGCTAGGGGGTCGCGACTGCTTCACACGTTTTCTTCCTATCTCGTTATTTGTTCGAATATTGCGATGATATTGGTATCATTGTTATCGGGGCTAAGCAGTCTTTCTAATAAACCCAACTTGTATTTTCTCTTCATGGCTCCTTTAAGTGCTTTGAAGGCGAAAGCGTGGTGCACCATTGTTCGGGTGCATTTTATGTACACGTCCACCCGTTGACGCAGTCGCAACGCTATTTTACCGTCCTTAATCCATGATAACACTAACTTTCGAACAACTGAGATTGTGAGCATCACTCAGAAGGCCCAGTGCCCAGCGCTAGGCGGAAGAAAACGCGTAGTTAACGTACACGCCTATCGGGCATAAATGAATCTATAGATTTACTAAGCTTGGTTGTAAAGTGGTTGTAAAGTGGAGAGGAGGCAGTCCAGAGTCTGACAGGAAAGGCAGAAAAAAACTTATTTCCCAAACTTGAACAATGACTGTTGGCTTAGGGTCCAAGGAAATGAGAAAGTTCAAGCCTGTCTCCACGTCGTACACAAGACAGTGAGAGAGAGAGAGAGAGAAATAACTTTATTGGGAGAGGCTGGTGATCCTAGGCGTCGGCCAAGAGCCCTTGGGCTCTAGCAGCGTCTTCGGCCAGCTGGACGGCCCAGACTTGATCCGCTGGGTCGTGGCTGAGCAACACGGTCTCCCATTGCTCCGCCCGAGTGATTCTGCGCGCGGGTCTAGCCGCCTGCGGGCAGGCCCATAGCATATGTGCTAGGTCAGCCCTGTCTTTACATTTGTGGCATTTATCCGAATGTTGCCCTGGATAGCAGTAGCTATACATAACCGGGTTTGGATATGAGTTCGTTTGAAGTAGCCGCCATACGACGGATTGCCTCTTGTTGAGTGACGGGTGAGCGGGGGGGAAACGGGCCCGTTCCAGACGATAGTGATTTTTTATGTCCCTGTAGGACACGAGCCGATCCCTGCCCGACCATCGGAGCGAATGGGCGAATGGGGTGTTAGGGTCGATGTCAGCTCGGTCGGTGAATCCTCGAGCAGCATCGTGCGCGCACTCGTTCCCGGCCAGGCCGGAGTGGGCAGGTGCCCATATCAGGTAGATTTTGCCGGTCCGCGCATCGCGACGGAAGCCAGATGTGAGAATTGCAGACGCCTCTGGGAGATCCGCCCTCTCGAAAAATTTATAATGGCAGATTTAGAATCACTGATGACATATTGATATTTGCGGAGGCCGTCATTGCCAGTGCTATGCCGCCTCTTCTCCCACTTCCGGTTCCTTCGTGCGAATCGAGCCGGAAGCTATGGAATTTCCCTGCCGATCGACTACCACTAATGCCATGGCGTCGCGGCCTTCGTAATCGGCTGCGTCCACGTAAGCCACGTTCTCTGATTTTTCGTACAAAGCCCTCCACAAACACAAGACAGTGAAAAAAATTGTTAAACCACGCAAGTCACTCTAGATGTATACTCATTAGCGTTGTGAATCTATATTTTTTTCTTTTTCACGGTATGGCCTTCTGCCTTTTTCTGCAGCGTTTTTTATTGAGTTTTGTGTTAAATATTTTTTAAATCTCATTTGCAATATTTTTGCGTTCCTTCCTGCTGCTCTTGCCGCAGTGTCCTGCCTTCACCCCAGATTACTTTAATCATCCCAGCCCTGCTGCTGGCAGGGCCGACCTCACCAGTACACATTAAACAGACACCTCTCTCTCTCTTGCTTTCTATCTCTCTCTGTCTCTCTCTCACGCACACTCTTCTGCGCTCCCCCTCGTTCTCTGTTTTGCTCTCTCCCTCTCTTTGTTTTTCTCCCGCTCCCGCTTTTGCTCTCTCCTCTCTCTCTCTCTCTCTGCCTGTCTCTCACACACACACTCTCTCTCTTGCTATCTCTCTTTTGCTTTCTCTCTCTCTGTCTCCCTCTCACTCTATTTCTCTCTCCTACAATCTCTTGCTCTCTCTCTCTCTTTCTCTATCTCTCGAAATAAGGCATTGACGATTAAGGCATTGACGAAATACGCAGTCGGCGCTGGATGGATGGAGAACGATTTCTGCCTAATGTACCCGCCGCGGTGACTCAGTGGCTAAGGCGTTGCGCTGCTGAGTACGAGGTCACGGGTTCGATTCCCGGCCGCGGCGGCCGCTTTTTCTGATGGAGGCGAAAAGCAAAAACGCCCCCGTGTGCACGAGATTTCGGCGCACGTTAAAGATCCCCAGGTAGTCAAAATTAATCCGGAGCCCTCCACTACGGCGCGCCTCATCGCCTGCGTTGCGTCGGCGCGTTAAACCCTACAATCAATCAAATCAATCGATTTCTGCCTAATGTATGCTTTAATCACGCATGAACCGAGATCCACTCTGCTTATCGGGTCCTTTTGAAAGCGTGGAAGCACTTGAGCCCGTCGAGTGCGTACTCAAGTGCGCGCTCAAACTTGAGTACGTACCCGATAAAGAACGTACATACCCAAGTGCGTATTCAAACATGAGTACCTACACGACAAGGTCTCGGTGTTTCGTCGCCCTAGCATGTCCACTTGCTCTATCCTCCGTCCAAAACCCTTTAGAAGCACACTATATGCATAACACAAAAGGAAAGAATTCGGGCAGCTTGATCCTACTAGAAAAAAGCGGCAAAAACAGATTATGTTGATTAATGTTGCGCAACGCGGCCACATGTACCATGCCTTCAGCACTTGCACCCATATAGCTTGTGAGGTGTTTTCTAATCCCACGTTATCCGCAGTACTAGGATCAAACCCGCTTAAGTTTATGCTTAGCGCCTACAGAGGCTTAGGCCAGGTTCAGACTGTTGTCGCAGCTGTCGTAATATCTTTAAATAATGACGTCATTGCCGTTTCAGCCAACCAAACTGCGCGAAACGCTGTTTATTACGTCCGTAGCTTCCGATATGGCTTTTGCGTCGGTAGTCTGAACATAGCATTAGGCGGGCATCCACGAAGGCATGCATACTTACTCTGAAGTCTTTTGAACTAGTACGGAGCATCGGAGGGGCTTGAGCGAACGCGCGAAGCATTGCTCTGAGCCGACAATTTTGGCGACATTAGCAACCGGCTCAGACCCTAAGCACGGATTTAATTCGAGGAAACAAGCAACAACACAAAATGGCTCAGTTATCACAAGTCATAACTAGTTATCACGACCGAAATCACGGACTATGCACACAGTGTTTCGTGAGTTAACCTTTTCGCTTGCGCTGAAGGCCACGCACAGGCTGCACAGCCGGCTGGCCACCGATAGCGAGACTGAGGGACCATGCGCCGGCGAAGCAGCCATTAAAACGTCGGCTAGTCACGTGGTTCGCTTGCGCTGAAGCGCACGCACAGGCGGCTGGGCCAGCGCTGAGCGATCAAGCGCAGGCTAAGCAGCCGTTTTATCTTCGCCTGGTCACGTGGTACTGCAGTGGCGAAGCTTCGAGCGAGCGGAACGATAAGAAAGGCGCAGCTTGAGTGCCTACGGCGAAAGGTAACTTGCGACGCACTCGGAATGGCCTTGACAGATGTGGCGTAGTAGAGATATCACTTTAAAAATTTCACCATCTTCCCGTAGGGGAACCCTGAGTAGTATGCGAAGCAGCCATGGGGCCGACTCAAGTTCCCATTAGTTTTCAGTTCGATCGTGGCGTTGCGGGAGGAGAATGAGGGGAGCGGATCGCGCGGGCGCGCGCGTCATTTATACCGCGGAGCTACAGTGGCGCCCCCAGCGGAGTATGCAGCGGCTACCGTCGCGCCTGTAACCCTAAGCTGCTTCAAATTATCGCGCGCGGAGCAGGTGTTGCCATTCGTTGCGCAATCCCGGAGAGGAGGAGGAATGCCGGAGAGGAGGAGGAATGCCGGAGAGGAGAGGAGCGTCGGAGAGGAGAGGAGGAATGCCGGATAGGAGAGGAGATGAGACAAGGAAAGGAGAGGAGGGGGAAGAGGATGCGCATGCGCAGTGGGGGTGTGGACGCCGCACAACGGCGGACGCACAACGGCGGAGGGAACAGGCGCGACCATAAGCTGCTCCGCATCTAAAACAAAGTACGCAGTTCAGCATGCTGACCGGCAGAACGCGCCCTCTCCTGTCACCAGCTGTTTCAGTGTCGCCTCTGCATGACCAGCGAAGGCTCATCCTATCCAATGCCTGTGACGGGTCCGTGGATAGAGCTGTGGTACGCTGCGGTCTGATGTCAAACTTCTTCTTGTGGAACCGCGACTATTAACATATTTTGTGTTAAAATGTCAGCCTTCCCTTTTTAAGAGCAGAGCGACCCCCGCCACCGCCTTTCTGTGCGCCTCCCGTTACAGCCCCTCTCCCCTCCCTTTCCCACCTTTCTATTGCCCCTTGCTCTCCCATCCTCAACATTACGCGTACAGTACACCGTATAGTTTATAACGATGTCCTCCGGAGAGAAATGTGTCTTTCTTATAAGCGACACTTCGTTGAAAGCGAGGGTAGTTTGCTCTAAATACACTGCCGTCCGGACCATGAAACACTTCGAATAAAGCTGTTCCGTTATAACTAGGGTTTGCCCTATTTTAATATCGTAAATTTTGATTCAGTAAACGCATACAACACCGGTTCGCTCATCTGGGGTATTTCACAATCTCGGAGCTTGAAGAGCTCTATTGGCCCACGCTGGTGCACCACGTTAAAAACACGCCAGGTCTATAGATAGCCAGGACTATATAGTCCCTATAACCTAACCAAGAAGCCGAGCAGTCCTTTGGACACAGGATTAAAAATAAAGTTTATATCTCTCTCGCTCTCTCGGTGTCTAGCATAACCGTAACTAACCGTGTTCGGGAATCGAAACTGCAGCGTCATGTACCATCGAAGAATGGCCTGTAACACGGGGCGACGGCACGATGGCTCCAAATTTAACCCCCTTTGCAGACTGCGCAGCTATTTAGGGCCCACCCGCATTGAGTGCCTTTGTCTGCTGAAAGGGAGCTCCGGGCGTGCGTCAGAAGCCAGCACCGACGTATACCGTCGTCGTCGCCGCATGGACCCGCATGGGGCGGCGCACTCGCTGTACACAGTGCTGACGCTCACGGCCCGACGAAATTAACGGGGCCGGTAGCAGACATGTTTGCTTCCGCCGACCGGAAAGAGCCGCCTGACATTTACGCTATGCACAAAGCCGCTGTAAACCGTAGTTTAGGGACGCCTTTTAAAGGCGGTCAGCCCTCCTTGTTGTTCTCATCTCTTAGCTAGCAGTGCATATCCCGGTAGGAATGAACGTGTAACTTGAAAGTTCGAAAGTTTTTAAGTGCGGAGTACTTTAGGGGCCCGGCTTGTCGCCGTAGCTCGTCGTCCGGCGTCACGGAATCTAGCCACCGTTGTCACGCGGCGTCATGCACCCGAACAGAGGCATCGAAAAGAACACCGCTTCCCCTGGTCGGTAACGAGCCTGTGCCCTTGGCATTACGAAGTCGATGTCAATCCCATTGGGCCACGGGGACACACTGTACTTATATGCTAAGTGTTGGGGGTATTGTTTGCGCTGCGCCGTTGGCACCCCGGGGGTTGCTGTTGCTGGTCCGCAAATTAGTGCACAAAAATATAATATAAGGAGAAAATCACGAATTAACGCATGAATTTCCCCCAAAATAATGATAACTTATTCCAGTGTTTCTATATTGGCCTTTTGAAGGGCTGTGGCACCGTCTCTTGACTACTTTCGGTATCAACTCCAGGCCGACACTGACACTAGACTAGAGAGGGCGCCACAGCGCCTGTAGCGAATAACTGCTCTTCACTTGACAGCTTTCAGGTTGAGTGGAACTGCTTTAATTTTTTTGAAAACGTTTATGAAGGTCGAGAATATCGAGAACAAATTGGAAGGACGTGTCCTGTAAGACGTAGGGGAAGAAGATTGGTTCGGAGAGGGCACGGGATGTGCAGCGAATAACATGCAAGGTGTATTCGCCATACTGGGAAAATTTTTTGGGACACAAACAGCATTCCATCACCAGGATAAGATTGGCCCCTCTAGTATACTACTCGGCTTAATGCTCCCAATTAGGGAGATGCCTTCGTCCTGAAATGGACATAAATAGGTTATAGATTATGATTATTAAGAACGACGAATACGACTACAGTTGACGGGTGTGCGCACACGCGCCTCCCAAACACGAGTAGCCGAAGGCACTCCGCCATCCCTTTCAGCAGGACGAGCCGAATCCGCTCAGAATTCTACAAAATAACACGTCACTGTCACTCATGACTCCACTCCCCAAGAGATGGAGAGGCGAGTTAGGGTACACTAAGGCATAAACTAGTACAGCTCTATGCATTGGGACTGCAACACCGAGTATACACTCAGTGTACCTAGTCTGTTTCTGTTGTCGACACCGGGCTACACTAATGCAGCTCTAGTGTAGCGTCCCATGCATTGCGTTCGCCATAGCGAAACCGCCCTCAACGTATCCGCTGTAGGCTATAAAAATAGCCATACTGTTAACGACGGCGAGCGGCACTTTTGCGGTTGATGGGCGAGTCACGATAACGACGACGCGTCATGACTCGATCGGGCAAGTTTTGGCTTGGGGGCCTGGCATGCATAGTGCGCTATGACGAAGAAAAATACGAGTCCTTTCCAAACTTTACATCGGTAAAATAAGGTACGAGTTGTTCTGAAGCACGATTAGGTTGAGCACGATGTTGAGCTAAAGTGGTCATGAGGAAAAAAAAACCCAACTTTGTTCAGCTTGGCCTTTGGCTCACTCAGCTCCCGCCACGAAAAGGTTTAATACTAAACTCTGGTTGACATAGAACGGTAAAACACTGCAGCGAAATCTGCAGTGCATGATTTGCGGCTCGGCATGTCCGCTTTGACGAGGTCTGCTGGCGGGTCGCTTCCACAAAGTTGTATTGGCGTCATTTCCGTGACGGATATGACGTCAATGAAGTCTTGGTGTATCCCGGAATAAAATGTTAAAATATAAAGCCCCGAAAACGAACAACCCTAAATATAACGTACTCTTTAGTACTAAAGGTTGCTTCCCCGCAAGAAGACCCTGTGTGCAGGGGTGCACCCTTTACAGGCCACTTGCTTCATTGAACTGGCGTCATCGTTATTAGTGCGTCAGCTGCACGTAAGCATTGGGACGATTTGATGAAACGGAACCAAAGGCCCCACTTCAATCGCCCGCTCACGTTTCTTGGCGGTGGTTTAGGTCGGCGACCGCCAGCCGCATCAACGAGATTCTGTGACGTCACAGAGACCTCAACGGAAAGTGGCTGTTGAATGGCCACTGCTGCATCTATTTTCCTTTTCCATACAAAGCATACTTTTCAATGAACCGCATCTTACTTCTGTATTCATGGCCCTTTTAAAATTGCATTTGATTTCAAACACCAAACGCACTGATGAAATCGGCGTTGCAGCGCGAGTCGACAGTGACAGGTGCGGGGGCGCAACCAAGACAGGAGGGTGGCGGCCATCGTGGCCATCTCGGGTGGCATAGATTTCGCAGCCAACAGATTCGTCTATTTCAGTTGCTAGACAGGCGTAGACGCATGTCAGCTAGTGCTAAGATTGGCCGCGCGCGCGTGAAATGCCGAACCTTTACGGGATCGATGACTGCTGTCTCGTCTCAAAACGTGATATATAATGCGGATGGCTCGTTTCGCGACGTTTCACATCTGTCCCTAAATTGCCGTTAGCAGGCGCTCAACGTCGCCGATTTGACCACTGGGAAACACCGACGAATCGAACAAATTACGGTGAACGAAGTCACGAGCTAGGGGCTCGGGATGTCAGCGTCTCCTGTATCGCTCAATACGGTACTAAAACATCGGGACACTCGTTTCCAACGCCTCGCGCTAGAACGCTTCGTGCTTCAAAGACACGGACTTCAACAGCAAAGCTGCATACCTCTACCCCCAACATGTATGTGCCAAGAATACACTTTATGCATGCTTCGCTCCTCCTCAGGTTTCTGGAGATGGCCCGGGATTTCTTTTCTTGACTTTTTTCCGGCAACGCTATACGACGAAAATAAACGCTTAAAAAGCTCGGCTGTTAAAGGTGTAGGCATGCTGGGCCTCAAATCCTGCACGTAATTGTTAAAGTCGCGGCGCTATTCGCTGGGCCATCGAGGCCCAACAGGCGGTTCGTTTTAGCAGTTGATCAAGAAGATTGCGGCAGTGTTCAAAGCTAACCACTAGACGGCGCTAGGTTCAACAGGAAGTTCCCGGCCTGCACACACTTGGAAATGGAATGTCGCCAAGTTCCTGAGGGAGAGGTGCGAGATGCTCAAACATCTATCATCAGCTATTATCATCATCTACCATCATCATCACGATATGCTCACAAATTCTACCATCATCTATCTATCATAATCAATCATCATCAATCATCATCATCATGACATCGACTCACCCTTCTCCTCGGCGCGGCCCCAGATGCAGTGGTAGAGCCAGCATTGGGGCGTGACCACGCACACGGTGACCAGGATAGTGGCCGTGACGAGACCCACGCACGACGCCACCAACATCAGCCGCTCGGTGTCGCTCAGAACGAGCATCCTAGTCCTCCCGGTCGGCCTTTGAGTACCTGAAGCACAGAATGGGAAAGAACGAAAAAATCGGTTAGACTTCCTTCCTCGAAGGATTTAACAAAAACAACACGATTATCATCGGTGATGGCTGTGCCATTTCGCGCACACTCTCCCTCACCCTATACTCTCCAAGGAAGAAGAATCACCACTCCACAGCACCCAGACAGCACCCAGACCACCTGAATGGCATGTTTCTTTCTCAATACCCTCCTAAATTCCACTTCTGTTCCGAATGCGATACTCTACCTCATATTATAATACGGCGCGAGCACAATCCCAACCTTCCTCTTCTTCGGCCCCCTCTCGCCACCTCTGAACTGTGGGAGAACTCGGTCACCAGCAGCCTTCTGGACGTCCAGAAACTCCCGGCCACTCCGGAGTGAAGGCGGCCGCTCATCTACGGATTCCCGGACTTGCTCCAACTTTAGCTCCAGGGAATTGCTCCAGGGAATTGCTCCAACTTTAGCGGCTCGAGTAAAAGTTTTTATAGACCAATAACCAACGTTATAGACCAACGCGTTACAGACCAACGCAATAGGGGTCGGCAAAGGACTCGACGGAGGGATGAACAGCGAAAATTTGGGGGCAAAGGGTAGACTTAGCTAGCACTCGATAGACATAGCTGGAAATCTTTGGGAAAGGCCTTCGTCCTCCAGTAGACACAACCAGGCCGATGATGATGATGATGATAACGACCACGATGATGACCACTACTACTACTATACCCACACTCCTCCGCAATCAGCTTCTTCCTTACGGAAAGAGTAGGGCCGTTAGTGAGGATCACACCATTATAACGATGATGATGATTGTGAGGCTGTGGTAGTGAGCTGTGCTAACGGCACTGTAATTGGAACAGCAGACGGTATGCGCAACACAGTACAGAACATGGTCTGATTTTGGAAAAACTAAGGGATGAAAGGTCTGTAGTACCGGTAAGCGCTGCACTCCGAAAGACGCGTTCAAGTGTTGCCTTTACGTCAATGCCCTACCGACCGCCGGACTGCGTCCCTCACCGTCTGCGCGTGCGCCGTTATTAAACGTTCCCGAAGCTTGTTTCTGTGCACTGATCGAGGCGTATAGTATAAGCAATACTACCAATTTCAACGGGACTTCAGTGACAGACATTTTGAGGAACAATTAGAGCCCGCCGACAAATGGAATAGTACCTAATTTAGTTTGTAAGAGCACTGTTTTTTTAACGTTGGGATACACGGAAAAGTGAGCGTCTCGTTTTATCTATTCATGCATACAACCGGGATAAGTCCCCGCTTAGTCTTTGGGCTGCAGAAACACAACCAATCAGTCATGCTCACGTATAAACGCTCGACAAACCAAATCGCTTTATTCGAATTTGAGTGTTATGACCCGCCTCCCCTTTGTGTGCATATACAGAGAGAGTAAATGATTACCGTTTTTAACGAAGTTTTCTTCATAACAAATTACTCTTGCTGTCACGATGAAATCATAGTGAGGGTTTACTGCACTCCTGAAATTTTCGTTTCTTCTGTGCGAAATGAATTTCTTCGTTTGCGCATGCGCACGCCCACAGGCGCAAGTCTTTTGACACCGAGCGACTGATTTGCGCAAGGTATTCAGCTTATATAACTTGCAGCCGTTTTCTCCACATTGGAGAACACGCAGTAGACCTGAAGCTCAGTTTTCTAACAGGACGAGTTACGCAAGTTAGGTTGAACGAATTGATCGCCTTTATTCTAATCTTGATGGTCTACTGGGCAACTTTGGTATGGCAAGCACTGTCTGGTTCTTTGTTGTTTTAGACAAACAGAGTCAATGTTTTGCCAGTTTTATAACGATGCTCTTTACGTTTTGGGCTTCCAGAACATAGTTACGCAACGAGCGAAAAACACATCTAGCCTCATTTTTTAGGATAATTAGAAATCGCGAAATGAGAAAGCAGCATCAAACGTGCCCGAGTCGCAGTCATCTGCTAAACTAATCTCCTCCTAAACGAAAAATAAAACAAGAACGCCGAGAAATATTCCCGCCAAAACAATCCTCTTAGTGAAGTTTTTTCTCGCTTACTCGTCCCTTATCTTGTGTTTTCTACATCTCTAACAACGGTTCTTGACGTCCTTCGTGTTTACCCACATAAACACTAGGGGTACCTTTGATTTAAGCCTCAGCGAATTAAAAAAACTGCGATTGATTCCTCTGTCATACGAATCGGCAGAACACGAAAGTGAAATGTGTAGCGAAATCTGCAGCTGAGCATGATTTGCGGGTCGGCGGCTGTCTTGTGGGTGCGCTTGGCGAGCGACGTCCTGCTGGCGGGTCGCTTCGGCAAAGGTGTATTGGCGTCATTTCCGTGACGGGCATGACGTCAGTGAAATCTTGGTGTGTACTGGCATAAAACGCTTTCGTGTTAAAATATAAAACCCGAAAACGAACAACCCTAAGTATGACGTACTCTTTAGTACCAGAGGTTGCTTCCCCGCAAGAAGACCCTGTGTGCAGGGGTGCACCCTTTACAGGCCGCTTGCTTTGTCGTACTGGGGTCACTTCCGTGACGGATCTGACGTCAGTGAAACCTGTGTATCCCGGAATAAAAAAACTTGCGTGTTAAAAGAAAACAAGAACGCCGAGAAATATTCCCGTTAAAAGAACCCTCTTATTGAACTTTTTTTCTCGCTTACTCGTTTCTTCTTCTCTTACAACGGTTCCTGACGTCATTCGTGTTTGCAGAGGTGAACACTAGGGGTACCTTTGACTTAAGCATCAGCGAATTAAAAACAAAAAAGCAGTTCTAAGCATCACGCCTGTCTATAAATCCACATTTTGGCGCAATAACTTTTATTTTGTCGTTTTTCGTGTGTGGGGGTGCTGGAGGTATTTATCTGAACACAGCACGCGGCCAAGCCCGGGGGCCTATTACGTTCGAATTCGCCGGTTAGTTTAGCAGCCCGCCCCTTGGAACTGTCACGCCATATTCTCAACCCCGACAAGGGGCGTCGAGGTGAACAAGCTAGTCTAATCCACGTTTTCACACGGACAAAAAAAGGGAGAAATAGATAAATAGAGAGAGAGAGAACGAAACGAAAATGGGCTTTTGTGAACTCTTCGCGTTACATCACTGGAGCGTTACAGCTAAGCCTCGTTTGTGTGGGCAGCTGCAGGCTCTTTGTTCGATGTCTCGTTGAACTACAGGCTTACGAAAGCACATGAGAACTGGGCGCGTTCCATTTTCCACGTACCTCGGTAATCGGCCCCGGTCGGGCAAAACGGATTTCTTTCTTGCGTAACTAATGGGGATCGGTTATGCAATTTCGGCTGTGAAACGAGGTGTGTTGACACCATCGCCGCACGCAAGAGAGCACATTGTTCACCTTAGGGTTAGAAAACAAGTCGCGCAAGACCATAACTGTACCAGTCTAGCAAATGATCGACAATGAGGTTTGTTACGCAAAGTTAGTAGGTCACGACGATCGACTCGACGAGGTTTAGGTGATACGATTGAGGCGCTTAATGTTCCAATGATGCCGCCCAATTCGAAACGCGAAGCAGGTAAGGAAAACTACCTTAAGATCTTCCCCTTGTGTTACCTATTCACGGGATGAGACTACTGGGGAGCTGCTTTGAGATAATTTTGTCTCTTTACGTTGCCGCGAAGAGGGAGCTCAGAAACTTTGGACAAAGCCGACATGCTTTCGGGATATTTGTCGTCGATAAGCCGATAAACACGCATATTTGAAACGTCGTAGTCCCTGTTGTGTTCCTCAGATATGCGTAGCAAGACTTCGGATTTTTCGTTTTCGCGTGAAGATGCGACGCCAGATAGGAAACACATACGGTCCACAAAATGTAAGTCCTCCTCTGAAGGACTACAAGCATAATTGTATAGATGTGTTGATGCCTCCCGTCAAAGAGTGATACTACTATAGCATCGTCGGTTGAGTTTCATCAAATTTAAATAGAACAAGCTTTTTTGAATTCTGACTACACGATGCGTATACAACGATGGTAATGCAAAACGTTTTTTTTTACGTCTATGGACCTGTCGAGCAGCGGCTCGAAAAACTGGCTTGTTGCGCCACTTTTATCTTACTGTCAGTTCATCGAACCCGCCTGCACGAACCTGGTTTTGATGCCACCTTTAAAATAGAGTTGATAGACAAGCTTAACAAAATCACCGGAACCCGCGAAATTACGGGGGTGCTCAGAACTGTCTAAGAATGCGAAGGCGAAAGCCTAGCTGGACCATCTGTTGATCTGCTCTGGAACTTTCTGTCGAACTTTCATTTTTCTCTCATCGGGCCGCTGCCGCAGCTTCAACGCTTCCTCCCGACAGCGGTAACGACGAGCGGCAATTGGAGCTGCATCTACCCTCTTCCGCCGTGGCGTACTTTCTCAGTCCTCACCGCCCCCGACTGCGGCCCGGTGTGTCGTCACCCATAGCGATGTGGAATGGAGCACTGATCCCACGAAGCGCGTCTATATAATGTTCTACGGTCCTTCGTCCTTTCCAAGAATCGTCCTCTGGTGGCTGGTCTTCCCCTTTCCCGGCTCACGCTCCGATTTTCTGCGTGATTCGGTGTACCTCACAACGATTTCCTCACGCGTTATACGAAGCATAGAGATCTAAGGATCTCGCCTTAAAAAAAATGTTCCTGGTCGCTTAAGTCTTTTACGAGGTTTGAAGGCTAACGCCTAGCAATTTATCGAAGTCTTTTTTACTGATACATCGTGTTGAGGTTCTTTCTCTTCAGCGATTGCCTAGAAGCTACTGTTACGTAGGACGTTACCCCCTAGAGGGCCACATGTGCAAGGTACGAGCGGACTTAGCACCCATGCTACGGCAATGTCCGCAGGCGGCCACTCTAGGTCGCAGTGTTAATAACAGTGAGCAGTGCTGCGCAGCTCCAACCTCTGGACCGTCCAACTCCGGATTATCTAACTGGCCGATGATGCTGCCAGGGCGCAGGGGCTCCTGGTCGACGCCTATAGGAATTCCAGTTGGCAACTAAAAAATGTTTTATTCCTCTTTTGTCAGCTTCTGACGCGAATGTCTCCGGCAGGGAGACTGGCCGGAATTCGTGCGGGAGCTGCCCCACAGCGAGGGCTGTCTTCCGCGTGCGCCCGTTCTACTCACGTGCCTCCATGTGCGCCTTCCACGGCGCACACATCAGGATAGTCCTTCTTCCATTCTCCAAGGGCGCTGGAATAGCGTTGTGGTGCGCGCATCTAACAACTTCTGTGGCGACCTGGCTCAAATCCACACGGACCAGTGTATTTTAGAGTGCGAAGCATCTCATGGTCGGGGCTATGGTCCCTCCCTTGTCGTTGTTGCGGCCGTCCACACCCCCACTGCGCATGCTCGGCTTGCTGAACGCCCAGTGGTGTCTTACCATTCTATGGCTCCTGGAGCGACAGTGTTGCCCGTGGCTTCCTTGGCCGGAACGAGACGAACACACTTCACGCGCCTTCGATGTTTCATCGTCATCGGCGGCGGCGTGCGTCGGCGAGTCTCGGCGAGCCGTGATTACAAGCAGCCCACAACCATCCGGGGAACGTGCATCGACCTCATCTTCAGCAACTTTAGGGTTCATCCACTACAACAGCCCTTGACTTTACATTTCACAGGCTATAAGGCGGTCATAATCAAAGCGGAACGCTAACCACAGCTCGACGTCACCTACGTTGAACATGATGAAGATAATGCTTAATGAAGACAAACTCATACCACGTACAACGTCTCTCTCTCTCTCTTTAATTGCCTCTCTACTCTAACGACCCCCCCGCCCCCCTCCCTCTAATAAAATTACACCATCTTCCCGTAGGGGAACCCTGAGTAGTATGCGAAACAGCCATGGGGTCAACGCAATTTCCCATTTCGTAGTTCCGGTAAGTGAAAAGTGTGTAGTTACCATGGAAACCAAACGGTAAATATAACGGTAGCTACGTACCTCAACCTCACGGAAACGACGAACTGAAAACTAATGGGCACTTGAATCGACCCCATGCCTGCTTCGCATACTACTCAGGGTTCCCCTACGGGAAGATGGTGTAATTTTTTTCTCTTAACAGCGGTAGCCATGGTGGTGCCATTTGTGTCGCCACCGCCGACAACTACGGTCACTTTTTTGCTCTTGGTGAGATACTTAAAGCCTCAGATATAATAAATATTGTTGATGAAAGCGAACGTGCACAAAGCTGGACCGAAATTAGCCATTTGGCAGGACAACATAATCATTCATAGACGTCCTCCCAGACGTAGGGTGAACGAAGAAATAACAGCAACTTTGCGTAGAGTAAATTTCGAGGACGGCTGCGGCACTTACAAGTGGAGCTCCTAATTACGTCCCTGCCCCCAGGAGACATAGAGCCGCTACGCGGTGATGCGATATGGAAGCCACACGGCCCAGCCCTCTCCCGGTGATAGCCCTCGACGTTTCACGGCCAGGACGTGACTCGACTGCGGCCGCACGCTTGACAGTCACTTGCCCAAGTCGCCGGTACACCGAGAGAGAAACAGGGGAAAATTTCCACTACGTGTGCGGACATCACAAACAGGCTACAGCTCGCGGCGCTTACCAGCTAGATAAAGCGAGCCCAGTGAGCCATTATTTTTACATCCTTTCCTGTGTTAAGGAACATGTCGGCTGTTCATCAAGTCCGCGCCAATATCATCAGTCAGCAAAAGTTGCCTGTAAGTTGTGCTTCCTTGCAAGTACACTTATAAAACGAGCCCTGAAAGTTATTTGTTACATCGTTTCGTGTATAAGAAATACGTCAGCTGTTGCCCAATGCCCGCGCCACTATAATATTAATACTCATCATATAATCACCAGGTGTTTCCTGTACATTGTGTTTCCTTGCAAGTACACTTATAAAGCGAGTTATGAACCTATTTTTGACATCGTTTCCTATATAAAGAAACATGTCGGCTTTTCCACCATGTCCGCGCCACGCCACCACCACCATCATCATCATCCTCCTCCTCGAAGCATTCCTGTAAATTGTGCTTCGTAGCAAGTGCCGTCACTTGCTGCAGCAAAGACAGCCACAGTTACCGAGGAGGGAAACGATTGTTAAAGCGAAGCGCTTTCTATGCCTCACCGATGGCGTCGAAAAGCGAAGACGCACTGCAGGAAAGCCAACTTTGACGAAATGGGTTTCCCGATACGACGATGATGGTATGCGAAGTCACACCAAGCGCCTCAAGAAAAAAACAAAACCTCCCCATGTTCCGATTCGAACCTGGGTCCCTTTCTGAAGCCGAAGTCTATCCGAGCGCGCCATTCCGACACGGTCGAAGCAGTTTGGATTTTGGACTTTGACTTTGACTTTAGTTGCATGGGAAAAGGCTTCGTGTTCTAACCATCTTTCTCTTAAAAGGGGGCTGTGTTTTTTTTTTTTGCGCTTGCTGATATTTTAAATGATATTTTATGGCAATGTGGATAAACTGTGGTTATTAGGGCCGAAGCCCCTTAGGAGCTGGGGCTGTTGGCATCATCCTGTTTTCGTCGTCGTCATCGTAATCGTCGTCTCATATAGTCACGATACCAAAACACCGGGAAATTCGTTTACGCCTCGCGCTAGAACGTAACGCGTACTAAAACAAAAAAAACACCGGGACACTCGTTTACGCTGCGCGCTGGAGCGCTTCGTGCTCCGAAGACAAGAGGCTTTTACAGCAAAGCTGTATACCTCTACCTCCCCGACGGTTTCAACTCTGTTGGCAAAAACGTCAAGGCGCCAAGAATACACTTATACACTGCATGCTTCGCTCTTCCCCAGGTTTCACGTCAGTGGAACCTGAGAGGCTTGGATGATGCAGAAGCTTCAAGGCACGCCAGTTCTTAGCAGTGGCCTAACGTTCGTGTAATGGCCTTTTGTTCCTCGATTACCCAGAATTCCTCACCATTTGCGGAAGGCCATGGTATTCAGCGACCTTCCCGTTTCGGCTTCGAGACAGCAGACAGCAGACGAAGTGCATGAAGCGAAAAGGGCTTATAAACAAACGCTAATGTGCAGCTGAATATTCCTTAACAAGGAAATTGGTGTCGCCTGCGGATGCCATTACCTGGAAATCAGCTAATTTGATCGCCACCTTCGCTAGCCTATTGCCATTTCCCAGTTGAGTCAGGCTTGTCAACGAGCGGGCACGCTGAGCATGCGCGGAGGCGAGCGTTTGAACTTTCGCGCCGAAATATTTTCGTAGACACGTATACGCAAGCACGCACTTGGGTATTTCCATCGTAGGTCGCGAAGGACAGCTGTCGATTATAATATAGTGGAAGTTAGTATAAAAGTGTAATCTGCTAACTTAGATCTACATTCGTTATAATAAGGTAAATTGAGACCGTTGTAAGGAAAAACGAGGGAAAACGAAACCGAAATATGCACCTAACCAAACGAAGCAAAAAGTCACACAACTTGGCTATAAATAGCCAAGTCTGGCAACCATCGTTCGTCGCAGAAACTAAAAATATATAGAAACTAACAGAAACCAGAAATGAAGTAACAAAATCAGCAAAAGGTCTATAGCTATCTAATCTAGCAAACTCAAGCGACTAAGTAAAAGAAAGCAAAAGAACTGAAAATGAACTCACTAAATGAAATGTCACCAATTCAACCCCATCAAGTCAATATGTAAAAAAGTGGGAAAAAAATTAAAGACGTCGTCTGGTTTAACGTGTTTCTTTAATGCCACCAAGAAAACATAAGGCCTGTGAAACAAACAAGCTGCGAGAGAACACTTGACAGAACCAACGCAAAAGTCATACCGTGATCTACGGACGTAAAAGAAAAAAATGGGGTGTCACGCAGTTTGGTTGGCTGAGACGTGAAATGACGTCATTCTTTCAAGTTATTACGACAGTTGCGGCAACAGTATGAACTCGGCGTTACGCAATCGCAAAGAATTCTCAGAATTTCCGCAGCTTTCTTTTTCCGTCCACGGGTGATAGGCCGAACGACGGTTCCAGGTCAGCATTTCAACACTGAACGAGCTCTTCGCGAAAAAGATCAGCCGGATCTTCTCGTTAAAGTTTCACAGTTGAAGCTCGTTCCTCAGCCGTATTCCACTCTGTCCTGTAACAACGTCGTCCGGTAAGTGACCCAAGACAAAAAAAAGTTGAGCCCCATCGAACAATGGGGGAGGGGGCGGTACCAACGCCTCGGAAGCAAGACAAAGCTGACGTCGCCTGAGTGAGATGGATGATGGAATGGGCGGGGCTTCTTCTATAGGTCGTCACAGCTCAGAAATGTCACTAACAAAACAAACGGGTCCGGTTGCCAACCGCGCTGCCTGAAAGCGTTATTCCAATCCCCTCCCGCCGTGTCGGTGATGGGAACGACGGTGCACGACTTCCGTCTTACGTAAGACTCAATCTAGATTCCGCGCCGTCCGAGACAGCCGATACAACGGGGCCGTCGTGATTCTTCGTTTGCACTCTTGTATAATGCACGCGAGAAAAGGGAATCATCCTTCCCACTTACATAAGGCCCAATCTGGGTCTACTGCACGCGACAATGCGGGCGTCAGCAGCCTGTTTTCTGCAACTCTGCCACCGCCGTTTCCAGCTAGTTCGACCGAGCCCGCTTGCTTCGATCCCCCTTCGGGTGAACGCAAAAGGGAAAGGAGATCGCCTGCGAAGGAGCAGGCGATCTTTGCAGACGGAAAACGTCCGCTTCACCCTTTTCCAGTTTTAGATCTTTCACCCGTGCGAGATATCGTCTGCTTCTAAACTGTGACGCCGTTACTACGTTACACACCGGCGTTGTCTTCTTTTCAGTCGTCTGCTCTGCGTAGACGTCTTATGATGGAGTGGGGCACGTACACGCGACGCATGCGCATAGCATTGCGACGCCGGCACATAACGTATACGTACGCCTGTGGCACAGTCGTGACGCTAACGTGAAGACTTAATCACAGTAGGTAGCTTTAGCTTCTTTAGCGGCCATTTTATCAGGGGGCTGTGCTAGCGGCCCTATAAATGGCACAGTCTGTAACTGCGCATGCGCAACACAGCACAGAACATGTCCTCACGTTAAAGCCAGGCTAACCCCGCCTGATCCCACAACAACCACCACCACCACCACCACCATCCTCACGTTAAGAAAGATTACCGGATGAAATGGTTTATAGAAGAGCGAATACGCCCCCCCCCCCTTTATTCTGTAAACGGTATCTAGTGCTTGAAAGTAGGCAATCCGGATGTACGGATTTTCAACAACGGCTAATCAGTATATCCGGTTTTAATTGCCGGTTAACCGGATATTCCACTATTAGGACGAAATAATCGAAGGTGCTGCTAACACGCTATTCGATTGTGCAGTTCGATCGTGTGCACGATATCATGTGAGGAGCACGGTAATTCGTACTCCATAAACCACGTTCTTTAACGTACAGTCCGAAACCTTTTGACAACTTTATGATGTTACAACAATTTCACCGTTATCCGCTGATTGGAATCGTTGGAGTATAAAACGGAAGTCTGGCTATCCGAATATCCGGATACAAAACCGGTTAACAAGTGCGCTCACCGATTACTCCGGTTATCCGATTAACTGGCTTTCAGATTCGAATAATCGGTGGATCGAATAAGCCGATAACCGGCTTTGCCGCAAAACCGGTTTTGTATTGTCCCTTTAGAAGCAACCGACGTAACTGCATGCTCCAAGAGAGGGCAGAATCGATTGCGTGCATACGCAGATGGCAAACCCCTGTAGGCGTCATGCCAACGGCAGCTTCCGCTCTGACATTACTCGCCAATATGACGACGGCAGGCTTTGCGCGAGTTTTCTTTACGGGCTAAACTTCGCTGAGCTTCCATCCAAAATAAACCACCAAAGGAGAAACGTTGACGAAGCAGACAGAATGATGCACGCAATCGATAGTGGCGTGACACGAATGTCCCCTCGTTTTTCCCCCCCGCATTAATAAATAATTCAGCGCTGTCATTCCGAGAAGCATGCAAAACCCATCGGGAACATCGGGGATCAAGTTGGAATAATGTAGGAGCTGGGCGAGCGAGATGCAGTCTTCTCTGTCAAAGACGACAGCCGTGTTAGGCCGGCATAAACACACCGGCGTTCCGATATGACAACACGATAAAATAAACACAAGCGTGAGTAATGTACTGAAAATGCTCATTTACTCGAGCACCTGGTTTGACGAGTGGTGTCGGCTGTGTTCTGTATTATTAACAGGTTGCTTCCGTTGCACGACAGTGCTATCGCTCCGGACAACTTCGCACTTCTTGATTTGAAAAGTAAGACTGCCTGGAACTGTCTAGGCAGGCGCGGAGTTGAAGCAGAAATAAGCAATTTATCGCACTCGACAATAGTATAAATATGTTGGTATTAATGTTAAAAGAAAATCACCTTTATCATTCCTTGGTAAATGCCTGGCCCCGGCCGAAACGTCGAAAGAATTGAAGTGATTTCCTTTCAATATTAATAGCAGGTGCCGCAAACTTGATGCTTTTCATTAATATATATATATATATATATATATATATATATATATATATATATATATATATATATATATATACTTTACTTCTACGTTTCGGACAGGGACCGTCCCTTCGCAAAAGTGAATCGTCTGAATGAAAGAAGGGCTATCCCTGTCTGAAACGTTGAAGTAAAGTTATGTTTTGCATTGCGCCTATATATATATATATATATTATATATATATATATATATATATATATATATATATATATATATATATACGGGACGAGGGACTCGGTAAAGATACATATCAAGGTTGCAGTCGTCATTGCCAGTGCTATTCGGCTTTTTTCGAAATATTTTATAGGGCCGAATGACGTTGCTTGTCACGTTTCTTTTGATTCATTGATATAAGCGAAAATATAAGTCGAGAAAAAATCCGCCGTTTTCGTTCCCGGAAAACGGCGGATGTTTTCTCGACTTATATTTTCGCTTATTTATCAATGAATCAAAAGAAACGTGACAAGCACACGTCATTCGGCCCTATAAAATATTTATAGCACTCTGCAACCTTGATATGTATATATATATATATATATATATATATATATATATATATATTATATTTTATGGTTTTGTTGTCACGGGGTGTCCATGAAAGAACAAGAGCAGGGACAAGCTCAGGCTTCTGTGTCAAACTGCGACTCCGTTGAAAAAAAAAAGAATGTGCTTTGAAGACGCCTTCAGTCTCAAGAATTGAACGCAAAACTCTGACAGCGGATTTTAACCCATTTGTCTCCTGATACAGCAAGCCACGCATTAAAAAATGGAATAAGAGGAAACGGAACCGAGGTATTTCCGCCGAAAAAAAAGGTCGCCAATCCGTAGAACGAGCGCGATACCCTCCGACCACCTGCGCCCACGTAGACGAAATGTTAGCGACCCAAGTTTGTAAATGAAAAACGCAAAAAAAGTTGGGAAAGAACTTCCCGCTTTGAAGCCTTACCGGATATCATCTTTCCGCAAGGGGAGCACCGGGTATAAAGGGAAGCATATTACTACAGGCACAAACTTGGAAAAAACGCCTCGTTCCGCGTAACGTCCATCTGACCTTCAAGCTCGGCCAAGGTCAAGCCAACACCTCGTGCGGTTCCGCAGTGAAAGCGTATAATCGCTCGGTTGTACTATGGGGTGGAGGGTGTCGTGGGGAGAGGGGAAAAGAGTAAGTGCTCGTGCTACCAGAAACAGATACAAGAAGGCGCTGGCTGCCTGCAAGTTCACTGCGCGTGCGCGCCTCTTATCTACGACTGCGCCATCCAACGTCTGCGTTTTGTCTTGAGATGCCATTGTATGCGCGTTCGCTGCACCCTCTCGGCCCGAAAACGGAGCTATCGCTCGACAAACTCACGCTAACCCCGTTCAACAGCGTTAGAGATTTCGTACTGTTCTTAAGATGCATATTGTTATATAACAGTTCACACATCACGTGCAAGTAGGTGGTTTTCAATTCTACAATAGCTCCTGCGTAGTGCTCAATTGGACATGAATGTAAGGACAAGGGAAGCCAGACTGTGATGACACCCATGATTAACCATGATGGTTCTTTTAAGGCGAAAGCTTTCTTAGTGGAACCGATGGCGTCCTGTCACAAAACCAATGCATTTTCCCATGGACCGGTTGGTCGACCTAAAATCCCTGATAAGATCTCTGGACACGCGGCGCGTGCGTGAAAACAGGTTTCTTCCATACTGTCAAAACGGCTACTTCGAAATAGCGAAAGAGGAACGGTTATTCTTAATAAGACAGTACACGCATCGATCATTAAAGGAGCCACGAAGACAAAATACAAGTTGGGTTTATTAGAAAGACTGCTTAGTCCCGATAACAATGATAGCAATATCATCGCAATCTTCTAACAAATAACGGAGATATTAAAGAAAACGTGTGAAGCAGTCGCGACCCCCTAGCCAATTTCTCGTAACTTTTCTATGACATCACGGAACCTTGTTTGTGCGATTGGCGGCCGCCTAACTGACCTATCGCGACGACACATGACTGGGCATCTGTAATGGGGCCTCTAGTTCCATTTGACCCCATCACTTGAATGCTAACGTGCAGTTAACGCACTGAAAATTATGTTTTATTGTTGGCCCGTATGACGTCATACTTGCTCATTACACGTCACTGTGGCGCAAAATTTGAAAGTTTTTAAATACTTCTTGCTTTTTTTTCGTTAAAAATATCTTTTGTGGCTGTAATGGAGCGGAGTGAGATACTGAATCCTAGTTCTTTCAAATTAAACGAAGCTGTATTTTCTCTTCATGGCTCCTTTAAGACGGAGTACAATATCTCATAAACCACGTATCGGTATACGTTTGGATGATTCGTGGGTGCATTTACTTAGTGCGGGGAAAATCGTCACAGTGGTTCGTTCTTCGTTTGTATTTGGGTCTTTGAAAATTGGCCGTGTCTAGAGTGCCGTCTGACGGTTTTATAAGCACTTCGCTATATCGACGTCCACCGGCATTTTATGACAAAATTACCGCGTCTGGCAGTACATCGCTATAGATAACATAAAGCTAGGCAACCTAACCTAAACATAACATAAGCTAACCTAACGCACACAAAGAAATCATTTAAAACACCAAAACTAACCTAAGGCACAAAAATTACACTTCAAATAAACAATGAAAAAAAAAAAAAAAAACAACCGAGGCAAGAGCCGGTGTCGAACCACCGACTCGAGGATCAATAAGCTAAGACGAATCCTCTACACTACAACGACAGACTCCTTGGGCAATGCTAGCGTAGTGTTAAATATTGCAATGTCGTCGGACGGCACACTATACACTGCGTTGAAGATTTGACGATTGATTGGACGCACTTTCGGCACGGTTTGCGGCGGAGGAAAGCTTCGCGTTTCAACCATATCTTTGTCGTTAGACGGAAGGGCTTTGGTATTTTTTTTTCGTAGATACAATTTTTTTTGCAGTTGTAACTCGAAACCAAAGAAGTTTGACTTTCTAATGGCATATTAGCAACGTATTCGTGAAAACTGACGCGCAACAGAGGACACATAAGCATCGCACAAACGCGCTGAATTAATTTCCCATTTTCCCTATTGCGCCTCCGCTCCCAGAACCGCAATTCATCAGCTAGGCGTGAAAGTTAAAGAAGCAAAAAAGGAAAGCAAAGAAAAACTTTACTGTGATTGGTTGGGAAAGCCAGAAAGGAAATCTGGCGTACCGTCGACTATTATTCGTCTGTAGTGCAGTTCTTTTCCTGCGCACATTGTAAATTGCTGACATTTTTATTTCCTTCCGGCAAACATTTCTTGGAAACACGCAACCCCGTACACAGTTTCTCTTCCTGCCTTAAATTTTATTACCACGTTGGCTTTTTTTTTCGTCCTCAGAATAAGACATTGCGGTCAAGGCCTAACAAAGAAGCAGCCGATGCGATTAGACCAGCTACGCTCGCAGGAACAGCCGCGGTTAGGGTACGCGGTCATGCAAGATTAATGCGGTGGAGCATGAAGCAAGGTTCCTGGAACAGGAGCTTACGTTTTTCCCACGAACACTTAGTCAGGATTAGGAAATGGTTCACTTCTTCCCCCTACCCCCCCTGCACCTCCGTGTTTCTTCGCGCGCTGTGAGCCCCAGACCGTTCCTATTCCCCTCGTGAGGTCCGCTTTGTCACCTTTCGTAACAGCTCTCGGATAAAAAGTTCCAAATCCGCAAAGTGAAGCCGACCGAAGAGAAAATAGGAGAATGAGAGAGAAACCAGGACTTAAACCTTGAGAGAAACGGACTTAAAGAACGACTTAGAAGCCATCCTGTATAAATTTGCAGTTGGCCTCTTTATGCAGCAGCCACTTATCCCAGACACTGGCCCTTATGTTTAGAGCTACCTCTTTTTACTGCTCTTTGAGGCGGGAACGCTCTCTGAAAATGTAGCGGGAAAAGCGAATGCCCCACTGACCTGAGACATTAAGAGCCTTATGTTTAGGGCTAGCAAAATGCGTTGCTAACACTTCTTTATATGCGTAGAGGAACAATTCGCTTCTGTGTTTCAAATTTCATTAAACGATCTCAGCTAATGACCATAACAGCCTACCTAAAATTGTTTGCGTCACCCTTGTAAGATGCGCAGTTTATTTTGCTTGAGAGGCTTGATCTGTTTCGGGGAATTGCGAGGGTCCCGGTTCCAACGTCGCCAATCGGTTTTACGTGGCTTCAGCCACCTCATCCAGACGTCTGCTCGATTCCCCATTCTCCCCAAACACGTATCGTTCTTGCAAATAATTTTTAATGGCTTCTGACACCTATTGCGAAACTGTTGCCCGAAATTCATTTGCCAAGTCTATAGACAACCACATATCAACACACTTAAAAAAATGGTCGTGGCACTCACTAACAGAACACTAACCAGTTACTTGTCACAGTATCCACTAGGTACTCGGTGCTTTTACAAACTAACTACGCATAACCTAGTAAAAAGCTACGCGTGACAACGTGGATCGGCTGGGCGCGCAACACGATATATACACATTCAGAATGCACATATCAAAGTTTGACAACAAATAAATTGAGCAAGAAAACCAACGAGGTGCACGAGGAGAGCCAGTATAACTTAGTTACCCTAGGAATTCATCTGCTCTTCTTGCTTTTATAGCCAGCACCGGAAAGTCCTCCGATAGACTCGGGTAGGCTTGTTGCAAAAATCAAGTACTGTAGCGATAATTTTAGAATTATGCATTTTAATGCCAGCATATGTGGATTTGCAAAATTTTGTTAATCGTGATTTGGAGAGGGAAAAGTGCTGTAGTTGTTATATTCAATAATTCATAGAATTTCGTTATATCAGTGAATGTTAGTATTAAACAAGCAGCAGTTACCAACTACACGGTCTAGCCTTAGTGGCATAGCCTAAGTGTACCGTTCTGCTGCGTAGTAAAGTTCGTAAGTAGTTAGTAAATGCAACCCGTTACTATTATTTTACTAGCATTTTTGTTAAGAGTGAGCACTGCTTCCGATCACTCGCCAAGTGACGAGTAGCCAGCGGTGGGGACCTTCTCTTTTTCTGTACCTCGACTGGTCTTTGTCAATTAAGTTATCAATTGATACCCCCAATTTTCAGCCGGAGTTATTGCCGATAAGTTTGGCTCTCCCCCAAACTGCAGCATAGCTAACGCGTCCGCGCTGAAGAGGGACTTGCCTGGCGAAGGACAAAGTTGAATAAAAAAATAAAAACAAAGAAAGGTGTTAATTCAGAAAAGTCGAGAAAATGCAAACGACAATGAGACGGATAGTGATAAAAAGTGAAGGAAGCGAAGGTTTGTTTTTTAAATGCTTTGCACAACTCAATGAAACAGGGGAGTTGTTGGCGTCAATTTTTATGGCGACGCTCTTTTTCAGGGCCCGTCGGAAGAGTATTTCTGCCGTAACAAACAGCTTGAACACGAAACATATACAGGAAGAACTATCGCTGGTGGCATGGCTATTACACCTCACCAGTGTTTAGCGCAAAGAAAATCTTAGGGAACTTAAGGGTGGACAAAAGTTAGTAAACAAATATTACAGAGTTCATTAAAAAAATTACGTTTGAATGGTCGTAAATAAAACTTCAGGATTGAAAAACGGTGTTGTGGGGAGGTGAAATGAAAGCAGACAAAAACAAAAGTTGGAGAAGAAGCCTGCCTCGCGCTGGCGCGACCGGCGCGAAACAAAACAAAAACAAAATAGAAAGAACGAACCAACTTTTCCCCGAAAGAAAAGAGGGGTGTGCGCGGAGCTCGTCACTAGTCAGTTTAAACCAATGCGAGACTCAAAACCCTAGCAACCCTTAACCATACCCAAACCTATCTCCAATCAACCCCAACTCAGCCCCTAATCCAACCCAAACTAAGCCACACCCAACCCACTGGCTGATCTTAACCTGACCTTAAAGGAAACCGCACCAGGTACGCACCAGATGAAGAATCACCCATAATCAAATAAGGAATAACCTCATTACATACAGATTCACTTCCGCTGGCGTGTCTGCTGTCACGCTTTAGTTCTAGGCAACTTTCAAATCAGTCGCTCATCTCCCGGCATGCAGCGCAGCCGACCAACTGTAGCGTCCGTGACAATGGGGCGGCGGTATACGTGGACATGAGTCTGAAGCGCGCCCATTCCAAATTAACAGCTCATTTCCCGGCGTGCATTGCGGCCTAGCAGTGGCGGCGTCCGTGGCAACGATGCAGCGCAAGGATCACATCCAACTCTTTGCATGTGAATACCGTGTCCTTACAGGCATCATCTTTTACGTACCTTTGACACTTTTTGTCAAATCGCATTTATGCTGCGCACACCGCAACTTGTTATTAGCGTTATTTCTTGATGTGCTTTGAGACATTTTCTAATGTCACAAACGTTGTGCCAACTGCTTCACGACTGTAACGGAAATCTCATTTCATACATATCTAGGCGCGAATGTATTTCTGTGAGCATGTAGACACCATCAGCTATGCTCTCGTTCTTTCATATTTTGAGGTCAACTGTACCCACATTTATTCATGTAAATAAAGTTATCGTTGGTTGCGGAAAAAAAAAGCAAAACTTTACCATCCCTTCCCAAAGAAACTTGAGAGAAGCGCGAAAGCCACGCCCAATACATGTAAAGTGCGTCAAATCGATCAAAGACGCTCCAAGAGCGAAAGCGCGAACGAAATACGAACCCATGCGACGATTCTTTGAGCACTTATAAGTCAATAAGGCATCTCGAACGATCTAAATGCGTACGATACGTAGTTTATGAGATAAAGGTATACTATTGTACTCCTTTTTCATAATCGATGTGTGTGTTGGCCTATCTAGAACCGTTCCTTTTTCGCGATTTTCAAGTAACCGCTTTGACAGAATGGAACCCTGGTTTCACGCATGCGCCGTGTGTCCAGAGATTTTATCAGAGCATTTCCGTCGACCAACCGGTCTATGGGAAAATGCATTGGTTTTTTGACAGAGCGCCATTGGTCCCACTAAAAAGCTATCGCTTAAAAAATGTGAATACCACGACGGAATAGCGCGATCAGATAGACGCCGGCTTCATAACGCGAGAGACCCATGTTCGATTCCGACCGGGTCCTCTTGAGGCACTTTATTAAAGGTGGTAGTCTTTATTGGGCTACTAAAACGCAGAAATTTTGGTCTGTCTGTATATCTGTTTGTCTGTCTGTCTGTGACTCGATTCAATCAGCCGGCCAAAGTGAAACAGAAACTGTGCAATAGTCTTCTATACCCACAGCCAAACCTAAACGCCTAAGTCCAGTGTCAATGTTCATACTTGTCAACATTGTTGAACAAGAACAAGACATTACGCAAATATAAGGCAGAAAATCAATACATGAATAGTATTTGCAGTGTCCCTTTATTGAAAAAATTCACGGATGCTTGGTTTTTGCGATAGCATATAAAATGCTACGTCAACTGCAGAAAACCGTCGCCTGCTGTTGCCCGCGCTACTTGGCGGCATTTCAATCATCAAACGGCAACCGCAACGAAAGGTTCCACCAGACGGGTTTTACGTTCCGCTTGGAACGCTTGTGCAGTAGGGCTAAGTGGAGCTATAAACGTTGTAGGGTGCCTCGATTCACGCGCGTCTTCGCCGTATGGCAGCGCTGGCATCGATGCACTCGACGTGGAGCAGTGGAACGCGGCAAATTTAAATTGACTTGGTCAAACCTTTAGCCTGTTTACCTTAGGAGGAGCGCGACGGAAGAGGAACAGCATGAGATGTGAGCGGGAAGCGAAGGGAGGCAATTACTTGGCAAATGTCGACAAAGACTCTCGTCTTTTGTCGACATTTGCAACAAGAGGACTAGATACGCGGCCAATTTTTTTTAGTTTGCTTTTATCTTCCGTTGCTGCGCGAATTAAATGACTGAACTAGAGTCGTCATTTGCGAACTGCCGGCGAGTTGAAAGTTTAAAAGCTCGCGGGTGCCCTTCTAGATTGGAAACACTAACTTGCTGGCGATGTCGAGCTGAGAATAACAAGAAGCGCCCACGGAACCCTAACGCGCTTTGACAACCAAGCCTTTCAAGGAAAACGTTTCTTTATAACAAATAACTTTCAAAAAATGTCAGTTTCCCCATCGAAGATGTTTGTTTTTTCTTCCGCTGTTGTCATTCGCGAGCGGTGTATGGAGATTCAAGCTATGGTCCAGAACAGTAAAAATCAGCTTCCGCCAGAGGTTCACCTCGCGAGCGCCATTCACGCCATGAGCACTTTCGTTTGAGCCTGAAACCACCCTATGAGGCGCATTATAGTTCGCTCGATGGCCTTACACATAGCCCGAATGCGCGCTCGAATTTCAAGGCTAGGGGCAAAAAAAAAAAAGAATAATAATGACGTCATTCCACCCGTCTACGCCACATGTCGAAAAAACAGGAAAAGAAAAAGCCATCGCGACAGTGCGTACGCAGGGAACGGTGTGCATTACGCCAACTTCAAACGTTAAATCATAGCCGCGCAGGTGGTGTGCTTCCAGGAAACAACAGCATTCCGTCGCCTGTCAAACGGCACAGCTGTAACGACCTGTTGAAGCCTTCGCCATCTTATTGTAGCCCCTTGTGCAATATTCGACGACAGGCAGTGTACTGAGTTCGGTATAGTTTCAACGTGTTTAAATACAGATGAAAAAAAAAAATGGCTGCGGCTTAGCTCCGATAACCTTGGATATGCAATGCAAAAGCTTGGCTTAGTCTGGTTGAGCCTTGGTTTCGCTGGATTAACCTTTGATTTAGCTGTATTGCCGACCACGTCTCAAAGCCGTTCGGTTCCGTGCAACGCTCACACGAGGAGGCCGGGCGAACGCGGCGTTCATTCGTGGCGAACGCACCGTTCCTCTTCTCCGGGCGCGAGACGAGTCACGTTGCCCGAAACGATCCAGCGCCGCATGCATGGGAGGCTGCGGGGGTGGTTGGCTGCCTCGGCCGCAGGGGCGGTGGCGACCACTGTCGGCACCCACAGGCGCCAACAGCGGGCCCGGCGAATCACGCGATGCGCTTTCCCGGCAGATGTGAAATACATAGCGTGCGTGTGACGTCACCACGGCCATTTTTTGGAGTACAACACGTCCCTTTTACGCAAGCTGAAAATGTTAATGTGCGACGTAAGCGTTCCCGCCAACTATTTAAATTACGTCACGTCTTCTCAGCCAATCACACAGAGGGCGTGACACACCAGCCGTTTTGTTGTTGAATAGCAAAGACAGGCCTACGTTGTCATGGCCGCTGCATCTCGTCTAGTTTTTCATTGCTCGCCAAGAATCATGCCCTTTGAGTCGAGAGAAATAAGGCGAACTTCAAAACTGGGGCTAGTAAACGTCATGAAACGTCAAAATGACGAAGCCGCACACAACAGCTTTGTCAACCGGAAACCCGTGACCGAAACTGAAAGCGAATCAGGGGCGGTATTCTCGTAACTGTCCTTTTTGAAAACGTCCCTTTTGCGTCCTTTCATCGTGACGTACTTCCGGTTAAGCAGTGGGTCTTTGATTCAAATACCGTAACTGTCTTGCAAACGCATTTTAAAGAACTGAAACCGTATCAGAGTATATTTTATGTGTTTATTGTTCCACGAGCGAACCAACAATAAGGCGACGAAAAATCGTCTGCTCCAAATCGTCTGCTCGGTGTAACCACGGCTCATAGCTCCGCCGTGCTTGCATGGCGTCACATCCGGGTGCTCGCTTTTAGCCAATCAGGGATCGCTCAAAAGGGACACTTTTGAAAGGGACACAAAAGGGACAAAACACAGGAATGCCGCCCCAGAACAGACTTCCCGCGAATTCACAATTCACGGTGAATTTAGTGCGTCGAGAATAGGCACCCTGCTCTAGTTTTCCCAGTAATGCTCGAGATAAGAGCGGCAGACAATTTCACATGCTTCTACCGGGCAACCACTGCACCAACGGCGGCCACGAAAGTGACGTGAGTGCAATCTATGTATTGTAAATGCTTCGTTATATCCGTTATTCCGTTACAACTTGATTAGTTATAGCCTGTTTAAACTGCGTTTAAGAGCATAGGCATTTGCCGCCTGCTCTTTATCGAAATCGTATGCACTGGCGCCCGCGTGAGTGCAGAGAAAAAAATAATATTAAAAAAAACAGCTGCGGCATTTGCGGAAACTGCGACTATTTTTTTTTATTTCTTTTTACGAGATACGAGCTGTTGTGCGATGCTTGCACCATACGCACGCAAAAACTTTCGTGACAGCTGGGCACGAAATGCCGCAGTGTCGCATGACGTACAACACATGCGATTCTTAGCTCGAAACCGCGACAAGAGCACATTAGCTACGTTACAAGAGCGGGCGGTTAAACCGACATTTAAAAACCGACGCAGACGTCAGTGGTCAGCCCACAAGCGCTTACGCGGCTGACTGTATTTTAACAGGACTCAACACGACAAGAAATGTGCTCCACAGTGTGTAATTATTTACACCCCTCACGGGTAATTTTCACTGTCTATAACTAACCCCTTGCACGCTTTTCAATTGTGCTATAAATGACAAAACACCATTTAAAATGTTGTTCACTTGCGTTTCGGTAGGGCGTAAGGGTGTTAGTTATAGACAGTGATAATTCCCCTTAAAGGTATGACTCATTTTACAGTCTAGTGTTTTGACTTGCACAGACGTTCGTATAACGATTTCTGGCGGAAAGCCTGCTTGAAAGCTGATATAGAAAGTTCCGTTACGCAAAAAAAGCATAGTTTTCTTTCTTTTTTTGTCACTCGTAAGGAATCACGCACAAAGGCTGCAGCGGTAAATCGCCTCGTGGGCGACTACATTTCAGCGTTCGCGTCGCGCGATAGTGCTGAAAGGTTATGTCAAAAGTTCAAACTCCTTAACATGCGCATTCCATTTCGTGCACGTTGGGATAAAACATCAGTGGCAACGTCGCTTTTTTTTTAGTTTACTGAGGCCACAACGCCCCCTCGACAACGCTGTAGTTACCACAATGCTCAAAGGTCATTACTCAGGAACGCGCGGGTGTCGATGCCTGTATCGCTAAGGTCACAACCAACGACAGGGAAAACGTTCCACTCTCCTATTTCTCTTATCGAGAAACTTTCAGCTTTGCGTCAACCTATTTGGGTTTTAAAGCACTTTGTACTCGATATGGGTGACCTTATTCCAATTTAAATGCTCTAGGTGAGTGGTCACGTGATTTGCATTTTGTTAGTCGCGCACCAGGTAAAAGCATGTGCCGGGAGCGGCTATTTGGATGACGCACTGCTTCTGTCTGTGATGATGATGATGCTGACGACGACGAGGATGATGGTTATTACTGCTTGCACTAACGCAACTAATCAAACAACTACTTCGGTGGCAGCGGGTAAAAGAAATGGAGGAGGCGAAAAGTAAAAAAAAAAAGCCGTTCCACCCAATGTGAAAGCTGTCGGAAGTGCAGAGCAGTGATTCGCCATAATGGGCTGTACCGCCGTTATCTGCTTACTGCTACCACCCCATGCAATTCAAATTCCCCGCCTTGGCAGTGCTCGCGCGCCCCCTGCCTAAAACTGCGCCAGCGGGTAGTTGTGGAATTGGATTGGATATGGATTGGATGGATTGGCCCTTGGCTTGGTTTGGATGTTTGTTGGTGGCTTGGCTATGGATTGGCTGGCTGGATTTTGGATCGGATTTGGATTGGATGATAAGCAGCAGTTAAGCCTATAATCAGCTAATCCTAGACAACCAGGAAAGCTAAGAATAACCAGCTGAACCTTAGCTCACGCTACGTATATCCTGGCATAGACGCTTGGCTTTCGAAGCCTCTGGGTTACGCCGCGGCGAAGGCACCGTGACAGGCTACACCGTAACGCCGTGGCGATATGCTTGGTTCCAGCGAGCGAGCTAGGACGACAAGGCGAGCGCCTAAAGTGCTCTGCACTTAAAATGCCCGTGTTCGAGATTTCGGCGCACGTTAAAGATCCCCTGGCGGTCAAAATTAATCCAGAGCCCTCCACTACGGCGCGCCTCATCGCCTGTGTAGCGTCGGCGCGTTAAACCCTACAATGAATGAATGAATGAATGAATAAATAAATAAATGAATGAATAAATAAATGAATGAATGAATGAATGGGGACGGCGTGGAAGGAGAGACGGCGCTTTTTGAGGGTGTCCGGAATCGTATTACTACCGGTAGAAGCCCCTAGAACATTTACATCGTCGACTACTCTGCTAGAAGTTCAAGCGACACTAAACGAGGGAATTTTCGGCGCTCATGCCAGCGTTTAACGTTACTCGAGTCGAAACATCTGGACCCGTCCTTATAACACCCTCCGAAAAGCGTGGATGACAGCGTGACCCGTTCCTAAGTGGCACCGTCGCTACCCGAAGAGCGGTTATGAGCCAGTAATGAACACTGCCACCAAACCTAGAGGATTCGTCTTCGAACACGTCTTCCCTGCTGGCTTTTAAAACAAGCGAATAAATTAACGCGTACCGTCTGCATCAATGCAGCATGGGACGCTTGTTCTTCGAAAGCTGCGCGGGGCTCGACTTCGCGAAAATTTCTTCACTCCTCGAGTTTTTCGTGAAGTATCGGCGAGAGGGTTTTCCTTACCGACCCCTCTGGTCCACCTCCGCCTCACTATTCCATTCCCTCCAACCCCGACCCCATCCCCGTCTGCTGCAGTTCTTTCATTTTATTGTTCCTCATCCTTAACCCTTTCTCCCCCCTGCCCACTATTTCAACCTTCCAACGCGCTCCTCTTCCCTCCCGCGCCCTCTCCTCACATTCCCGGGACTCTCCTCATAACTCCCTCTCGCGTCACACTCCGGCGCTTCCATTTCATGTCTTCCAAGTCCTCTTCTCCTCGCTTTCCCTTCCCGCCACCCTGCCCCCCCTTCTCCTGCTAGGCTTTCTCATTCTGCTCCCCCTCTTCCCCTTCTCTCTTTATCCCAGTCGTCCCTCCTCCGCTCCTTCCGATTCCTAAACATGTATCTTCCCCTGTCCCTCTCTCGGCTCTAATTCCATCACCATCGCAAATTGTTCCCATCCCCTCGTTCTCACCCACTCCAATCGCTTTCCTCCCCCTGCCCCTCGCTCCTATGCACCCTCAGCAATCCCTTAGCCAACCATTCATTCCCAGTGGGCCAGTGACGCTAGTTCCCAGCCTCTTCAGTAACGTTTCGAGTTTATTCGAGTGACAGACAGACAGACAGACAGACAGACAGACAGACAGACAGACAGACAGACAGACAGACAGACAGACAGACAGACAGACAGACAGACAGACAGACAGACAGACAGACAGACAGACAGACAGACAAAATAAAGGTCTATAAAGTAAATTAAAAGCCCAACCCGTACCACATACGTATCACGGGTGACGCCAATTAAGAATAAACAAACTGGACCGAAGTCAAAGAGTTTTTAAGAGACAGGAAAAGAAGAAAGAAAGAAGAAAGAAGAGAGATCTATCACGCGAAACCAAGCCAAGGGAGGGGAGGCAATCAGCGGTATTTTTTAAAGGAATATGTGAAAGCTCAGTTATGAATCAACATGTCGTTCTTCATACATGTGATTTTGATATGGAAACATATATGCAGTTTAAGTGCTTCCTCGATGGTGAAATCTCGTGCACGGACGGACGAACGGACGGACCAAAATTACCGCGTTTAGGTAGCCCAAGAAAGAGCACCGCCATTAAACCAATTTGCCAAAGAATGTTTAGCTGGCATAACGCGCAACAGATGGCGTACTCGAGTCGCAACCAGCAAGCGGATGTACGCGGGGCGTCGGGAACCTAACACAACGCCAGGGCGCATGCGCCGTGAAAGTATCCGTCCTTGAAACAGGAAGCGCTGTAATGGAGGCGGGCGGCCCTGCTATGTTTTCCTCGAAAAAAAGGAAGGAAAGTAAAAAGAGCGACGAAGGAAAACGGAAATTAGCTACGAAAAGGCAACGTTGAAAAGAAAGCGAGAAGTACCAAAAGAAGTCGAGGATAGTTTGCGAAGGGCTCCGAGACAAACGCTCCTCCCCAAAGTGCGGACACGTTTCTGCCTGCTTTCGGTGTGATTTTGTTTCATTTTATGTTATTTTGCGGTGTTGAATTCGCAAGAGGGAATGAATAAGCCGGTTGGTCTTGCACACAGCGCATGTCCCTATCCGGGCGTAACTTCGCGAAGCCCGTGGAGGACGCCGCTGTGCGGCATTGACAGGAAAAGCAGAGGGGAAAAAGGGAAACCCTGGGGGCCGCCCGCACAAGATTACTCGTAAATGTCACGAACGCCAGCCGGAGATTTTGCCGATTGAATACGGGCAAAACTTTACTTTTGCTTCGCCCTTATACATTCCTCGACTGAGTAGCCGTCGCTCGGGTAACCGGGGAGAAATATTCGGCATTTCGAATTACCGAGTGAAACAGGACTCGGGAATTTTTAATTAAATACCTTGGAACTTCTCCTCCAGCCATTGTAGAGCTTGGATGACTGGATATACGGGGATGATTAATCGAAATTCGAGGCTACTGGAAGAGAATGAGAATAGGATGCAGGCGTATAATCGACGTGCAGGTGAGGCCTTCGAAGAGCTAATTAGCCCCGGAGTTTCCCGGAATGCGCGGGAATATTTAAAATTCTGTAACTTGAGGAATAGACGGGTGAGCGTAATCGGACACTAGTTGGCGTCCAAGCTTTCGGACATTTGCTCGTATTTGCGCGCCGAGGCAAGATGAGATGGGGGAATATGAGGCGGGTGCCTATTCAAGTGCTTGCGAGGCGCTTAAACATTTAATAGCCATGGGAAGGGAGCCCGGAAATGAGCGGGAATATTTGAAATTTGACGCCCCAGTGGTGGTGGCCGTGAGGACCCGAAAGGGGAGAGGGGTAATTGGGCACTAGTTAGAGGTCGAAACCTTTGGACATTTGTCGAATTTAAAGGAGACATGAAGACAAATTGAAGTTAGTTTATTAGAAATACCTGCTTAGTCCCGATAACAATGATACCAATATCATCGCAATCTCGGAACAAATAACGGAGATAATTAAAGGAAAACGTGTCAAGCCGTGGCGACCCCCCTAGCCAATTCCCGCAACTCTTCTATGACGTCACGGAACCTTGTTTGTGCGATGGCGGCCGCCTAACTGACCTGTCGCGACCGACGCACATGACTGGACGTCGTAATGGGCCTCTAGTTCCATTTAACCGCAATCACTTGAATGCTAGCGTGCAATTAACGCACTGAAAAATTCATATTTTATGTTGGCTCGTATGACATCATTCTTGCTCATAACACGTCACTGTGGCGCGAAATTTGAAAGTTTTTAAATACTTCTTGCTTTTTCTTCGTTAAAAAACCGCTTTTGTGGCTGTAATGGAGCTGAGTGAGATACTTAATCCTAGTTCTTTCAAATTAAACGAAGTTGTACTTTTCTCTTCATGGTTCCTTTAAGAACCATGGCAAAAGGAGACTGGAGAGAATACTGAAGGTATAGAGTGCGGAGTCGAGCACATTCGACAATGCGGGAATGGATTACTCTAATGGTCGCGAGTCTTTGGAGAACTTACGAGCACTCTGAGAGGTTAGGCATTGATCTCTGGTACTGTATTAATACGTGTATGAGTACCTAAGACCGGAGCCCGCTGTAAAGGATACAACGTTAAAGCTCCACTCAACCTGCCACTACCTTCATAGCTACCGGGCATAGCGATTCTTTGGTAACAACGGTTCTCTAACTCCGAGCAATATTTTCTGAGAGAAAAAAATAGGAAGTGAACGTAAATGTCAATTATTGCGACCAATACTGCTTGAAAACTATTAAGGTGAAATCCGTCCGGTCAACGAATACCTCGCACTTGCGGACGTCACCCAGTGAATCCAACAACGCTTGAATAGACTAAAGTGAACCGCGAATTCAATATTGAATACTCAACCTTTCTGCCTATATATATCGCTCCTACACTGACTTTTGAATAAAGCAAAACGTTTTCACGCATTCCCTTCGCAACCGAAGGTAATATTCATTGATACAATAAATAGAGACTTACGGCAACACAAGCTCTCTCAAGTAAAAAAAAAAAAGCAGCTACCTAAAAAGAGCTGTGGGGATTGCGAAGTTTTCCGACGACGTGAAGTATACGTTATAGAAAATTTAAGCTTCTTTCGTTTGCATCTATATTCTTCAAGTATGAGTACCAGCCTAACCTTTACTAAATCACCCCGTATTAGACACGTAAGGTCGAAACAGGGAAGGCCACCCGCGACATTGAAAACGGGGGGAAAAGAATAAAAAAAAGCAAACGACGATAACTGGAAGGTTAAACAAGAGACGTTCAGTAGAAATAAATCCTTAATACGCTCTGCTGAGGTTCGACGCGAAAAAAAAAGAAAAAAAAAGAAAAAAAAAAAAAAAAAAAAAAAAGAAAAAAAGAAGAAGACGGGGGTGGGGGGAGGTGGTTATAACTCTTGAATGGCGAATATAATGACGACGGAGGAAATTAATCGCAGTCGCCGCAGTAACCTTAGAACGCGGGTACACGCTGACATGCTTTCGCCGGCATCGCTGCCTTTCACGCAGCAGCTAAGCAATGAATGTTCCCTCCTACGCGTGATGGATATTGATTCGACGGCACCCCGGCGATTTCTTATTGTTGCTCCTCGTGCCGGCGCCTCAAGAAGCGGGTTTGGAAAGATGAAATTCGAAAAGTGGGGCCTCTTTTCCCAGAGTCGAAAGCACAGAAAGAGCGTTTCGTTTGCTTCCCCTCGTGTTCGTGACCTTTATATGGGTTCACAGTACACACGTGCGGATCGGTTTCACCTGCGGAGATGTGTTTAGAACAGACCACCCCAGCAGCAAACCGGCCGCGTAGCCCCTTGCTTCGCCTCCAACGTAGTAGAAAGGTACGGTATTCCTGCGGGCTCCCGCTGCGTACGGTCCTTTCCAAACTTTCTAGGCCACGGCATTGTACCCGAGCCACAAAGATTTCGACAAGGAAGCATGAGCGTTTAACTGTTACGAAAACATTTTAACACGAAAGTGTTTTATTCCCGGATACACGAAGATTTCGCTGACGTCACATCCGTCATTGGGAAGTGACGCCAGTACAACGAAGCAAGCGACCTGTAAAGGGTGCACCCCTGCACACAGCGTCTTCTTGCGGGGACGCAACCTTTAGTACTAAGGAGTACGTATCCTTAGGTTGTTCGCTTTCGAGTTTTATATTTTAACACGAAAGAGTTTTATGCCGGGATACACCAAGATTTCACTGACGTCATAGCCGTCGCGGAAATGATGCCAGTACACCTTTGCCGAAGCGACCTTCCAGCAGGACGTCGCTCGCCAAGCACACCCACAAGACAGCCGCCGACCCGCAAATCATGCTCAGCTGCAGATTTCATTTTTGTGCTTCACTGATTCCTATGACAGAGGAATCAAACACAGTTTTTTATGCATGTAAGAAAGAAAGGTATTTTCTCCAGCATTCAGGCATAAAACGTTTCAGCCTCGTTTGGGAGGTAACCTTTTACTTCAAATTTTTAGTGGCCTATGTCCTTTTGGCATGGCGTAGAAAATTTTGGCAAAGACTGTACGTTCCTCTCTCTCTCTCTCTCTCCCCATTGCCCCCCCAACCCTTCCCTATCCTCCCCTCCCTCATCGCTCGTCCCACAATGTACGCAATAAGGGTTTGCCAAATTCAATTTTCCCGCGTTAGCACAGCTCGCGCGCCATCTGTAGGGCATATCACGTCTTTTTCCTTATGTTTTGTTTTTCGCTCCATGGGGCGGGCGTATCGTATTAGTTTTGCTCAATGTCGCCTCTCGGTTTTAAACACGTTGGTTGTGTTCTCTTGATCTGCTGTCTTAAAAACCAATTCGACGCGCCTTCTTAATAAAAAGAATGCTGTAGACACTAAGTTTTATATACTACTCTTTGGCTCAAATATGCCCCAGGTGCCCTTCACGCTTAGTAATGTGGACATGTATGAACTACGGCAGCAGTTAATTTGCAGCGAAGGCTGATGACGGAGACAATTTTAGGACGGACGAACGGATGGAACGACAGACAGACAGACAGATGAGTCAACATTTTTCCGATGCCACATTTTAAGCGACAACTCTGCTACCACCTACTGATACTGCTGTACGAGCCGCCTCATTCTTGGGACGTCGGTTGTGAAGTATGCGTATAGACTGCACTTGAACCGACAGAAATAAAATCGCCACGGGAAATTAAGGAACCAGTGACGTGCGGTCTTTTAACCGACACAACATTTTTTTTCCTGTAGTCACGAAATAGTAACATATAAAGTGTACCAACTTAGATTTCAATTAGAGCAGAGAGCAAGTTGGATTAAGAAAGGGTTATTCGACTAGTGTGAGCATTATTTCCGTAAACGGACTAGTTGAGAAATCTGCAGAAGATAAACATGTGTATTATGATTTTGATGGTAAAAAAAAACGTTTAATATGGTGCAAAGCGCTGCAACAGCGTGGGCATTAAAACGACTAGGGATCTGGAAAAAAGTTTCCTTTCGTAATGCGCGCGTGAAAAGTCGACGGGCTCCGTAGTCTCCATTAGATGTTTTCCTCTATAATCTTTAACCTTCTCAACACAGACAATGGCTCGGTCGTTCAAGGTCGGCCTTGCCTCCTCCAGTTGTGCCTCCATACCGTGTTCTCGCTGATATAGGCCCCATTGTTATGATATGCTAAGACCTCAATGAAGAGCGGGCGAACTTCTTTCGCAAGCTTTAAAGACTAGAGGCGCATTTTAGTTCAATCAAAAACGCCATTTTCCCCAAGATGGCATTGAACGTTCGCTGAAGCTTCTACGGACCACAGAAGGCGGCTTTAAGTGGTTGCACCTCACTCACTCACTCACTCACTCACTCACTCACTCACTCACTCACTCACTCACTCACTCACTCAATCACTCACTCCTCACTCACGTCACCTCACTCACTCTCGCACTCAACTCACTCAACTCAATCACTCACTCACTCACTCACTCAAGAAATCTTTACACGCGCAGCGATATCCATCACACGACCATCGAGCAACAACGCCGAAAAGTAATGGTGTGACTCAACGCTCCAGAACTATTCGACCCACGGCTTGGCCGTTGTAGGACACGAGGTCCTTCAGTGAGCAAAAAAAAAACCAAAACAAAAAACACGAAAAATGCTCCCTGACAAACAAACAAAGTACATACTCAAATAAATAACAATATAAACCAACTCATGTCGCAAGAAGTAAAAATACCTCGTCTTCTACAACCTGTGTGCTCTCACCGAGGCCCTGCCCTTGTCCCGTCTATTTCTCGCCCGCAATCTGTTTTGTCTCCCCGCCTCGAAAAAAAAAAAAAACCCTACTGCGACAGTACAAAAGGAAGCGGCCAGCTCACTTACCGCGGGCTACGCACAATGGAAAGAATGTCGGCCAGCCCTTGTGTAACAACTCGCCTATCCGTTTTCGTGCGAGGGCGGCCGCGCGGCAATCAGTCGTTTCCAAGCTCGCACAGAGAATTCCCGCCGTTCCACTCCCGTCCGCGGCCCACACGCGCCCAGGCTCACCTCTCAAAGCGCAGCGAATAGAGAGGGATGGAGGAGGAGGAGAGAGAGAGAGAGAGAGACCAATCACGAAACCTCCCGTTGGGAGACAGCGCAGGCTCATAGATCACCAGTCACACCGCAAGCATGATGGAAGACGGCATACAAGCGCGTGTTTCAGTGGATCCGGAGAAGCAACAATGCGACGACCGTAAAATGAATCTCTGTGCGCGCCGATCTCGGTTTGCGAGCGAGCGGCGTCTGCTTTGTGCCATTCTCGCAACTGCCGCAAACCCTTTGCGTTATTTTAGAGCAAAGCTTTGTACCTCTACCAGCCAACGGTTCTTTCGTGGCGTGCGGGACAAGAAACTCCCAACGCAGCTGGGGATGGGGAGGGCGCTTTTCACTTACGGAGCACAGTGTAGATGGCGCGGACGATAGGGCGCTATTATCACCCAGTGTTCCCCGTGCTCACCCCGGCGGGCGCGTCGGCGGGACCCTTCCGCCGGCTTTGTCGTCTGCTTTAGCGACGGTTGTTTTGGGCCTGTTTTGGCGCAGCTTCGCGTTCATTGCGCGCTTACTTCACACAGCTTGATTAACTTGTTCGACAGCACCTCCTGTGTAACCCGGACCCGACGGAATTGAGTGATCGTACGGCAAAGATATGTTAAAGATTGGTTTGCAGGGCGGGAAAACAAAATGTAGAGACCACTTACAGACATCTGGCCGTTGGAGAAACGCCACCTTTTGAGCACTGCTTGTCACGAATGGGACTGAGTTTTCTGAATCGCTGAATACCAATTCGGTTGTGTTTTAACAGGTATTACAAAAGACGAATGGAGCAACTGGTTCTGATAAATAGTGATTGTAAAAGTTCCATCAGCTTTCTCGAAATTCTCAAACTTGCGAAACTATTTAATTTAAATCTGTATAAATGGGAATCACGAAGTTCACATGCCGGATTATTTCGTTGTCCGCGCTTGTGTCGCGCGGTGGTGTTGCCCCGAGCTAGCACACCAGGATGGCCTTAAAATGACGCGGATAATGTTGTGCCCGAACAGAGTTGGGCTTCGGCTCGGGCTAGTTGATATTGAATAATCAGCAGCTTCAGCACAAAAAAAGAGCACGCACAAAGAAGACAAGCACAAGAGCTTGTCTTGTCGTTGTCGTTCTGTGTCCTTGTTGTTTGTTTGTGCGCTTAAGCTGCGATTTGGGAGTCGGGAGTCTTGGAATGGATATAACCTGTGCTGAGGAAAAGGCATGCGGCGGTAGCGATGTGATGTGGTTGGCTGAGAAAACTGACTGCGATAAAAGTTGTCGTAAAGAGATAGTGTAGAGTTTCAGCGGTGACAACCCAGGTTTGACCCAGGAGATTCAGTTTAAAGGCGTGGCACATTGTTATAATAAGAATAAGAATAATTAATGAAGCGAGCAACGAGATTTCGCACTGCTTCGGTATCAGACACAACTTACCCAACGGGAACGTAGAACGGCCTGTTCTGTGTTCTAAACCTCAACAACTGGGGGCTCATGAGCTCTCGTTGTAAGGACCATGACCCCAGCTGTTGGCCAATGTAAATGATTTAGCTGACAGGTTTGGAAGGGAGGCGTGTTTAGACTTCAAACGCCCTGTTTGTTTGAGTTCAACGGTCGGTGGATCAACGGCAGCCCTGAAGACATTTCCGTATGCATGAGCGTCACAACGTACACAGTCTTTGCCAAAATTGTCTAGGCCAAGCCGAAAGTGCGCAGGCCAGACAAAATTCTATGTACGGGCTTACTTCCTGAGCGAGGCTGAAGAGCTTTACTCTTTTTGTCATAAAATACGTTTCTTCCAATTAAAGGCGAAGCTTTTTCTTTCAATTCTTTGTGGTCAAGAATGCTTATGATTGATCAAGAAAATTTTGAAAAAGAGTGTATTTTTTAGCTGTGCACATCCGATCGCAACACGAAGTGCGCGCTTCTACCGAGTAGTCGAGGGTTGAATATGGCGCTAAATGCGCTGAAGTCAATACTTCCGCACCACACGCAGTTACACAAGCCCTCGCATGAAAAAGATGACGGCTTCATTAACAAGATATAGCAATAATTACCATGGTATTTACAAGCATAAAGAAGTGTTTGGAGTCAGTGTACTGTCTTTGCACAGGCTCCTTTGAACAGATAATTGGTCATTGACAGACGTTCAGCAGCATAACAGATTTTATAAGAAGTATTAAGGACGACTAAACAAGGGTGCTGTGACCCTCAGCGCCAGCGGAAGTTTGGGTGACAAGCTGGTTCAAATGAGTTGATGGATTGATTCAGTGAATGATTCATAGACATTTCCGTACTTTCTCGTAACTGAATGAGATTGTAGTCGCGTTATCATGCCTTGGCCACTACCCCTTTGTGGGTACGTTTCACTCTCGTACGGATTACGTCACCATTTCTGCAAACGCTGTTAAAGTCTGAGAGTGCCAGAAGCGCACGCTGGAAGTCTCAGTGTCTACATGAAAGCTCGTGCTGCGTGGACTGCATCTCGTCAGATACAACAATATGGAAGCATAATCATCATAGTAATAATATTCATCATCATCACCACAATTACCCCCATAACCATCATCATCAGTCCGTTTGCGTCAAGCGCGGGACGAAGGCTACTCCCACGTTCCTCCAGGCGTTCCTGTGTAGCAATGTCCTAGCCAAAGTCAAAGACAAAGTCAATTTTAGAATACCATCGAGTTAATGGTCCTTCGTATTCTTCTAGTCCCACGTCCCGATAGCGTCCATGTTGCCGTGATTGGCCAGCGGTTGTCAGTTCCTTGCAATATATGTGTCCGTCCAGCCAAATATAGGATTCAGCTGAGTACGCGCAGTATGGCGTACGTGCGCTAACTCGTTGGGCCTGAAAACCGCCATAGCTACCACCACACACCCGGAAAGTATGCCGAATGCATAGGGGCACTTAGTTGCTCCGGTTACTTATGAACAGCAAGATAACGATTGTATACACCGGTATTCGACATGACACGACGAAGAATTGTGGGCATGAAGAAAAGGGACTAGAATGAAAGCCGTCGCGTTCAGCAGCGTTTAGAATTGTACCTTCATGCTTGCAGAAGCACTCCACGGTTAGCCAACATTTTCGTATTCAACCACCGCTTCTCCATCTTTTTATATCTCGCGCAAATGCACCCGAGTTGTTAATAACGCGATAGCAGGACGTACACGCGCGAATTCAAGCTGATGCACAGGTAGCAAGCGCTGCAAACCCCACACACACACATGCGGAAAGTATGACGTCATTGGAATGCTATGACGCTGTGGGAATGAACAGCTCTGTAGATGGATTGCGAAAACGAGTTTTAAACGGTGCATTGTGGAGACACTGGTATTGTTTTCGATGACGCACGCAACTCTTAGCGAACAATCCACGTGAAGTACTTAAGCGGTGACTAAGACGCGGTCACCGCTCAAAAATTTACAAACGAATAAAAAGTTATCGGCCAGTTTCTATTTCAAACGAATTGGTAAAAAGAAACACGATCGCAAATGTTTGGCGAGTTTGTTTTCACGCAAGAAACGGGGCCACAATCAACCTACAGTTCGCATTGTCCCTCTTGTGGTAAAAGTTCGCGACATTTTTTCCCAGGATTCCGCTGCTTGACACATAAATGTCATTAATCAGGGGATGTATAAAAATTCCGCTTCCCAAAGAGGGAACATCGGCATCGTTCTGCGGTGTGCCGTCCGATCATCCGCAAGTGAGTGGTGAGGGGGCTCACGGCGAGTGGTGCTCGCACTCATGAGTGGCCACTCACACTCACCCTCACCTGTCACTTACAATCACCAGGTGGAAACAATTGCGAGCCTCATTCAGCCCTCACTCTTGAGTGGTGAGCGAGTGGTAAGTGGGTGCACTAGTGAACGAGCCTGCCTACTTGTGTGCGCATCTGCCTCTAGCGAGGACCGGGCTATCTTGCCAACACAAGGAAAAGAGCGAGATAGAGGGATGATTCGCCATCCCGCTCATCACGGATGACCAGGAGAAGGGGATGAGGAAGATGATGGGGATGCTGTGACGTCAGGACCTCCTTTAGGACAAGCGGGCCATCTTCCGGATGACCAGGAGAAGGGGATGAGGAAGATGATGGGGATGCTGTGACGTCACGAACGGGAAAAAGATTTTTCTCGGAGCTGGGTTTACATCTAATTCTACACTCTTTTCGTGCCTTTTCTAGTATTATGCGATTAAAAACAGTGACGAAGGAGGAGGGGGTGACAAACGGGGGCCAATCATACACAACTTAGACTAACGCGGCGCGAAATTCGAAACCAGGCACGGATACACCTGGGGCACTTGCCTGACGCGGAATGAAGCACGGACGAAACCAAAATGGCGGCGTAGAAGTGGAAAAAACGCGAACGTATGAAACCAGCATCTCCCAAGCGCGTGTACGAGTGCGGCGGGCGATTCCAGATGCGCGGACAATTAAGCCCTGCCTGCCTTATCGCGATGCGCGCCGACAACCCCGGAAATGCGACGCGAAGTCCGCGCCTGGAATTGTCGGCCGTGTAGCGACGTTGTGGTCGCTATAGAGTTCACCGCGGTTTCCTGAGGTCTGTACACAAAGTACACAGTTCGCGTGCCTTTGTCATGCGTCAGGTATTGGGTACAGCTGCTAACAAAGCCGCTCTAACGGTCGGTTTAGAACAAACGGATAGGGACCGGAAATGTCGTACAACCTCGGCGCTTCTTTCGGCTGTTCCGTTAAACGTCACAGTCATAAAACTGGGTCACGCGGGACGTACGGAACATTGACATCTGCGCCTGACAGTTGTCGATGCCTGAAAGACTCACTTCGCTGAATCCGGACGCAAAACTGGGTCTAATACAAAGTTCTGCACAAGTGGCGCGAATTTATAACAGTACAGTCAAGCCGACTAAAAGTGGGCTTTTGAATTCCGGGTTTTCCTACAATGAAACTTCCCTTCGTGTCTTTCTTTTGAATCACGCCACGTAAGACGAGCGAGGGTTTTAGATTGTCTACAATAAAACGCCGAGTGTTTACACACACGGCGCTTTATTGTAAAACTTCGTGAGACTTAACAAGTGTGCGTGACTGTTCGGCCATTCACGTGCGGCAGAGGCTGTTCTTGGGGTCTACCCGAAAGCAGACGCAAGAATCGATGACGAGGAAAGCTTCTGAAGTATGCTGAGATAGGCTTAGTCATCCGGCGGTCCGAAATGGCAACAGAAGCGCCATTTTTTAAACGATGTTCTTAAATGACACTGTTAGTTGTGCACTTAAAAGGTGCTTAATAGTAATAACCTCTCAGTCGATCAAACTCCTTTTCAACATACGCCGTGAGCAACTGCCAACGCCCATGCCGAAGTGATTTTGCTGTCCTCCCAACCTTGGAGCGGCGTCTCAATTTTTGGAATCTCAAGAAACTAGCCGGAAAATTACCTTCTTGCTGATAGAGGTGTCTCATTCTCGATTTTAGAGCTCACTGATGTGCTGCTCTCCTAATAGTGGATACTCACAGAGAGAAACGTTTCCTTTCTGTTGTCAGTTGGCACGGGCATGTATGAACATGGCATACCAAACCAGGCACGAATAAGATCTCAGCAACTATACCAGTTGAACCTAAATCTTACGAATTTCCAAATCTAGCACAAAAAAAAATTCAGACTCACCCCGCAGTTGCCTGTGGGCTTCTCTTCTTTCCGTATTACGAAATTCTCAGTTTAACGAAAGAATTCACGCGGCCCGGTGAGTTCGTTATACCGCGGTTCGACGTGCACACCTCCGTTACTGCGAACGTAAGAACTGCTCTGTCAAGAACGTCTCGAGTCGCTTCGCGTCCTCGCACGTGTTTGTTTTTCAAAGGTGTTTGGTTCCCGGTTAGTAAAGCCTGTCCATGGTCAGCAACACTCCCAATAGCAATATATCGCCAACGTCAATACTCCCTACAGCGCTATACTTCCAACGGCAATAGTCTAAAAATCGCCTCCGCTTAACTGTCAAGCCTCTGCATCTAAATGGTCAATACTCCCAACAGCGATGTACTTCCAAGCAGCAATAGTCTTAAAAATCGCCTCCGCTTAATTGTCAAGCCGCTGTATCTAAGTGGTTTTTTGAAAGCCTCGCGCGGTTACAGCCGAATTGGGGTCAACAACGTTAAACACACTACCCCAGGTCGCACTCGATGCGCCGCCTATTTGAAAAAAAAAGATAGAATTCTACAGAATGAAAAGGCAATGGCCTGAATACCCTCTTTCGCATTGAGTACACTCCCTGATCTTGAAAATGTCTACAGAATCGTTTCTCGCGACAGGGAGATGGGTAGCACGTGCGTCACTATTTTTTTCAGTTCCAAGCAATAAAGAGAAAAGCTTTCTCGGAGTGAAGCAACACGTGTAGTGAGGGAAATAAAAAAACGAGACAAAAGTAACGGAAATCATACGCGACTGAAGGAGCGCAAACAAAGCGTGCATTCGGAATTGCCCTTTACAAGATCGAGATCGGTGCGACCTTTTGCGCCAAGACGAACGCCTAGCGACAACGTTTTCCTTTTCTTCTTCTTCTTGCATCATTTTTTAGCCCTGCTTCCATCGCTTCTTAAATTCCGTGCGCGGATCGAGGCGTCACCTTCGATTTGATAACGGCGTTAGTGCCCTAGAAAGCCAGCCTGTCGCACGAACGAACACTGCTCAGTTTATGATTGGCTCAAACTTCAATACAGAATGGCGCGAACGGAAAAGCACGACAGAAGAATTTAGAATCGGAGGCGACGGTCGATAACGGGGTGCGGACACAACTCCGGACGACGCCCGCAAGTGGAAATAGGTCAATCTTTACAGGAGGAGCTGCTGGGGACATCACTGATACTTGGCGGCGTTAGGCCAAACAACAGTAAAACTATGATCGCGAGACACACTTCAAAAACAAAGCGAAAGAAAAACAGTCAAATCTTGCTTTAATCCGCATTAACGTAGAATTCATGCGCAAAGATCATAACTTGCAGGGGTGAAGTTATACATTCCTACCAAATGTGCTTATTCAAGAGAACACTAACGATTAAGCGCTTTATTTAATGAGTAGCGTTCTTTTTTGGCTCGGAACCTTGAGTTGCGAGGGTCAGATGATGGCATTCGGGCATCTCGGCTACAGTGGGTTTTACTCGTCGATCCACAAAACCTAGCGCCATCTATCTATATTCAATAATAGCACAACAAATCAGAGACCCTGCCTTACGCTGTCGCGAGTGCAGTCAAAAATAACTAAAACAAAACGTCAGGATAAATATCATGAGTCATCTTTTCCTGCAGAAGCAGATGACCAGCGAAGCTGTGAGCTGTAGCCCAAGAAATACTATCGTCTTTCTTGGGCTACTTAAACGCAAAAATTTTGATGTCTGTCCGTGTATCTGTACGCCCATCCATCCATCCATCCATCCATCCATCCATCCATCTCCTCCATCCATCTGTCTGTCTGTCTGGTCTGTCTGTCTGTCTGTCTGTCTGTCTGTCTGTCTGTCCCTCGATTCAGCCACCGGGCCAAAATTTAACGGAATTTTCGAACAAAACGTTGATATAGGCAAAGCATATCTATACGGCTAAATATGGGAACATGTTGAGCAAAAAGAAAACATTAGGGATATTTGAGGCAAGACATAAATACATAAGTGATATTCGCATTGTTCAATTAATTAAAAATACGCACCCGCATTGAGTTTCGCAATAGTAAATAAGAAAATTGCGCATTGAAAAATGCTTTGACCTCAAAATACAAAAAGCGTATGCGGCGCCCCCTCGTGGCAGTGTGGCAAGTTTAAAAGCAACAAAAGGTTGCAGTAGATTGCGCCAGCAGGGGAACGCGGGCAAAATGAAATGACTTGAGCAAACCTCCACCGTCTTTATCGTAGGGAGGAAGCGAGACGAGAGAGGGAGAGCGTGATAGGTGGGCGAGGGAGAGAAGGGAAGCATTTACGTGCAGAGGCCGTCGACGACATTTGCAGCGAAGCTTGCAGATACGCGGCCTATTTTTAGGGCGCAGCCCTTTGGCGGCCGTCTCTGGGCTGAGCCGCTTTGTCGGCGTAACCGAGTGAACGATGGCAAGACCGACGAGTGAAAAAGAAGCGAACGATGAAAGAAAGCAAAGGAGGAGAGTGTCGCGAAATTGGGAGGGGAGGGCGGTTCGCCGTGGCGGCGCTAGCCAGTGCTCTCTAGAAGTATGCGGTGGGGGAGAGGAGGGGGCAACGTGCAGGTTCGAGCTAGCTGGTACTCCATAGCGCAAATTTAAAGCGCAACAAATTTAGACAGAAGAGAACGAAACAAGGACAAGCGCTTGTCCTTGTGTCGTTCGTCTTCTGTCTAAACTCGACGGAGCGACGCTGGGGCGAAAACGTAGAAGGGCGCGCGTGTGATTTGCTGCGTTAAAATTCGCGGAAGGAGACAGGAAGCAGTCTAATAGACGCTAAAGGAATAAATTGAAACGGCGCCGCGGTGCATGTTGAGTTGCGCAAGCCGCAGGTTTCGTAACTACTATTACCGTTGTTATTCAAATGACGTAATTAAAAAAATATACAAATCATCTACGTCACTAGTAACTTATACTAAATATTTAAATAAGGACGCTCGAAAACGTATGCTGTCTCCTTGAGCAGTCTTCGGGCTTCGTTCGAACGGGGCTTAACATGGCGTGTCCGCGAAGACGGCAACGAAGCTGTCTAAACGGTAAATTGGAACGCATCCTACATGATGTGCGTTCGCTCAAGATGCAGTTCGCTGTCCCTTCCTGAGACGCACTTCGCGCGACGCAGAGGCTCATCATCGCTGCCGTCGAGAGAACCCACGAGTGAGCTGCCTCAGCGCACTACTGCTGCGCCCAAATATCGCATTAGGGGGTGTGGTAATCGCCAGCAATTTTTTAACCCTCAGTCTCCCGTTCCTTCTGTGAGCTACAGGTGCTTCTGCGTCGTACTAGTCTGCCGTTGTCCACGCGCCCTTCTGACAATGCCGCGCCCACAGGACGCCCTCCACAATCAAAGCGCTGGATATGATGTCTACGCAGTGTGCGTTGCTATAAAAACGCCGCCAAACCCGCGGTGCACGCAGGAGAACGAGAGGAGAATTTGAAATCGCTCAAAACCAAAGCCTCGCCCTTGACCTTGACCAAAAAAAAGTGGTCCAAGAAACGTTGCTTTCGAAGCATGTTTTGTGACTGCCCAGACACATTCTCGGCCATTTTTTGTCTTGGCTTGGTTCCCTACTTCGCGAATGGCGGTCGCTAGACCACATAATGGTTAGAAGTGTTTCGAGGGTCCATGAAGACAAAATACAAGTTTGGTTCATTCGAAAGGCTTTTTTTGTCCCGATAACAGTGACACCAATTATATCTCAAACTTCGAACAAGTAATAGAGATATTCGAAGGAAACATGTGAAAGCAGAGGCGACTCCCCAGCCGCTTTACTGCAACTTTTTTATGACGTCACAAAACCTTGTTTGTGCGATTGGCGGCAGCCGGCGTAAGTCACCGCCAAGAAACATCACTTGGCGATTTTAGTGGGGCCTCTAGTTCCATATGATCGCATTATTCGAATGCTAAGTGCAATTGACACTGATAACTGTGTTTTTAGTGCTGGCCCATATGACGTCAATTTTGACGATAACACGTCACTGTAGCGCGAAATTTGAAAGTTTTTCAATACTTTCTTGTGTTTTCTATGTTAAAAAAACGTCCTTCGTGGCCGGAATGCAGCTGAGTGAGGTACTGAGGCCTAGGCCTTTCAAATCAAACGAAGATGTATTTTGTCTTCCTTGCCCCTTTAAAAGCTAAACACATGTGCGGAGAGCGACGCGTTTCCGCCCGTATTCTTTTCCCCTCTCCGAAACTGGTCCTCCAGCCTTCATGCGTGTTCCTCACCGCTGCCGGACCGGTTTCTGGAGAGCGAAAACGCGTGCGTAAACGGGTCTTTATCCGCACATGTGTTTGGCCCGTTACTCCCGTTTCCCGGGGTTCAGAGAGCCTTGGTTCTTGGGGCCTGGCGAGGAGCGGAATGCAGGTGATAACTGTAAGCACGCTATCTATGAGTTTGTCAAAAAAGAAATAGATTATGGGCACTTGCCACGTGCGTAAAATAATGAACCACTTGACTTCATCGCGATTTTTTCTGATTCTTTTTTTTCTGGTTGGTACAGCCATGTTCACGCATGCGTTGTTCCTGTATACCTTCTCTTGTGTGTGGTAGAAATTTCAGTTGATGTCTAGCGCTAGTCTTCTGTGGTCTCCTCTTTGTTGTCCCGTCTATAGCTTGTATTCACTAGCGAGGCGCCCATGCAGGCAACCATGTGAGCGCGCCACCACTGGTTACGTCGGGCTCTGCGGGATAGCGGTACTTGTCCGTGATAAGCACATTGTGTTGGACGTTCCAAACTTTACCTCACCGAACACAAAGTAACGCCTCTAGTCCAATATGAGTGCGATTAATAACATCTCTGTCACACCACCGTTGAGAATCGGGTTGAAACGGAGCAGACGACGCACGCCGGTGTTTTTTTTTCTTCGGCCTGCATGCGGGCCGCAGTGCCACAAACCGCGCCATGTCCGTGGCGCATCGGCCATGTATGTGACCGTTTCCAGTGTTGCCAAGCGAAAAAATTGACAGCCAAACTTTTTAATGAATACCACTTATACCGCGCTATTTAACCAAGCTTCACAGAGGGGAAGAGACCAGCAGCCCTAGACACAGGGACCAGCCGGTGGCCAAATATCAACCACTTTTTCCCAAACACATGAATGTATTTTTTTTTCTCTTCTCTTCTCGCCACGGCACGTGCATCTTTATGAACGAATTGGGGGCCTGTAGGCACACCGTTAAGCCCAAAGATCTTTTCCTCCCTGGCTTCTCGCTACTGCTGTGTATACATACAGTCCCTGGCCGCTTTTGTCATGGTAAAGAGAAGCAGCTGCGAGAGGCCTTCGCCTTAAACGGACAACAGCTGCGCGTTCCGGGAGAAGCGCAGATGCCTCGAGAGCACCGCGTTGCGTCCACAGTGCGTGGCTTGCGGAGATTTATAGAGAAAGGGGGCGTATACAGGGCTCGCCGAGCGCGCGGCAGGGGTTTGTTGTGTGCCCAACACCGCGCCTGAGAACGACCGCCGCCTCCTACAGAAGTTGAAGGCTTCCGCGTCGTCTCTTTATTTTCCCCCTGTTTCCCTCGCGAGAAAAAAAAAAAAAAAAACATTACAAGTTTCAGCTCAGTGCAGTGACGCTTTTTGTTTCTGCCGAAGCTTTTGAAACTGAAACGTAAAAGGTTGTCACTGCATATTATCATACCAAAGCCTGCAGGCTTTCTACTGAGCTAGGAGAAGTTGGATTGACGTCAGTCCTTGTTGTCTGAGGATGGCTGGAGTCATTCGAGAACAATGTCGACTTCTTTCGGCGCCCACGCGCGCTAACAAAGAGGTGGCGGGAAAAGGCGTGTCCACTGGGATTCAAAGCAACGCCTGTAAATATAGCATGGTGTCTTATCATCGGCGAAGCAAAAACAACCCGACAAAATATTCGTGAGGCCTTTACAGATGTACAGCCCCGATGGGCTCGCTGACGGTGATTTGTTTCTTTCTGTTTTGACATTCGCCGCTTCCAGGAGCCAGTTTCCACCCAACATTGCCGTGGAAAAACTTAAGATCCACAAGGAAGAGCGGAGGTGCAAGTTCGCCCCCCTGAGGAGCACCGCGGTCAGAAAGTGGAAATCTGGGAGAAATTAAGAGTGGGTCTGTCGGTATGTACTCACGCGGTAATTAATGCACCCTCCTTCATAAGTTGTCCCGTTATTCGTCGATTCACGTGGCGACATGAGAGGTTTGCAGTGCAATCTCCATCTGCCATCCATATCTCTTCCTCCGGCTGCATTACGCTATAGCAAAAGAACTGAGTACTCTACAACGCATTCATTCAAGGTGCTATCGATGTACGGGAGAAAGAAGTACACCTCTATACACGATCGCGAAACTTCGTGAATACTAAAATACTTGTTTTTAGGGAGGGGAGAATGGAATATTGGGCTGCAAGCGAAGAGTTTTGAGCTACATTAATTTACTCACGTAGGCAGAGCAGACAATTGCGCTCTATAGCAAACTCCTCGGACGGATGCCGAGAAATGAGTTGCCTACTTCAACTTCAGAGGAATGAAGCATTTGTATCTAAATTAATTGATAGCACAACAATTTTTGTCGTGCTATCGATAGCACGACAATTTGTCGATAGCACGACAAATTCTGACTTTTAGCATTGTGTGCTAGGACTGAGTAAGGGTGGAAAGGAGGAGAAGGGTGGTGTGCTGAACAGGAGTTGTAAACATTGCCTAAAATATTTATTCTGACAATGCTTGCATGCGCCGCCCAATTACTGAGTTTTTCCCCATTTTCCCCAATATTGCACAAGTGCTTTTATTTTCGCGAGGATGTGCGCTCAGAACTTCCGTTTTCCCGCGCCATCGTTTCGCTCGAAACTATCTCTCGGCCTTTTGGCTCTCTTTACATGTTTTTAACGAAACACCTGAATAGCGGTAGTTAGGCTGCGAGGGAAAAAAAATGTAAAGAAAAAACAGACAGTAACCTGAGACCTCGAGCCCAAGCAGAGAACACAGAGAGAAACTGTTTGCGGGTTCTTCACTCGGTCATGGCCGGACCAGGCCGGACAAAGAACTAGCCTATCTTCCAAAAACAAACGCAGAAAGAAACTTGTGAATGCCACTGGCAGGAAACAAGGTCGCAGAATGTGTACGCCTAGTATACAACCACGAAATGTCGACGAACACGTAAAAAAACACTGTTCGCGTTGAAAAAAAAAAAAACATTCGCGAAAACAACTTGTTTGCCTCAGCTCCGGCTTTCAAAGAAACTAAGGTCAGGGAAACCTGAGCGAGGAAACCAAGGACAAATGCTTGTTTTAAACTAGGCTGCTAAAATAGTTGGATGTAACGAGAAACGAAGGTCATCCGCGTGCCTCGTGTTAGTATCAGCAGAGTCCTTCAAAACCATTGATTGACTCTGGCTATCAGGTTGCCACATTCCTCGCACGCAAAGCACAACTTTGTTTATTAAAAAGTACTAGGCGTCAGTACCCTACTTAGTTCCATTCGAGCCACGAAAGATGTTTTTAACCAATAAAATGAGTAAGTATTGAAATCCTTTCAAATTTCGCGCTACAGTGACGTGTTATGGGCAACAGTGACGTCAGTATGGACCAGGACCAAAGCCGTAATTTTCAGTGTGTTAACTGGACGTTAGCAATCAAGTGATGCGATCAAAAGGATTGGTTATGAAGGTTTAATGCGCCGACGAAACGCAGGCGATGAGGCGCGCCGTAATGGAGGGCTCCGGATTCATTTTGACCACGTGGGGATCTTTAACGGCGACTGAAATATCGAATACACGCGGGCGTTTTCGCGTTTCGCCTCCATCAGAAAAGCGGCCGCCGCGGCCGGGAATCCAACCCGCGTCCTTGGGCTCAGCAGCACAACGCCTTAGCCACTGAGCCACAGCAGCGGGTGATCAAGCTGAACTGCTCGGAAACAAGTTAAGAACGGCAATAGCTCATGTACGGTATCGCTCCGTTTAAGCGACGGACCCGGATGTCAACGCGCGCGCGCGTTTTGAAAGGAGACTGCTGTGAATGCGTGATATCGTCTGCCTTTTCTCACGTAGTTTGTCGTCACTGCAGTAGTTTATAAGCATATGGAGTTAGAAAAAATCGCGGAAACGGCTCGTGCCGTGTTTGAAATATTCTAGGATTAAGGCAGTAACGGACTAGAACTTGCAGAGGGGAATATTGCTAGGACGCGCGGAGTAACATCCGACAGCTGTATTTCGGTGAGTCCTTTTTGGTGAGACATGCACAGCAAAGGGGAAACTCATCCGTTGCCGTTTTTAAGTTGTACCCGAGTATAGACGCCCCACTACAATCGTCCAGTCATGTGTCTTAGCGATGGGTTAGGAGACCGCGAATCGCACAATATGACATCAAAGCGAAGTTTCTATGTGGCGTCATAGAATAGTTGCCGGAAAGTGGCTAAGGAGGCGCCACTGCTTTACACGTTTTCTTTAATATCTCGACTATTTGTTCGAAGTTTGCGACAAGATTAGTGTCATTGTTATAGGTACAAAGTAGATTTTTTAATGAATCAAAGTAGTATTCTGTCTTTTCTGCCCCTTCAAATGCAGGTTGCACATAACTCGGGTCATTGAGCTCGGTTTAAAGAAATCTCAGTTTTGAAGAACATCTAGAGGACAATGGAAAGCTATTTCAAGGGCGTGGGCTCGGAATACGATTGTTGCGGTGGCAAGACTGGTTCACGCGAGTGACGTCATAGCAGTAGTCATGCCAAAATGTCAAAGTAGAATGGACGCAGCATCGCTGAGGGATAAGAAGCGAGCGTCTTGGATTAAGCAGCGAAGTCGGATGCATGGAAGACGTCATCACCGCGTCAAACCAAAGACGGAAGCGGAGTTGGGCCGGACATGTTATGTGCATAACTCAAAATTGGTGGGCCACAGTGAAAACGAAACCGAGAGGGAGGACTATACTTGGTTACAACTTAAGAACGGCAAGCTGCCGCTGTGCTTCATCACCGCATCCGGATGTTACTCCGCGCGGTGCAAGTAGTGCGTTACTGGGAATATTATGAACACGGCACGAGCCGTTTTCGTGTTTTTTTTGTACTTAATATGCTTATAAACTACTGCAGCGACGACAAATAGGCTACGCGAGAAAAGGCAGACGATATCACGCATTCGAAGCAGTCTCCTTTCAATATGCGCGCACCCGTTGACATCCGGGTCCGTCGCTTCGGCGGAGTGATGCCGTACATGAGCTATTGCCGTTATCAACTTGTTCGCGAGCATAGAAATTGGGGAGGACGAATACCTTGATGGAGGGTGACATAAGTAACTTTGGTGGCGAATAATGGATTCGTATACCACGTCATTGGGGCAGTTAGAAGTATATGGGAGAGACCTTGTGCAGTGGACATTGATATGATGATGATGATAATTATATAAAGAAGCAAGAAGGTTTGTAGGTGGCTAAAGCGTCCCAAGAAAAGCACGGTACGCGGTTACCCCGAACGCCCCTTCAGCTAACGCCCTTGCTTTAAGGGAGACTCACCCGTTAATATTCCCATGGAACTTACAACGTCATGACCCACGGACTTAAAAACCATCGCGCACCATCACAAAAAGATTTAAAAACACATGTAAATGTTCACAACGGCCATAGTCTGCTGATTGTATAGATATGTCACTTCTGTACTGAAAAAAAAAAAAAAAAACTCTCGCTTGCTTGACAGGTAGCGCCATCTAGTAAAAACTGAATAACCCAAAATGTGTTTCTTGATTATTTTTTTCTCAGCAAAGAAGTGAGATATTTCTAAAACAAAACTAGGCCGTTGGGAACATTCCTATGAATTTGCGAAACCTTTCGTAGCGGTACACGATGCTTTTAAGCCCGTGGGTGATGAATTAGCAAGTCCTGTAGGAATGTGACCACGTGAGTCCCCCTAAAAGGAATGTACAAGGCCTGTGCCTCCGCAACTAAAGCGGTTAGGACGAGGTAGAACAACGTAAGTGATAAACGTCAAAACAGAATAGCCGGCACGCCGGGAGCCCCTTCGAGAACAGCCTTGATTTGCCCGGCCGTGTCATCAAGGCCGCTACCCGCTGCCGCACACTCGGGTGCCATTCAAAGCTTGCGAACACTACCACAGAGGACCAATTCGAGAGGGCGACCGAGAGAGAGAGAGAGACAGAGAGACAGAAGAGAGAAAGAGAGAGAGAGAGACAGAAGAGAGAAAGAGAGAGAAGAGATAAGAGAGAAGAGAGAGAGAGAGAGAGAGAGAGAGAGAGAGAGAGAGAGAGAGAGAGAGAGAGAGAGAGAGAGACTGCGTTCCGAAAGAGATCACAAGAAAAATCGCGCCTGGAATTCGATGCAGAGGAAAGTTATTGTTTGGAAAGACGTCGGGGGCTGGTTCCGACCTGAGCGCTTACGTCATAGCGCGAAGCCAGCTGTGTGCACGAAGCCCTTGACAACAGGAGGCGACAAGCTATGGCGCTGCACAGCGCTAAAGGGAGCAGGAAAGGCAGTGGAAGTTAATGGGAAAACATGGCACTCCAGGCTGTCCTACATATTGGCTTCTTATTGAAACGGCTTCTTTTCTTTTTGTAGTCGGTGGAGGTCGAAAAATAGGCTGACGACTGACTAACCAAAGGTTATTACGAGAAAACAAAGTTGTTTCATTCGTTTTGAAGTTAAGCCAAACTGGCGAAATCAAAACCGGTCAGAGTTTGTAAGGCTTGGGCTTCTTTAAAATAACATTTCCGAACGGACGTGCCATTATAGATATCATCCGAAAATAAATATTGTCAAATACGTCGGCACTCTCCAGTTCCTGAACCTCACTTGGGTTGAAATATCATGAGCTGGAACGGTGACGTATTGGATGCCAATTCCGATAACAGGTGTTTAGAATTGCCTGCGATGCTCCGTAACTAAATTTCTCGCACTCTCTCTCACTCGCTCGCTTTAGTTTCGCCAACCGTGAAAGATCACCGCATTTGCACGATTCTAACGCGCACCCCGTTTCGCTAAATTAGCCTTCAATTTTGCGTGCCGCTACAATGGGGCAAAACACCGGCATCGGATTCAAAGCGCCCAGCAGCATTGTCATGGACTTAAACTCCTTCCAACGTCCAAGTCAATCCAATCCAAAACAACCCGTCAACATCACGTGAACTTAGCTGCACCCATTCTTCAATGGGCATACCTTATGAAATTATGAAGGCAGTTAACATAGCAAACACATTTAGTATTCCACACTTGAGTTTTAATGTCAGCAGAAGCTGGATAAGCAACTTTAAGAAGCACAAGGGATATTTGCTGCGACAGCTGTGTACGCCAAAAAATGCCTTCTGGAAGGTATGTAGGGCCGCGTCTATCTGCGCAGTAGAATCGGCATGAAATTATTTTTTCCAATTTTTTCACGTAAACTTACGTGTGCGTTACAATCGGGGACGCGTTACAATCGAGGAAATACGGTAATCCCGAAGTAGTCACTAGTTTAACGAAAGGGAAATGCGCAAATTTTCTAGCTCAGCTTGCCTGTATCCATCAAAATACCTTTATTCAGCGTTTATAGACACGCGAATTAGGCCCATAAATGTCAACGAAGCTTGGAGGGTTGCTTCACTGCCAGTCTTGAAAGCCCTGCCGCGATGCTACCACTTGCAGTGGCGCCAAGGAAATCGCTTGAAAGGCCCCCTGCAACACCGCCGATAAACACCATCAATCTTTCACGTGTCCGTTGAAGCACTTCGGAAGCTAGCAGAGAGCTACAATGCCAGGCCGCAGCAGATACCTCTCCTTTGTAATCACTACATGGCAAGCAGTCAGGTAACCAAGAGCAAAAAACAAACAGCCAAACGAACCAACGAAACTAACAGAGTCGTCTGCCCACGTCCAATAAAGCGATGTAAAGAAGGGCTAAATAGACGACCTTTTATTTCTTTTGTGAACTGGTCTTAAAAGGATAGGAAGAATATCACGAAAGAATAACGTTTCCTTCTTTTCTCTAACGTTTGATATGTATGTTTGACGCGGAAATATCCGCTCATGGAGGAAATAAAATGTATTGCCTGTACGTCCCAGCTGTGAAGACGCTCGGTATTCTTTAAGCGGGAATGAAGCGTAAACGAAAAAAGTCCCTGGAACAAAATACTCTGAAAAGAAGCTATCCGAGTAATCTCGACTAATACACTTGGCTCTCCCTTCGTGCGAGGAAACTGCTGCAAAAGAAGCATTCCTGCTTTTCCCGGGATAGATTCCTAAACTATGGAGGAGCACAAATATTGGCTGATGCTCTTACTGACAGAGAGGGATCTTTCGGTTGCACGGCTCTTTTTTTCTAGACGTGCGTCATTACTAGCAAAATCCGTAAATATTTGAACGCCGGTGGCTGCGCAAGCACCATCACCGCAGGTGGAGCCCCATCTTTATTGGTATTGTTGATGGGCGCCCGTTCGCTGTTAGCTTGACGATCTTGACGCTTAACGGCGAAGTACTGTAGGTAACGACATTCGCGAGGATAAAGGGACGGAGTGGGCGGATTCTGGGTGCCATTAGATGATATCAGACGTGAAGGACTTCGCTGTTGTACGGTTCACTTTGCACGCAAGCGAAGAAAGAAAGATAAAAGCTACGGAGAAAAAGCTCTTGCGAGTATGTTAAAGGAGGAAGCACGTCGCATGAAATCGTATTTCATCATCACTCTTATCCCCGAGGACACAATTGTAAACATCATTGCAAGAGACTTTTTAAATAGTTGAAACTGGGTTTTTGATACTCAGTTCAAACAGCCAGACGCGCACATTGTACAAAACAAAAAGCGGCGTACCCCAAGGCTCCGTGTTAGGTACTCCCTTCTTTACCATTTTTATCAACGATGTTTCAGCCGTAACTGAGAAGCATTCTTAAACTAAGAAAAACAGCGCAAACGACGGGACGAAGAAAGGTAAAGCAGTCTTAAACTAAGAAAAACAGCGCAAACGACGGGACGAAGAAAGGTAAGACTAAACCACAGGCGCTGACTGCGTGATTCTCGCGCGGTATCCTGGACGAAGAGAGCGGGAAATCTTTGAAGCGTTCAAAATCAAAAAGAAAGGAGGTGCTTGTATTAGTGAGGCATCAGTTTCACTTCTGGAAAAGGAAATGCTGTACCTATCTTGAACTTTAAACTTTGTATCGGCACGTGGCGGTTCATGTTTACGAGATATCGTGTTTTTTTCCGATGTGATATCTCCTAGGTCATTATCGGTCCTTCTGTTGTTTTCCTTTTTCTATATATATGTTTTCTGCTGCAATAAAGCGCTCAGTTGTTCGTCAGCGCCTGTGGTTTAGTCCTACCTTTCTTCGTCCCGTAGTTTGCGCTGTTTTCCTTAGTTTAACAATGTACCAACTGGCCCGTCAGCATACCCTTCTGAGAAGCATTCCTTTCTTCTTAATGGTAACGGCATTGAGATACTCAAACGCCTTGAGTCAACTGAAGGTGGTCGTTCCTTTGAGCAGGATATACCTTCATTTTCTAAATGGTGCTCAGACAACAGCTAAATCCGAATCCTACGACAACGAGTAATTTCTTATAGCCGAAAAAACAAACCGCTTTTTTTTCCCTGCGCTATTAGTGACGGCGCCGTGTCTCGAGATGACAAGATCAAGGATTTGTGACAGCGCCTTAGCCGCTTGGCCTCGTGTCAGTCAACTTACTCGGCGGGCGCGTCGCTCTCTCGGTGTTCTACAGGTTTTCACGTTTTCACGTTTCTGAAACTATTCAAACCACTTTGTATTCCTGATTTCTTTATTTCAAGCAAAACAGGGTTTTCTGTGTGTTTCCCTAAATTTTAGGGTCCCATAACCCCATAAAAAAATAGAGCTGGAAGTGCAAATATTAACAGATTTATTAATGAGGCAATTAAGTTTAACATCTGGAAATTAAAAATTAAAAAAAAAAAAGCGCCGTCGCAAGGGCGCGAAGCGACACCCACTGCCCCCCGTCGTTTCACTTGTCGCTTCGCGCCCTTGCCACAGCGCTTTTCTGCGGTCACTGCCCCTGCAGGGTACCCCAAAGCGACGGCCCCAACCCCAGAACACATGCATTTGCATGGCGCTACCCCGTCGTTTCAAATCGGCGCCCCGTCGTTTTAGAGAATTCGGCCCCAGGGCCCGTTTCGGATTAGGACGTCCCTCAGCGGTGCATGAGGGCCGGCTCTGACTACTGATCACTCCGTAGTATATTCTGGGCAGTTCAAGAAGAAAAAATGTCTGATATCGCTTGGTACACCACACGTTGGACACAGGGGCGTCGAATTAAGATTTACGTTGCCATTCCGGTGTTCTAACGCAAGGTTGGTAACGTGGACGGCAAGCGGGCATAAAATGTTCCGTAATGGTCGCTTTAGAATGTGCCGTTCTTCTAGCATCACTTTCAACAAACGAGCACAGTATGAAAGCGTTACTCTGGCCAACATGTCAGCGGCTTCGTTTCCCATCACCCACACGTTTGAAGGAAGCCTCTGGAAGCGAACACAAAGGCTATTTTCAATGGGCTGTTGGACGGGGCGTATGAAGCGAGGAAATGCTCTGCCTATAATATCTCTATGTTGCCAAAGTTGTGCGGGTGGCTTGAAGTCAGTTATAAAGTCCGAACGCCACACTCGAAGCGATTTAATACTTTTAAACCCACCTCAATCACAACGCACTCCTCCGCTGTGAATGACGTCCTGTGGTCGAGACGCGCAGGCGAGGAAGATTTCATGACTGGGATCACAAAGGCCGATGCGCTGGTCTTCAGCCCTCCTTCGACCAAGCCGTTCATAAACAGGTGAATAAGGTCACTATACGTCCAGTACAAGTGCTGAAGTACTGGCGTACGCGCCATTGCTGCTGGGGTAAAACGATTCGAGTTAATCCGCACTCCAAACTCTGGAGAGACCAATCTAAACAACACTCAGAGTGCTGAGTGCCGCGTTCATGTGCGAGTGCACCCGTAAGGGCAGACGTCTGCACAATGCCTTCCCGGCATGCATCAGACTCTCCCAGACAGACAAGTTGCAAGAGCAGCCTCGTTGACGTCATCAAGTGAGAAGTGGGGGGGGGGGGGGGTACTGAAACTAGTTTAGGGACATTGTTACTTGATGGAGCTCGGGGAACTGCCGGGGACAACTAATCCCCGTTCGGTGGAGTGCTTGAATTTGTAATACCCCAGCAAATAAATATAGCAGCGACATAAGTGCCTCCCACATAAGTTTATAAGACTAGTGCTTATGTTTATTGCAGGTGGCAAAAAATACAGGGTGAGTGCCGAGTGGCGCCTAAACATAGATGACGCATGAATCCCCCAGTGAGTTCCAGCCCTTTAGAAGCGCTTTATGCAATGTAGCAAGGACGTAATGAACGATTTCATGGCCTGCCGCCAGATAAGCATATACCGAGAAACGAGCCACTCGTTTTACCGTCTTTTGTGTGTTATTTCTTTGTTATTCTTTGTTCTTTGTTGTGTGGTATTATTTGATGTGTGTTCGCATCAAGCGGTTTTGTTTACCTCTTACTCTTTGCTATTGCTTCGTTTTCTGTTGTCCTCTTGCTTTTTTTAAAGAGACACGAGAACAAAGATAACGGCGCTCTTTTTTGGCAGTTGTAATAAACATAAACACTGATTATTATACATTTATTTTGGAGGAGGAGGAGGTAGCCTTTATTTTGGCAGGAAGACTCTACGTCAAGGGTGGAAGTGGGAGCAGAAGGTTGGGTGTTTGTGGCCTGGGACATCTCAAAGGCGGACAGTTCGACCCAAAACAGGTGAGCTCCTTGAGAAGGCTGGAGAGGCCGCGTGGGGTGAGGAGGGCAGGCTCACGACTCTAAACTGCTCGCGCTATACCGCGTTTTAGAGAAAAATGTGCAATTGAAGCCAGCATGGAGGTTTTCATTGTACGGAGGTAGATGCATAAAGTGGATGTACTTAAATGAGGCTTGAAGGTTCTGTAGCGCGCGAGCTTAGGGCAGTGCCGAATTAGGTGCTGGAGATTGGCGGGCGTGGGGGAGGCGTAGAAGGGAACATCGAGGCGGCAGAGACGGGGTGTACCATTTACGGGAGAGTTAATGTGGCTGCGTGCTATTTATTTTCTGGGGTATTACAAAATGCATAGGTTGTTGACAAGCATCTTTATGTAGATTCCCGGTCTCTACCCACCTCTTGGATGTTTGAAGCACTGGCGCTTGTCATTACTTTGTCTGGTGCTAGGCCTAACAAATACCTTTCCCGGCACTTAAGTTTTTCGCCTTCCACATACGATATAATAACCATTATAGAGCCCATACCCACGTGTTCGTCAGCCCCTTAGTGACGGCTGTTTTGTTGGCGATGGTGATCTGGAGCCGCGACGTCACACACTACCACTAGCGCCTTATTAGCCACAAGACATTTACTATACAGCTAGAGAGGCTGCTACTCTACATGCTTCCTTTAGTTAAACCTTCAAAAACCTTGAAGACAACCAAACGCACTGCTTTATTCGCAAGATATGACACTTTCTACCTCACTGCAAGTTCATTCGGCGCGAAACCTTGCTGTTTTTACTTAGGCGCAGAATTATTTGGGTTTTATTTTTGTCGGCTAATTGTAGCAGAGTGAGCGTTGCAATCGCTCTGTCCGCAAGACGCCACCAGGCAAGATGTGGCGTCCTCGGTCATCCGGCATGCCGTAATCACAGCCGTCGATAACATCGCGCCGCCAAGACAGAGCAACTGGGAGCGAAATGTGACCTTGGAACTCACCCAACTAGTAACAAGGAAAGGCAGATCCGTCAGCCGCACACAAGGAATAACGATAACAAAATGAAAAGACGTCGGGACACGGTTTCTCGGCCAGTGCAATTGAGCCTAGCCGTGCCAAACCGGAAGTAACAGGCGCGAAGGCCGTTACTTCCGGTCTGACGCCAGGCGCCGCTGTGACGACGATAGCCACCCCAGAGACGAAGCGTGCCAGGAATCGGGCGGAAGAGGACGTGACGCCGGAAACCACGGGATAAACAGCGAACGCTGCCAGCCGCTAGCTCCCAGGGGAGGCGACCTTTATCTATCGCAAAGGTCCTCGGCAGCCACGGTGCTTATAGCCCCCAACCTAAACCTCGGCCTCCTCGACTGATTGCCGCCATATTTGAAATAAGCCGGCATCACCGTTTCTTTTCCCTTGGGAAGTTGTGAAGGGGTCCCCATCATAAGCTGTGTGTGGGAAAAAGTGAAGTTGTTAAGGCGAAGGCTGTGTCTAGAGTGACGACCGACGGTACTATAAGCACTCCACTAAAGCGACGTTCATCGGCATTTCGAAGAAAAAATGCCGCGCCTGGTCCAAATTACCCTTACACTAACGTAAAGCAAACGTAAACTAACCCTACATAGGCTAACGAACAGAAAAAAAAATGATTTAAAACACCGAAGCTTACATTCGGCCGCGAAAACTATAGGTAGAACTAAAGATGTAGCAACAAAGAATAAAGGGGGCAAGAGCCAGACTCGAACCACCGATTTTGGTAACAGGAACCTAAGACGGAACCCGTACACCACAACTGCTTTTTTGTTGTTGTTTTCCACATGGTATTTATTACACTACATGGCAATGTAGGAAGCGATATTTACAACACATATTTACAACTGTGTACACATACAAAAGTTGATTACAAGCTGATAAACAAAACTAAACACAATGAACAATTATTTACACTTAGTTTAAAACGTACACATACAAATGAGTTGATTGCAAGCTGAAAAACAAGACTAATTGCACACCACAACGGCAGACGCCCTGGCCTGTGTCAGCCTAGTCTCAAAAATTCGAATGTTGTCGGGCGGCATTCTAGCCATGGCTGTAGCGCTGAGCTGGAGCTCCGTCGTACGGCTATCTGGTCAAAAGCCCTAGATCTCCACATTTCATGGAATGCATGAGGTATACAGAAAAGCACTCATAAAATCGGAGCGCGCGGCGGGAAAGGGCAATAGCGGCACCAGAGGAGGGTTCTGAAAAAAGATGAGGGACTGGGAACGTTCTGACGGCGCGGCTTGTACAGGTTGTATTCACTGGCGAGGCACGCATGCAGGCAACCATGTGAGTGCACCGCCACTGCTTACGTCGGGCTCCGCGGGATGGCGGTACTTGTCCGTGCTAAGCGCATGATGTGTGTCGGACGTTCCAAACTCACAGAACGCGTACACTCTTAAAAAAAGGTCGGGGCATTCACTAATGGAACACTAACAAGTTACTTGTCCCAGTATACACTAAGTACTTAGTAACTGGAGGTAGTAAATGTAGCACTTGTCAGAATTACTAACCGAAGCAGGCAGTAATCACCACTACCTCCACTAGTAAAGTCCCAGCGACAGCACTCTTCTGAGCTACATGCGTTTACTAACTGGCCATGCACAACCTAGTCATAAGCACGACCTTAATCTAGTGCATACCACTTCCTACACTCAGTTAATTTACTAAACATGCAGTTGTTAGTGGCAGAGCCTACGTACAAAACTACGGGTTAGTAAGGTTCGTAAGGAGTTACTAAATACGGCCGTTACTACCTTTTTACGACCTTTTTTATTAAGAGTGTGGGTTCAGAGCTTCATTCCACATCGCTATGGGTGATGCCGCGCCAGGCCCCAGTCGCGGGCGGTGGGGACCGAGGAAGTACGCCACGGCGGGAGAGGCTAGAGCAGCTCGAAATGCCGCTCGTCGTAACCTCCGTCGGGAGGAAGCGATTAAGCTGCGGCAGCGCCCTGACAGGAGCAACGTGAAATTTAACCGGCAGATCAAAAGATCACTCTTAATAAAAAAAGGTCGTAAAAAAGGTAGTAACGGCCGTATTTACTAACTCCTTACTAACCTTACTACCCTGCGGTTTCGTACGTCGGCTCTGGCACTAACAACTGCATGGTTAGTAAATTACTGAGTGTAGAAAGTAGTATGCACTAGATTAAGTTCGTGCTTATTATTAGGTTGTGCATGGCCAGTTAGTAAATGCATGTAGCTCAAAAGAGCGCTATCGCTGGGACTTTACTAATGGAGGTGCTTACTGCCTGCTTCAGTTAGTAATTCTGACAAGTGGTACATTTACTACCTCCAGTTACTAAGTACCTAGTGTATACTGGGACAAATAACTTGTTAGTATTACATTAGTGAATGACCCGACCTTTCTTTAAGAGTGATGGCCCAACTAGGCTTTTCGCCTTGGTATTCTCGGAAAGTCCTAAGCGTGCACCCCGTCATTTTGATTGCTGGTAGCGTTACTAGAGCCCTTGATTGAGAATGTCAGGCGTCTTTCTGAGTGCACCTGTGGGGAACTCTGGCGGGGAAAGGGCTTAACATGACGCGCCTCATTACGCCAATGACGATGACAATGAGTTGCCACGTGCAGCCCCGTAAATATTCCCTCGCAGCCGGCACGCACCTCATTAGGAGGCAGACGAAAGCCTCGGCGAGTGTTGGGGGCAGGAGAGAAATACGAAAGACGGAGAGGGATTTCGTAGGATTTCCGCCCTTCACGCGCAATCATGAGGCGAAAACAGTGGTGCGACAAGCCTTAATCAAAACCAGAAGGCGTTGGGCTGCTGAGCACAAAAACGCGGGTTCGATTCCCGGCCGCGGTGGCCGCTTTTCTGACGAAGGAGAAAAGCAAAACCCCCCGTGTGTGCGAGTTTTCGGCGCACGTTAAAGATCCCCAGGTGGTCAAAATTAATCCGGAGGAGCCCTCTACCACGGCGCGTCTCATCGCCTGCGTTGTGTCGGCACGTGAAACCGTACAATCAATCAATCAATCAATCAATCAATCATCAATCAATCAATCAATCAATCAATCAATCAATCAATCAATCAATCAATCAATCAATCAATCAATCAATCAATCAATCAATCAATCGAAACTATGCGGAATTCTTAACGCGCAGATTGATGTGCGGCCGGTGCTAGTTTGTTCATTTAAAGGGACACAAAAGTGGAAAAGAATGTCTCTGTGGAGATTAGACTTCAGGGAATACAAATATACTACTCGGAGCAGCACCAGCAGTTGCTTATTAACGACGAAACCACTAAAAGCGTGCAAAACAGGTATTAACGCCCCGTAAATTTTCGCGCACCACGTTTTGTGACGTCACGAATCTTGACTGGTAGCGCGAGTAATCGGTGGAGCTTGCCATTTCAGAAACTTACGCTGGGGCAGGCACATGTACACGTAAAGGAAATGTATACGGGCGCAATTGCTGACCCCGCGCATTTTTAAAAAAGAGACGTACGAGTCTCGGCTAGCAAACCTTATAAAGCCTACCGCCAGTGCCTCAGCACTGGCGGTAGGCTTTGCTTTAGTTTGGATATCGTTGAAATGTTGCAATCTGCGTAAACTCCCAGTGAAGCGATCCGTGCCAGTGAGCGCGAGAGCCTACCGCATCTATTTTTTACAGGCGCATATTTACACTACAGCCAGTGGTAAAAGAAGATGCTGTTAGCGCTATCGTCTGTAAGCGAGACGACGTCAACTTAATTCCTGGCCGATTCCGCGTGTGTTTTCTCCACCTGCTCCCAGGTGGCAGCACCTCCCAGGAAAGCTCCGCCAGCGACGGCATAGAGGGGCGTGGCTTCATTACAGTGTAGTTTCATGAACGACCTTGAACGCCGCCGTACAAAGGTGGCGTCAAAAACGCCCTTTCTGATTGGCTTGCAATCTTTGCAACGAAGGTGAAAGCAAGGCCAACAGGCGCTAAAAAAGGAGGCTACGATGGAGTAAAAATGTAACCACAGCATGCTGTGGGCACTTTGTGAAGTACTCTTCAACGTCACGAGAAAAATGAAAACGATAGAGAGAAATGCCAGCTTCAATTATGTATTTTCCAGCAAACAAATCGCTTATTTGCCTTTCAACCTAAAGCTGCGGGAGTTAAGAAACGTGTCACGTTTCCGTTAAAAAAAGTTATCAGGAATTGAAGTCCCTTTAATGAGGGGTGTGCAACACGTTCGTGAGGAGCCGGGTTAACCGGGAGGCGTATTTCCAAATGCTTTGCTGCACAGAGCACCCACGTGACATGTCTGTTGCAGAAGTGTAATTAAACCTTGTCATTGGCTGCGCCGCAAACCTAAAGCTACCTAAAACATACCAAATCACTATTATTAACAAAGACAACACGTCGATTTTTGTTTAGAAAAAAAATATATTGAAAAAAGGTAAGCAATATGAAAAAAAAAAGAAAAAGAGATAGACCTGCTGGGTCTGGAACCCAAGCCGCCAGCGCCAGTACTCAGTACTGAACATCGGGACCACTGAGCCCGAACGGTGGGCTCCTTTTGCAGGCGCTCAAAAGAACAGCGCGCGCAATGACGTCACACATGTCACGTGGGTGCTCTGTGCAGCGAAGCGCTTTGAAACGCAACCGGCAGAACCGCGTACAGCTACAAGGCGTACATAGCACGCGTGATCACTACGCAAGGCCTCTCGTTACAAAGATACAAAGCAAACAAAACATGTTTTCGCATATTTTACCCTTTTTTTCTGACACGCTGTTTTCCGGGGCCGCATATGCGTCTCGGCGCGGTAATAAAGGGACGCTGGCGAATTCACATGCAGGGAAGGTGGAAGGTAAAAGGGAAATAATTGCTTTCTCTTTAAATAAACGCTTTGTTACTTCATCCATTTTTTTGCGATTTGTGCTCTACGTTTCGCTTCGGGCTCCAGGCAGCGAATTACTGTTTCTTTATTGAGTAAAAGCCACGGCACGTGTTCACTCCACGTCGGGATGTAGGGCGGTCGATATTAATTAAGAACCATGAGCAGCGCCGTTCGCGCTTCTCCCACGCAAATCACCCTCTGCGCCATGCAAGATCGAAGGCCGAATGTCACGGCGAATGCAGACGCAGAGAGAAAGAGAGAGAGAGGGAGAGAGCGTGCGCGCACCCGAGAGAGAGAGAGAGGGGGGAAGAGATAGCGACAGCGAGAGCGAGTGAGAGAGCGCACACGACAGAGAGGGGTAGGGGGAGAGGGAGAATTCTGCGCTGGCCGCAATTGGCTGGTGGGATGTGGAAAAGGTAAGCCTAGTTAGGAAGGCTCTCGATTGGGTATCCCTGGAGTGGCTCTCCGATGACGGAGGTATATGGCGGATCGAGTCTTCGAAATGTCGACGCAATTGTTGTCCCGGCTTTATACCTGCTCGCAGGGAGGATCAATTCTCATTCACAGGAAACTTTGACCAACCGACTTTCTGGGGAGTGGGCGGCGGAAGGGGAAGGGCACTGAGGAATCTTGCGACTCTATTGTACCAAGAAAAGGAAAGGAGAAACAAACAAAAACACAAAACCGTTGCTGCGCAACCAAGAGCGATTTGAAGTTTAAAAAAGAAACAAAATCCTGCTTCGCGTCGTAAGCTACTCAAGAATCGCTTGATTTTTTTGTGCGTGTGTTCTTCAAGGGATAAAATGTGCGGCTGTTTTGCATAGTTTCCTTTCATCACTGCGCTTGGAGTAGGAGTACAGTTTCAACTACCAGCTCCAACTGAGGTCGAGATATCTTTGGTTCAAGCGGAGGAGAACGAATAATGGGCAAGTGAAATAAAAATTACTCCCACCTCCCCTCGCGGGAACCCCTGTGTAGATGCGGCGCATAGGGGGTTCCGTTGTTGTTTCCGTTAGGTTGATTCTCCCATCGCGTTAAACGTGCCGTGAAGCCCTGGCGCGGCTATGACGAAACACAATCCACTTTAATCTAATCCAATCCAATCCAAGCCAAACCATTTCAATGACCCTCGCGAGAGAGTGTTCGCTATCGGAGAGGAGAGGGGGTGAGCGGTGGAGAGCGCAGCTCGCGCGGCGAGGAGAATGGGGGAGGGGTGTGGACGGACAACGACAACGCCGTATGGAGGGACAAGGCGAGTGAATGAGATGCAGTCGCATCTAAAATTCAAACGGGAAAACACCCGCCTCTACCCACGATTGCCGAGCGGTGGGTGAAACATAGCCACTAGCCGCATGGGCGGGACACGTCGTTGGCTGGGTCACGTCATCAACTCGGCTCATGTTGGCAGCCTTAGTGTCACTAGATAAGGTTACAGAGTATCGGCACTGTTTTCTCCTACTGTTCCGGGCCGCCGGCGTCATCATTGGTCAGTTCGCATCACGTGACGTTTGCTTACACTGCGACGGTTTATTGGCGCCGCCATTTTGTTGTTTATGCGTTTTAAGTCGGTCAACTGTGGCAGTCTCCGCTTGTTCTCCTTGCTTAGCGACTGCGCGCGACTGGCGTCGTTCCGAACGCGAATCAAAGGTAACGCTTTTCGCAGCATTTCAGCTGCAGAGGTGTGTCCGAAGATGCCGTGTTGCTGCGTCTTCGGCAGTGTTATTTACAAATGGTCCCGTTAATGTTAGTGGTAACGCCGGAGAAGTGGCAATCTGGCAACACTGATAAAACCAAAATGGCCGCTGTTGCTCACTTGCATGCCTCAGTGACGGTACTCTGCATCTTATCTAGTGTCACTTGGCAGCCTCAGCGAGTGGCAGTTTTTGTCTGTTCCATTTTAAAGCGACCCTTTCTACGCTTCACTGGCGACGTTTAACGCAAAAACGCACTGCAGGAAAGCCACCTTTGCTCAATGGGAGAGCACATGGTGATGACGGTGGTGATAACGACGATGAAGATGATGAAACGCGAAGCTTTCTTCGGGAGAGAAGAGAAAACACTTCCCGTGCTCGGAATAGCACCTCGTTCCCTCGCATTATGAAGCCGACGTCTATGCGACTGCGTTGTTGCGACACGATCGAAGCACTCTGGATTTTCGACTTTGACTCAGTTTGCATGGGAGCACGGTTCGGGTTTAGCCACCTTTATCTTAAGAAAAGGGCTTTTAGTTTTTTTCTTTACGTTTTGCCGTTGTGCTTGGGAACGCTCGAATCGACAACGCTAGCCAATGTTTTCTACTTTATCTTTTGTTTTTCTTGCGCTTACGGCCGCTCGAGCTAACACCTCTTGTTTTTGCTGCTCTTTTGGCTCGCCCTTCGCCGACGCCGTCTGTAAAACGTTTTTTTGTTATGTTCTCGTAAAAACGCAAACCAACGTGTATTTTCATTTTTCAATTGTACATTCGGGTATGTACAGTCTTTGTCAAAATTTTGTGGGCCACGGCGACCGTGGCCGGAGCAGACGCGCGGCCGAGCAGGGGCGCTGTGCTTGCCACTGTCGGCTGGTTGCGCGGCTAAAGAGAGTGAGGGGAACATTCGCGCTTCCTTTCGTAGTATGGCTGGCGCGATAAGTGCAGCGGGGCCGGTTTGTCAGAGCACGCGCACTTCGCTTCAGTTCAGGCACTTTGCGCAGCACTTGTCGCTCCAGAAAGCCAACAAAAGCAAGAGCAAAAGCTCCCCTCGCTCTCTTTAGCCACGCAACCAGCCGACAGCGGCAAGCGCAGCGCCCCTGCTCGGCCGCGCGCCTGCTCCGGCCACGGTCGCCGTGGCCCACAAAATTTTGACAAAGACTGTACTTATAATACTACGGCGCAAATATTTCTAGGTTTCCCTTCGCGCTATGCAATGCTGACTTGCACGGGCCATGCTAGCAGTTTTTGAAGTGTATAACGGTACTGCCTGTATATACTTTCTGTTCGCTATTTTTGTGCTGGAAAAAAAATGTTTTTAAGGCGAAAGCACTAAGTGCCCGTTGAGCGATAAGCAGTGTTGTACGCTACAGGAAGCAGCCGGCTCGAGATGTCGGCTCGAAAGATGTCGGCTCGAGCTGCTCACAGCAGAACAAGAACAAAAGGCTCCAACAAATAGCGCACGAGCAGTGTGAAGATGGGAAATTCAGTTGAACTGAGCCAACCTCCACTGCATTCATCATGTGAGGAGCGAGAAGGGTGGACGGGTGAGAAGGTGTTACGTGGAAGGCGAGAAGGCTATCGTCTTTCGACGACGTTTGCAGCGAAGCGAACAGATACACGCACTTTTTTTTATAACATTAGCAGGTCTATGGGGACCCGTTAAACGCGGCTGCTTCTAAGAAGGATGCTTTTGACGGTAATAAATCACAATATTGAAGGGCATATATATATATATATATATATATATAATATATATTATATATATATATATATATATATAATATATATATATATATATATATATATATATATATATATATATATATATATACTCTGAAGAAAGGGAGTCCTCTCCCTGAAACGTCAGTAAACTTATTTTTATTTTCTACGTCTTTCTCGTTTGTCTCTGTCTCTACTAACCTTATATATATATATATATATATATATATATATATATATATATATATATATATATTATATATATATATATATATATATATATATATATATATACATCAAAGATGCAGTCCTTATTGCTAGTGCTATTCGGCTACTTCAAGAAGCTTTATAGCGCGGAATGAGGTGATTATCAATTTTGGATGACACAGGAATCAAGAAATCAAAGTCGAGAAAAAATCCGCTGTGAACGGAAGCTGAAATCGAATCCACGACCTCCGCATAACGCGTGTGGTGCGCTACCACCTGCACTATCCCGGCGGCGGATTTCCTATCGACTTCAGCGGGGGCTTATATTTAGGAAGGTTCAGAGACCAGTCGACTAGCGCATATATATATATATATATATATATATAGATATATATATATATATATATATATAGACAACTAAGCTCGGCTGAAACCAACAGCAACTGCAATGTACTCCTGTTGGGGAAGCTGCACTGAAACACCTCCTAAGGACGTGTTCAAAAACCCAACCAGCCCGATACGACGTATGTGGGCTAAAGAACACCCTCCCGATGTTCACGCCGACCTATGGCCCACCTAATTTACAAGAAACGTACGGACTTTGTTTCTGAAAGTGGCTTTTACACAGCTTTCTGTAGTAAATGCAACAGCCCGCATCGAGTCGCTTTTTTCCCTCTCCTTTCTCTCTACTCCAGCTGCTTTGTACGTAGCTCTCTGCTGTTTTCGACGCCCTGTGGCAAAATGGCGCGAAAAAGAAACTAGAGGCTAGCTAAACTACCGAACGGCGAAATCGATCGACAATGAGGATAGCGTAGCAAACTAGCCTATTGAGCAGCTAAAGCAATGCACAACTGCACCGCAGAACTGTTTGTAATAAACCCGCAAGAATTATAACAATGCGTCTGACCTCTGACGCGTCCTTCGTTTCGAAGCGCACTTGCCGCTGTCAAGGCGACCGCGCGTCGACCACACGCTGGAGAGGAGACAACGAGCTATCTATGACAAGCTCTCTCCGGTCATTGTGTGCTCGCATAGCTGTTTTCGCTCTGTATGCGCGCTGTTTTTTTCGCTCGCTCCGTCACTATCCAGCTGAGCAGCACTGCACATGTAAAGCGAGTCCGTATACACTCACTGTAGCGAGCCATTTTGGGTTAGAGTTCAGCCGCCTGATGCTGATTTGTGGTGCGTCCTGCAGGAATCGGATGGGATGTTCAATAAGTAAACCCGGCGGCGATGTGCTACGGTCGGGGCCAGTGCCATGTACCGCGCTTGTTGTGGCGCGAAATTCAAACGCATATTTGCTCGCGCGCCCAACTAACGAGAAAGGTTGGGGGGGGGGGGGGGGGGGGGGCGGCGAGGAGGGGAGGGTGACAGATAAGGAGACATAGCCCGTGAAAGAAAAAAAAAATGGCAGCGTATCTGTTCCTTTCTTCTCAAATATCGTCAAAAAACGACAGCCTTCGAAGTTGAAGTTAAAGTTGAAGTTTATTTTTATTTTCATGTTTTAAAAGAGCGTACAAATAGTAATACCGAGGAGGTCCCGTATTTAAAAAACTGTCGGGGGGACCTCAAAGTAAATGCCTCCCTTCGCTTTCCCGCTCACTTCTCATGCTGTCCCTCTTGCGTCGCGCTCCTCCCAAGGTAAACACGCTAAAGGTTTGCTCAAGTCAGTTTAAATTTACCGCGTTCTGCTGCTCCAGGCCGGGTGCCTGGATGCCAGAACTGCCGTACGGCGGAGACGTGCGTGAATGGAGGCGCAATGCCCTTCTGTACGTGCGTTCCAAGTAGAACGTGGAACCTATCAGTGGAACCTTTCGTATCTGTTGCCGCTTGAATTCTTAACATCCATGGCGCCAGAAGCTATAGTGGCGTAGGAGACAGCAGGTGACAGTGTGATTTGTTTTTGGCAGTAGATGTAGTATTTAATTTAGCAAAAATAAAACACCTATGATTTTTTAAATAAAGGAACACTGCAAATATCCCTTGGGTAATAATTTGCTTCACCTTGGCCGGGTGAAGCAAATTCGTTCCACCTTGGCCGGGTGGCTGAAAGACAGACAGACACCTGGAAGCGGAGCTCGCCACGCTGGGGGAAGAGGCGTTCCTCCTGCGTTGGTCGTGCCGCTTCATCAAGGTGAACAACGCTTGTTTGGAAATTCCAATAGTTGAATATTAGCTTTGTAACTATACTAAAACAAGATAGAATATTAGACTTGTAACAGAACTAAGTACGGTACATAGTTATCTGCTGCGTTCACTTGACCATGGGCGTATCTGTAACTATCTGAGACCATGTAGCACTGCTACCCACATTCGTGGTGTTTCGACCCTGTAGCTACCGTTCGCGTTTGTCGACAACTTAACTTTTGACTCTGTCTTGGTTGTGCCCTGCATGGTACTAAATGTTACAACTTGTATGTAGGCCAGCGGCAGCCATTTCTGGATTGTTGTTTGTGTGTGTGTTTCCCTTCTGTGATGTGTATTCTTTACCCGATGCATAGTTTCATCGAGGCATGTTATGTATCTCTTACTGACATACAGACAGACCAAAATTTCTGGGTTTAAGTAGCCCAAGAAGGACCATCCTTTTTAAAATAAAGGTAGGGGCACTTGCGGGGTTTGTTACGGCCGTACGAACACTCGACCTACGCTGAAGGCTTCACTGATAGTCTCTCCCGGCTGACTAGAGTGCAATTTGTTATAATGATAAAACGCGCATACACCGTTGCAATGCTGATGTCCTTCAGGCGCTGTGATGTCATACCTACAGCAATACCGAGCTGGTCACGTGATTGCTCAGTGGCACACGCTGTTCGGCGTCTAAGTCAAGTGCTGCTACCATGGCAGGGGAGAGATAGAAAACGGCAGATTTAAAGAAAAACAAACAATCTTTACTTAGTTGAAAATCCTTACAGAAGAATGCAACAAAAGCATCGCAGGTCATTCGCACCGCAAAGAAAAAATTAACAGGACAAAAAAAAAACGAAAACAGAAATTGTGTTGCAGTTTGCTCTTACCTGATGCAAGATGAGAGAAGCGGAGCAGGATTTTGATATCGTTCGGGTAAAATGCGGCAGCACAAACAGCAAATTAGTTTGCAAGAACCTCCATCCCATCATTATAAATTCGAAAAGTACTATATAAAAACGGCGAGGAGCAACAATAATGAAAAAGTCAGTAAGCAAAGAAAGGAAGAAAAGAGATAAGGAAAGGGCGAAAGAAAGTGGAGAGAGCAAGAAAGAAAGGAGGAAATGAAGAGAGAAAGAACGGAATAAACAGAGAAAGAAAGGAAAAGAAAGAGTTAAGAAAACAAAACAGATAGAAATAAAGAAAGTAAGGATGACAGAAAGGGAGAAACAAAGAGAGAATTACGAAAATAAAGGAATGCCGAAAAAATGACAGCAAAAACGAAAGAAAGCGAGAAAGAAAGAAAGAATGAAAGAAAGAAATAATGAAGAAAAGAAACAAAGAATGAAGGATATGAAGACAAAGGGAAAGAAATACAGAAAGGAAGGAGAAAGAGAACACAGAAAGGATAGGAAAGACATACAATGACAGGAACGAAGAACAAAATGCAGACAGAAAAATAAATACGAGCAAAAATAAAGGAAGAAGGAAAGGAAGAATGAAAGAGAACAGGAGAGAGAGGGGGGTGAGGATAGAGTAAATTGGCGGGCGATCGTTCACCATTCCGCTTTTGCGACATATTTGTATTAACCACGTAAAGCACTTTGTCCCGCCTACCTGTTCCACGCTCTTGCCGCCTGCGCTGCCTCTCCAAAGCACCTATCATTCTGCCCAAGTTCGCCGAGGCATCACACAAACCAGACGCCCACGACGCCAGGTTTCCGGGAAGAAAATCAAACGGCCCTATCACAACCGACAACGTAAAATACTCCAAGCTTGATGGCAAACGCGCAACGCACAACACAACTGAGGCTGAGCTTCATCCAACGCACCTTATAAGTACATGTTTGTTTGATGTCGCTTATGTTTATATAACCCATGTTTCTTTAGTTCCTAATATCTAAATTTAATTTAAATAATATTGCGGCTTCTATTTATATACCTTTTTATAAATGGAATTTATAAATTAGAATCTACATAAATAGAATTTATCTTTTTTTAATTTCCACGCTATTTTTTTACATTTTATTTCGCTTATTCTTTGTATTGCTCTTTTATTTTTTTATTTTTTCGCACATGAGCGCGTCCTCGCATATCCCCCTGCTCTTCGACCGAACGAATCACCCGTGGCCTACCCATAGGCCTCAGAACGTGAACTCATGTCATCATCATCATTATCATCACCACGATGACCTAGTCTAAAATGACACCAGGAATAACGCAGAAAACTAACAGGAATTCCTGTCGTACGACAAAAAACTTTGTTGTGACAACAGAAGCCCTGGTGTTACGAGAAGGCCATCCGTTGCTACGACACACATAAATGTGGTAACGACGAAGTCAATTTTCTCTACGACAAACATTCCTGTAGCCGCAAAAGAACTGCCTGTCACGACAGCCATCGTGCTGTAGTGATATAGCCAGCTGCCAAAATCACGACAAAAAATACGACAAGACGACAGTACGAGGCGCAAAAATACGACAAATTACAGGAATTCTTCTTGTCACCATTTTCGACTGGAATGCCTTTAAGGTGGGCTTTACTGCGTGGCGTTCAGCATGCAGACATTGCCCGTTCTAGTGCGCTATTTCAAGATTCTCTTAAAAAACACTACTACTGCTTGCGAAGTAAAAGAACGTTCCTTAACCAGACACAAAACAAGTCGCTTTACATTCGTACCCTGCCGGCCCTGTGACAGCACACACAGGCGCGCAGCCAGCGATTCCAAAGCCGCGGGCAGCCGGTTATAATAACAGCTGCTGTTTTTACGCGAGTTCGATTTACAAAGCATGTATAGAGCTAGAGACGACGGCGACGGGGCGAAGCGTTCTACCGCCAGCGCGGCCTTGTCGGATTGAAGACGATACTCGGGGCACACGCACGTTGTCGCACTGCGCATGCGCGCCAGCGACGTCGCGTAATACGACATATCGTAAACTGACATATAATATGCCGCCGGCGTTCGGACTGTTAGTTATGTTTCCCATTCAACGTAACACGAAGCTGCACGAAGCTTTATACTGAAGATGAAGCCCTGACTAAAAAAAAAATGGCCGCGTATCTGCTGCTTTCGTTGGAAATGTCGACGAAAGACGATAGTCGACTGGTGCCCCTGTCAAGTGCCTCCCTTCTCTTTCCCGCTCACCTCTTATGCTGTTCCTCTCCCGTCCCGTTCCTCCCAAGATAACACGCTAGAGGTTTGCTCAAGTCAATTTAAATTTACCGCGTTCCACTGCTCCAGGTCGGGTGCCTCCATGCCTGCGCTGCCGTGTGGCGGAGACGCGCCTGAATCG
>CM023455.1:117723037-117835229 GCA_013339765.2 Haemaphysalis longicornis
CAAATATGAGGATTTATTATCAATGTAATACCGCTATGAAAACTAAGAAGACATCAAATTTACTGAAAATAGAAAAAGGACGGCGGTTCAGTGGTACACTGTTGAAACAAAAAGACATGACGGCTCCCTCCCCTCCACGGTGATGCATCTCGCTTGTTTTTGTTTTTTTGAATTGGCTTTTTTTTGCGGACATACAATAAGAACGCGTAGACTTCACGTCCAGCTCCACCAAGAAACTTACCAGATCATCAATTTTTAAAAATATTTAGTTATTCCTTGTCTTATTAACCATGTGGCACAAACAGGATATTAGTTTTTCCGCTTCTACAATTTGTCCCACCACAAAGACTTGTCCTCCGTGTTAAACCTGAATTTTAACTTTTTTTGTTCATTGGACAATCTTTGGGATGACAAAAAGGATCAACCGCCTCACGGGCTGTATCGGCGAGCGGATACACACATATACAGGTACCACAACCCCTTCCAGTGTTAATCGGCGTACACAACGGACAAAGTTAGGCTTAACGATTCGGTGCGTTACTTTGCCGGCCATGTGAAGCGCTCCGGGACTGCACGAAGGTTGGCAGTTCGGACAGACACAAAACGCACGTCAGCCCAATTCTAAGCTCACTCTGAGCGTTTTATTACCTCACAAAAAGCACAGGTTTAAAGCGGGGCGGCTTGAAAAGACGAGCGACGTGAGTTGCGTTTTGGGAACAGCGAAATTTCCGAAGCCACGCCTACAAACAGGAAGTATTCTTGCCGGCACTGGCGACCCGAGAGAGAGAGAGAGAGAGAGAGAGAGAGAGAGAGAGAGAGAGAGAGAGAGAGAGAGAGAGAGAGAGAGAGAGAGAGAGAGAGAGAGAGAGAGAGAGAGAGAGAGAGAGAGAGAGAGAGAGAGAGAGAGAGAGAGAGAGAGAGAGAAGCACAATTTCGAGCGGGAATTTTTATAAGTGCGTGTCACCGTTGCGACATGTAGGTCGTGCGTGATTCGACATGTGACAGTTTTCGTTCACGTCGGCATTGCTCCGAGTTGTCGATTAAGCCAGGTCAGTACCTCCTAGATAATCTTTACTTCCAGGCCTCCGCGTCACGTCACTTGATGTCAGTGACATCACGGCGTCCCGGCCTACCGCAGCAGGTACGGAGGCTCAACGAGTCGCTGCTCTTGATGCGAGAATGTCGTTCGCATGGGCACGGAAGCTTGAAGAGAGTGCCACTTTTGAAGCGTGTACGTGTTAGCTAAGAATAATGAAACAAAGAGGATAATGATGAGCGTGTGGGGAGCTGAAGCAGCCTGTTATAACGCTCTTAAAGAAACTTTCGCCTATGCACCGCCTGCGCCTCAAAGTAGCGTATACCAAAAGCTTTCTTAACAAAATCGGTGTGGTATGGCATCACCTCTGTGTCCCCTTTGCGGTGTACGAGAAGACACTGAACACCTGTTCTGTGTTTGTCTACATTTCAACTCGGCGCGAACGACAGCGCGAAGTTTATTACGGGCGAGAAATCTCAGCACGAAGGACTCTTTTGGCCCCCGAACAGCGAAGACAGTGTGGTGGGGTGTTTTAAAGCTCTTGTGCGTTTTCTTAGAGACTCTGGACTCGACTCCAGCCTGGGACTGCCTTCGCCGTTTTTTTATGTGTGTGCGTGTGTCCGTCTGGTGGATTTTCTTTCGTTGTACCTTTTATTATTTGTATTATTCATGCTAGCATTTAACCCTCATCAGATGTTCACTAACCATTTGAAGTATTGATTGATTGTAGCGTTTAACGCGGCGACGCAGCGCAGGCGATGAGGCGCGCCGTAGTGGAGGGCTCCGGATTAATTTTGACCACCTGGGGATCTTTAACGTTTGCCGAAATCTCGTACACACGGGCGTTTTTGCTTTTCGCCTCCATCAGAAAAGCTCCCACCGCGGCCGGGAATCGGACCCGCGACGTTGTGCTGAGCAGCGCAACGCCTTAGCCACTGAGCCACCGCGGCATGTAGCCAGAATGTTTCATAAAGGACGTTTCTGTCAAGCAAGCAAGGGTTTGATGAAGCAAAGTTCGTTGAAATTGCGCCTTGCTTCATCCCCAGTCACACATTCGCACGTCGCAGAAAACACTTTGGTTTTGATACGACAGTTAAACCTCGATATAAGGAACACTGATATAGCAAGTTATCAGTTTATAGCGAACTAAAAACGGACTTGGTTGGTCCCACTTTGTTTCAATGACACTTATTATTTTATAAGAAAACTGAACCGCGAGAGCCGCGCTCGATATCGCATATAATGAAGAAATATTTGACCAGGCGTCTGATAAACTACTTGAAAAAAACCCCGGTGTCCGAAACTGCAGAAGTATAAAGGCCCCTTTGTTCGTGGACAGTGTGGAAAACTTCATTCTGCTCAGTGCTGTGAGTAGCCACCAGACGGGCATCACATCCGTCATCAAATAAATAAAGACGCAGGCCTGTTTTGTAAAGTAAACTTTGTTCTGTGTTAATTTCACGTACCCTTGTTCCGGTTCATCGAGCTTGAAATGCAACACGAAGAAAGGTAAGGGTTACCTCGTTTATAAAGGGTTCAACGCCTTAAAATGCATTTTTGTAGCAACTTTTGTGCAAGCCAGATTGTCGATTTGTTGAGCCGATTTTTACTTCTACTGTTACAACGACTATCGGATACAACGAACTAATTTGCTGTCCCAATACTACTTCGTTAAAACGAGGTTCGACTGTACTTTATATATACACGTTTGTAAAGTTCCAAAAGCCCTAACCAGCCTGATGTCGCATTGATGTAATAATGGTTTAGTGCAGACTGACTAGCCGTAAAAGTGCAAAGAAGCACACCGAACAAGAATATTTTAAAGCGAAGCTTTATATGCCTCCCGGACAGCATCGTTCGTCGCGGAAAACGCATTGCAGGAAATCCAATCTTACACTTGGTTTTAAAAGACACATCAAGCTCCATGAAAGAAAATGTGGTTGATCCTTCTTTCATAGGAATCGGTAAAACACGAAAGAGAAATGTGCCGCCTTTACAGGAGAATTTGAATGTTTATTGTAGCATCGATATGAACTTGCACATCGCTATGTATATTTCGTCGTTATGGCACCGTCAGACGCATCAACATTAGACACTGGATTACACGCGCCGGAGCATTGGGTAAATCCGATCGAAACCTCAGGTGCTCGCAAACCGTTCGAATGAAACCGAACGGGTTGTCAGCGAATCCTTCGGCGAAGTCACGGTCCGCTACAGCGAAAAGAAGCGTGATTTGCGGGTTTGTGGGTGTGCTTGGCGAGCGACGTCCTGCTGGCGAACGCGGCGGCGTTACACAAGCTGTGCGGCGTTCAATATATTGCGGCGGGCAGATAAACACACAGCAGCTTGCCGCTGCTATACCCTGCCCTATCGAGGCACCAACTATCGGCGCTCATTGGCGTCACGACGCACTACTTCACTTCGCCTCTCCTAGACGGCAGCACCATCTGAATGGAGAAGGTAGAGGGAAGGACATAAGGCGCGTTCGTACAGCTACCCGGGCATGATTTCATGGCTCATTTGGCAGAGCATTCCACACCTCCCGTTGCGACCAGACTGATCGCGGGCTCGAATCCTGGCGCCGCCACGCCAATGGAACTTTTTCTGGTGATGTCATTTCCGTGACGGACATGACGTCGGTGAGGTTTGTGTACCCCGGCATAAAACACTTTCGCGTTAAAAAACAACAAAAAAAAAAAACGTTTCCCGTGTCGGAATCCTCGGTTCCTCGCATTATGATGCCAACGTCTATACGATTGCACCATTCCGACATGGTCAGAACTGTTGGGATTTTGGGCCATGACTTTCATCCAGGTTGCATGTGAGAAAGCTTGGCTTTCAACCCATCCTTCCCTTAAGAAAGGTGCTTTGATCTATTTCGTAAATATATCTACTTTTTTCGTGTTCTGAAGGGATTCCCAACACGGTAGCAAGCGAATAATTCCTGCTATTCCGGAGCAATGCGCCCCCTAAAAAGCTTTTTTAAACTCCTATGCGAAATAAATAAAGCGTAAGAATTCTTATTTCTTTCAAGGCGAACCTGCTGTCATTGGTTTTCCCACACAGTTCAAATCAGATTCAGCCAATGCGCTCTTAGGAGTTTAGAGCCACAGGTTACATCGCAGGGCTTCGGAAAGCGTATCGGGACTGTGATACCTTTGAAAGCCAACTTTATTTATAACAAAGCTTGTCAACAAAGTTTGTAAATAACAGTTTTACTTCTGCGAGCCACGAGGAACGCTATATCAACAGATGCCGATGGACACGATATTAGTGTATGCGCGTCTGTACATAAGTACAAGCCTACATTCATGCATAAATACGTTCCCATTCAGTTGTTTTATTTTTCACCAGAAGTGTATACAGAGTGAAAAAAAATGGCTATCGAAAAAATGCTGCATTACAGCAACTTGACTAGGCTGCGGCCATGGTAAACAGGCAGCAAGCAGACGCAAAACTCTGCATGATGTAATAGAGTACACATGCGGTGTAGGTTGGCGGTACAGAGAAGGAAAAAAGGAAAAACATTATATCTTGAAAGGCAGATACATACATACATACATACATACATACATACATACATACATACATACATACATACATACATACATACATACATACATACATACATACATACATACATACATACATACATACATACATACATACATACATACATACATACATACATACATACATACATACATACATACATACATACATACATACATACATACATACATACATACATACATACATACATACATACATACATACATACATACATACATACATACATACATACATACATACATTGTCAATGCACGCACACCCGGCCACTGGCTGCGCAGTCTCCCATAGCTTCACCCATACGACAGACTTCTACAGGTGCGCGCCAGGAGGAATGACAACAGCGACGAGCCCGAAGTAAATAGACAAATAAAGCGGGAGAACTCGTTTCGTAGGCAGACAGCAATGGGAGGTCGTGCCGCAGAAACGGCTGCTTCGAGCGCGTCGTGTGCGTATAGTACTACAGCTACTACCACGCACGCCTGCATTTGGGGGCTGGGAACCATGACTTGATTAGGCGGGCTAGTTTCGTTTGTTTTTCTGTTTACTCCGCGTGCAACTGTTTTCTTCGCTATTTTTGTGCGGATATGTGTTACGGTCGCGTATAAAGAGAGCAGCAGGTTACGCAACGAGGTCGATACCGATGTTCGACCTCCTCCTGGCTTCATCGGCAATTCATCCGCATGCAAGGGTCGCGTCATATCAGCACAAAGCACGTTCTAGACAAAGAAGCCTATTGTGACGGCGTGTCATCGCGGCATAAGAGGTGACTTGTGACAGATTTACCCATAAAATGTGTCACGAAACGAAGAGGTGGCTTTTGATCCCCCCAGGAGAAGAACAAAATACTGAACCAGGGTAAATGCTCGGGCTGCTCTCTTTTATCTAGCAGGTGATTGCTCCGTTGGAGCCTGTGCGCATGCGTATACGCGCGAGCCTCCCGTGGGAAATTTATCTGATGTGTGCGTTATTGGAGCAGGTGCACCTGTCAGAAAACAGAGCCTGTCGTGTTGTTATCGCTGGGAAAGCGTGCAGCAGCCATCGATAATGTCATGCTTCGGTTGTTGCCTGGAGATGACGAGGTCCACCTTTCCAGGCGTTGTGCTTGCCTACGCGCCACTTAATCTTTAACGCGAAAGCAGCTAGCCGCTCATTGGGCGAAAAAGCCGGCTTTGGCATCTTCGACTGCAAAACAACTCCGTGGGAAGCGTTCCCTAGCACGAACCGTTCCACAGTGCGAGCTTAAGCTGGGAAGTTGCGAGGGGTGACCGTACAAGCCAGTGCATTGCAAATAGAGAGGTTGGAAGAACGCAGCCGAACGAGGAGGGAAACAGCGGAATTCACCATTGTCGTCAACTCTCCCATTATAAGGTTGTAAACACGAGCAGCACCGCAACGTCTAGGAGGCAGATCGAAACCACTCGAAAGCGTTAAGGCAGCCCGCAAGGCTGAGCGTCGCAAGCGGCAGGTTTCAAAGTCCTTCGACAAGGCAAGGAGCAAGCATCGTGCCTCTGGCGTTCAACCGGGCATTCAGTGCTTTTGAAACACCAAGCAATATGAAGTGTTTAGGTGCGCGTAAACTTAATTTAAACTTAAACTTTAAATTTAAACTTAAACTTTGATTTAAAATTGAATAGATATTTACGTAAATGTGGGTGCAAAGAACAATGGCGACGCATCTCGATCGTTAAGTAAAGATCCTGTCGAATATTGAACAGAATGAATTAGTCTTCTGCCTTTGAATTCCGCACCGGAAGAATGGTTATTAGGGGTTTTCTGTACCGTACCGAGCAATTTTTCGGCTGCGCTGAAAACTGACGTCACGTCACGTGACAAGGCATCGAGAATTTCTGCGCAGCCGCAGCATCGCAGGCCGAGGAGTGGATTAAGCGGTTATGTCCTGCCATTTTACTCCTAACGCGAGGAAGTACGGACAGCTCGATAACTGGAACTGCCTGATTATTCCAAGTGCCTACACGCGTACCCGCCGCGGAGGACTGCGCGCTAAAAAAAAAAAAAAAATCCGCCGAAATGGAGATATGCTTCCTCAGGCGATATTTCCCGTCGAGCTCGAGTTCCTAACGGGTTTGAAAGGCGCAAATCTCTTTTTATTCCGCTTTCTACGCACTTGCATTTAAACGTTCCACTCCAGCCCTGAAATTCTGAAAAACCGTCGTTCCGACAAGAGCGCTAATGGCGCTTGTGTCAGTGGCGTAGAGCGAGACTCTCTTGTCGTACGAAGCTTCAAACAGTACAAGAAAAATTACGGGGGATGCTTAGAACTTTCAAAGAATGCTAAAGAGAGAGAATAGTTAGATCTCATGTTCATCTGTTGTGGAACTTTCTGCTGAACTTTCACGTTGGTGTTGTCGGGCCGTTGACAATTAAGCGTCCATGGCCGTTTCCTCCTGACGGCGGTTACGACGAGCGGCGTTCCAAGCTGTTCTACCCTCTACCGCCATGGCGTACTTTCTTGGACGTCCCCGCCCGCTACTTCGCCATGGTGCGTCTTCCCCCATAGCGATGTAAAATGAAGCTCTTAACCCACGCGGCGACGCATACAAGGCGTTTCCCAAAACACTCTTCCGGCGCTGGCGTTTCTCTTTCCCGGCGTGCACTCCGACTTTTGTACTTCACAACTTTTTGTACGCTTTTCTGTACCTCGGAACGCGACCTTAAAACATAGAAACGTAAGGCTTTCGTATTAACACCGCGGATAACGAAAACACGGCGGTAAGGGTGGCAAAATCATCACTGAATCATCATCACTAAAAATCATCACTGAAATTTGCAACAAAATCACCACCCTGCATGTCCCAGTTTACTCGTGATAGGATTTGCAGTGCACTAAGGAACCTGTACTCTCGGCAGCCATTTTCGGGCTAGAAGATTCTGTGTCCCTGGCCTTCTGTGTCATCCCCTCCGAAGGCGACTAAGGAACTCTTACTGTTTCTACAGGCGATGAACTTAAACACCAGACTATACACTGAAAGCCTCCAGTGGCAATTACTGAACTTGAACGTTTAGTGCTTCAGCGGTGGACATACCTGTCTGCTCCATTTTTTCTTCGTTCTTTTTTTTCTGTTGTTTGCCGATTTTCCCTTTCCCATGTGCAGGATAGCAAACTAGGCTGTAGCCAGGTTAACTTCCCTGCCTTCCTTCCTTCCTTCTTCATAGGATTCGCACCTTTTACCTTTGTCTATTCACAGCGGTTGTTATGAAGAGACAAAATTCAGTAATGGACCGCGCTACGTTGATAAGGTGAGTGCACTTCATCTAGAAAGCGCTCAACATAATCGGTACAAACGAGTACATCTCACCTGCTAGGACCTATTCTAGTTCGAAAATACAGAATGGCGGGCTGAACTCAACGAGGAGTGTAGGGTAACTTAAACTGGTTTAGTGTTACCTGAACAATATATAGCTATACAGTTCAGAAAAAAGGTTCCTAGCTAAAAGGTCAACTATACGATTGAATAGTCATGGCAAAAAGCATAATAAGATTTCATCGAACGATTCGGCCGAACCATTACTATAAATCTTGTTTCTTGCTGTGAATATTCAATCGTGTACATATACCTCCTTTATCCACAGAGAGCAAATAAACTCTCTTTTTACGAAATCACTTATAACGATCCCCGAGTTCTGTCCCAGGTCTTTGACAAAGCGAGGATTTAATGCATGCGTAGAAGCGGATTTTTACGAAGTCGTAGACAAAGCTGTACACTGAAGCCCAAACTCGGTGCTGCGAAGCGTTAGGCTTACACGAAATGACAACAGCATCGCTCGCAGCATGAGACGTATACGCGGTGAAGAAACAGGGCCATCAGTTTATTAGTTGTTCATGAAATAAAAAAACGTAATTGCGTTGCATTTTTTAAGTCTCGGAAGCAGAACTGCGTTTCCCGGACTGAAACGTGTGCCCCTCCCACAATTCATTCGACTAAATCCGGTCAGCACACGGTCAAGAGGAGTTTTGGCAAACATTTCAGAGAGAAAAAAAAGAATGTCTGGAAGAAGGATATATCATTCATTTGTGCGATGTCGGAACGAAGGACGTGTCACTGCACGCAGTAGACAAGCAGGAGATCATCTGCAACAGATTAAAAGTGCTGACTGACCGGCGCCAATTCGTCGAAAGAACCGCTAGGTAATAGCAGGTGAATGCAACCAAATTTAACCATGGAATCCCAGCGTCTACGTGAATGTGGGTTTAGTAACTCACGAGGCTTGGAGCTGCGTAGTTGTCGTTCACTCGTACGGGCTCAACCAGTCACTTGGAGCTGTACGAACGCCATCCTGCATAGAGACATACGTCGTAACAGTGAGTTGAGGCAGTTTCGGCACCCCCGCAAAACAATAAATCTGCACCATAATCACCGTCATCATTACATCATCACCGGCCACTGCCTCACCGCCACCATCATCACCATCACCATCACCGTTGTCATCATCATTATAAACACCACCATCATCATCATCCCCGACCACTACTTCACCATCATAATCATCACCACCACCAGCACAATCATCGTCCTTACTAATATATGCATTGCTAGATTCCTACTCATGCCAAATGCGAGGTTAAGGCGGCTCCACTTACTTCCACCTGCTCCTATCCTGCACTGTACGAGTTTGTACAGTGCGCGTCAGGCTTGTCTAGGGCAAGCGAGCGCGCGGCTTCCGAGCAAGCTGGCGACATCTGTTGATAGTGGCTGGGTTGGAGATAGCTTGCCACTGCGCGTGCGTGGATCTCGGACAGGCTCGGGTCGGTCGTCTTATAGCATGGGCCTCTCAAACTTAGAGGCGCCACGCCCCACAAGGGGCGCTTTTATTCTGAAGTGCCAATCGTAGGCGGTGACACGGGGTAAGCGCGTAATTTGATGCCATGCATTATCAGTACAGCCGTTACTTAATCGCACAAATGTTTGGACGGAAAGCGCTGCAGTGCGTTCTTGTTGCGTGCTTTTCGTTTGCGCAACGTGAGATTCAGAAGATTACCGAAGGTCGTTTTCTAGCACTGCGGAACCACCTGGACGCGGGTTATTGCACCGCGTCGAACGACGGGTCTATCAGGCCTGTCAACGCTCCCGGCTGCCACCGTGAAAGACACTCGCCCCTCGCTGGTTCGGTGGCGCCTGCAAATTCGAGCGGCACATGCAAAACGGAGACCGGCCTGACCCTGTCGAGATCGGGCGCACGCGCAATGGCAAGCTATCTCCAACCCAGCCGCTATCAGCAGATGTCGCCCGCACACTCCCAATCCGCGCGCTCGCTTGCCCTAGACAAGCCTGACGCGCACTGTACTCGACGAAAGCAACCAAAAAAAGCAAAAAAGAAGAAGAAACATTTCCGGTCTGAATCACCACCGAACCGTTCCGGGAAGAAACGACGTTTCCTGCAACATTTGCGGCGTGAAAAGACTGCTGGCGCGGTGCTGCGCGCCGGGAATTTGACGCCGATTCAAATGGACTAGAACGCGGGAAAAGTGGCAGCTAAACATAAAAAGAGGACGAACACCAGTCAACAGCCGCCCGCAAAAACCAAAACAAAAAAAAGAGCTCGCTCAACTATTTCCGTTCACCTTCTTCGCGCGCTACTTGATCGAAAACCTGCGCAGCCTGTGTGTATACGACCGCGATGAAAACTTGGTGCATCGGCGCGGAAAAGGGACGAAACGACGCAGCGAAACGGAACACGACAGGGGTCGACTTGCGAACGGATTTCATCACCTCGGCGCAGAAACACGCAGCGAAAACAAGTACGTCAAAAAGAATTCAAAGACCCTGGTTTACCAACAAAAATAGTTGAAACGCGAAGCTTTCTTCCGCCGCAAACCCAGCCGAATCGAAGCCCAATGTCATGAGGGATTCTTTGGTTGTCGTCCAAGAAGAAGAAGAAGAAGAAGAAGAAGAAGAAGAAGAAGAAGAAGAAGAAGAAGAAGAAGAAGGAGAGGAGAAGAGAAGAGGAGGAGGAGAAGGAGGAGGAGAAGGGAAGAGAGAAGAAGAGAAGAAGAAGAAGAGGATAATAATAATGATGATGATGCCCTTGATGTGTTTGTACCGTACCCACTCGGGGAGATTGGCCAGGGATAAAGTGTTGACTGTGCACCTGCGCTTGCTGTGCCCAGAAACGCATTGTGCAAGTTGGCTCACCTACAGTGCGTTTGTGCCTAACGATTTGGATTTGGCTTTGACTTTTGGCTTTGCAGACATCTGCTTTCGACCAAACAAAAGCTTCGCGTTTCAACCATCTTTCTTTTCACTTACGATCATCGTCATTGTCAAAGTTGGCTTTCCTGCAGCGTATTTTCGCGTGCGGTCGCCGTCAGTGATGCAAAGAGAGCTTCGCTTTAAAAATTCCAGCGCAGGCTTTTTCTCCCCTAGTCCTGCCAAAAGATGATGAAGCCCGAGTTCGTGCGCTGATCACATCGCACCGGACGCGCAAGTTAACAAGTTCAGCCGCGTGTCATACTGTAAGTCAAGAAATCGCAGTTTAAAACAAAATGCCATTTCGTTAAACGAAAACCCCGGATTAATCGAAGTCGCTTTATTAAAATTCTCGATTCTTTTAAAGGAACAAAACGTTTAAACTTCGACGTTTAAAGGAACAAAAATCGGAACGGCGCAGCGGTCACCAACGCGGACGACAACCTCGTAGCAGACGTTAACAAACTCAAGCCGTAGTTTCGTAAAAAAAATTATAGCATTTTATTATAAACATTAAGTAATTCAAAAAGTAAACAACATCTTCACCAGTAGCAAATATGTTTATATCTTAAAATGAAAGAAAAGGTTTGTTTGTTACGACAATATTGTGTAAAAAGGTGGCGCTGGCGTCGTTTTCTAGTTTAGACAGGAAGGTAGCCTGAACCGTTGTTGAAATCGACGCTGTCTTCGCAAAGCGGTCTTCGTTGCCGGCTTCGTTCGAATTGGAATTGGACTTAACATGACGGACGTACTTCCCGCGGAGAAAGAAACGAATCCGTCTGAATGGTAGAATGAAACGCACCCGAAAAAAGAGCAAGTAATCTGAGCATTTGACTAAGTACCATTTACAACAAAGTCAGTTTACTGTATAGGGTACTTCGTTATAGCGAGGGTTTAATTAAAACGCGGAAAAAGTAGGCATCATTGTTGACAGTGGAAAGCATATTTCGTCCTTAGTACTGCCATAAGTGCATCAACAACACCAATGAGCTCCTTCGCTTGTCGACGTCTGCGGGCATAAAGCAATGCCTAGTTGCAGAAATTCCTCCCGGATTCATTACGGCGCCCAAATTGTTACACTGCCAACCTGTAGCCCCATTTCACCTACCTCACTTCCATTTTCTCCTTTCAAAACCAATTGCAAGCGTTCCAAAATATACGGCCCGACGCAGTTACAGCGTATCGATGTGCCCAGAGGTGGTTGAACATCGCGACACGCGGCATTTTTGTGGCGAAACGTCTGAGTGAGGAGCTGGGGCTTTCGGCGTCTCGTGTCGTCGTCGTAAGCGTCGTCTCATGTAGTCATGGTGGTAACCCACCGGTAAACTGGTTGACGCCTCACACTAGAAGGTAACGCGGTTAAAAAAAAAAAAAAAAAAAAAACACCGTGACACTCGTTTACGCCTCGCGCTAGAGCTTCCTGCTTCAAAGACAAGAGACTTTTACAGCAAAGCTGTATACGTCTACCCACAACGGTTTCATCTCCGTTGGCAAAAACGCCAAGGCGCCAAGAATGCACTTATAAACTGTATGCTTCGCCCCTCCCCAGAATTCACGTTAGTGGAGATGGCTCGGGATTTTTTTGTTCGGCACGACCTCCTGGGATCTCCTAAAATATGAAACATAATAGGAACGTGCTCTCTAAACACGCATGCTGTGAAAAGTCGGCAGAGCGAAGAAAAAAATTCGGCACAGACACTTAAGACTGAAGCTGGTTTCGGCTAGCTGGTAACCCATACCGCTACACAGTGCAAAAACTGACTTAAGACTGCTTATTACGCGCAGGAATCGGAAGAGTTCGGGTCCTAGGCGTGAAATATTTTCAAGCGCTAGCAGACGTTATGTCGACGTAGCTAGGTGTAACGTCAGAGCGTCGTTGGAATGACGTCAGCGCCAGCACCGTTACTATGCCTTATGAACTTTACAGGCGACAACTTGAGAGTATACGTTCACGCGCCGCATCTGCACCGACGCACTTTTCGTCTGCTCGGGTACATTGCAGTAATTACTTGAACAGCACTTCTGTTGCACTAGGGCTGCACACGGGCTACACTCGGACTACCCTCAGCATGTGCTGGGCCTTGACTACCTCGAAATCGGACAGCTAGCCTCTCAGACGACCGCTGAGCTGTTTTAACCTTGGATGCCCGTATAGTTAAAACAAAAACGTCACGAAAGAGGCTTAAGCGTGTCTGGGAACCCATTCATACGCCATTTGTCCTGAACCAGTACCCAGCGATGATTTATTAGTGAAAGGACCAGAAAAGCTCCACCTGGAATCCGGCCGAGGCAGAATACTCACAACGGGCGCCGGAATCACACAAAAATCACCCATACGATGCCCGGTAATGCTTTGAACATAACACAGTAACACGCGCACAGACGGATAAACACGGCTACACAGGTATAACGCTCTCCGAGACGACTCGATTGCAAATCCTTTCTTTGAGAGAATAGTCTCTCCGCGCTATATTGCCCGTGCTCCAAATGTAATGAACGTTCAGAAATATTATTCTGTCATCAAAGCAGCGTACTCACAACTTTGTAACTGCGTAGCATGGTGCTTTAATCGTGACGACATTTTCTCTCGGAAAAAAAAAAAATTCTACTCATCGTGTAGTCTTGAACAAAAGGAATGTCAAGTGTTTTTATTTTCCATGCCCACGCTATTAATTCCTAGAAAGCTCTTGCGAGGAGTGTTAAACACACCCCCGCTCATTATATAAAGGTCAAGTAATACCAAAAAGCTTCAGGCATTTCAGAAATGCGAATAATTGTCACGTATTTTTCTATCTTTTTCCCCCGCTTGTTTTTAGGGGAGAGAAAGACAATTCAATTCAATCAAGTTTTTTTCAACTCCCGCTGCTGCTTGAAAATGACAAAGGCCAGGAAGCCGCAAGTTGAAGGCATAAATACAGCGGAAGTCAGATTCACAAAAATATTTCACATCGGGAAGAAAGGAAAAGATTTATGCAAAATTTGTGAAAATTCATATACACCATACTCTGAGCACTCCAGCCGTACTTTATACACCAGGAAGACCACTCTTCCTGTCAGCTAAGCTAGTGCGTGGCCCGTCATGGAAGTGCATGATAGCTTATGTGCTCTGAGCACTCCAGGAAACCACTCTTCCTGTATAGCTGGCTCGCTAGCTGGCTTGCTCACTGGGTAGCTGGCTAGTTGGCTGGCCTACACTAGTGAAATCTAGCGCTAGTGTATAGGGGAGCCCTGCTTCAGCGAGCGTGCCGCCATGTACAGAGGAAAAGCGTTCCGTATACGGAACGCTTTTTCTTGGAATGGCTACTTGGATTGGCTGGAATGGTAACTTGGAATGGCTCGCCAACCAACTCAAAAGTTGCGCGAGGCTGCAAAAACCGTAATTGTTGTCCATAAAATTCTTGTTAGTTTTTTATAAACATAAAAGTTCTAACTGAAAACTTCTTCGACAAGAATTATTAAGAAACCTTGATTCAGCTTGAACAAGAAAAAAAAAAAACAGTTGATCCTGCAGTTGCCTTTGTCGCCAGGGGCCACGAGACGGCACGTTGCAATCCAAGCCGAGTCCGAGACGAACGCTTCCAGATGCTACGGCGGCGCCCATGACGGCACGCGATTACAGCGACAGATTTCCCTCCAGCATGTATTAGTATGAAACTATGGGCTAGCCATCCATCCAAAATTCGCTTGAATACGACACAACAGCTGTCGCCGTATTCTCGCCCTACGACATCTAACAATGCCAAGAAATTCCGCGCAATTTTGCCGAGCAATTTCGAAAAATTTTCATGTTATTTCAACTAATTGCAAAAGATTCTGCGCGTAATTCTACGAAGCACAACAATGCTTCACATTTAACGACAGTCGTGGGAGAAGAATTCTGACTAAATTTTTTAAGGGCTGGCCCGCGCTCTCGGCGATCGCCTAATGTGATCGTGGGTGTCAGAAGGCTGTCCCACGCAGCATGTATACGCCGTTCAATTAAGCGCAGTCGCTCACCGCGCGGAATCACGGCAGGCGCTTAAAAATTGACGTCCAATACCAATGAATCATGACGGCCTCACGCTATTCCGGAGCTTTTCGGGTGCACACTGGCGGATATGCTCCGAGGGACAGTTGAGAGAGCTCCATTTATCTCGGGTGGGAACCAGAACGTGGGCGGAGGTGTGTGCTTCTGAGAACTTGGGCACGATTCTCCGTTCGCGCGTGCACTGTGCGAGTTTCCACAACATTCGCAGGCTCGATTAGCGCTTAGAGAGCCGTATGCGAAACTGGGACTGCCTTCATGCACCTCATCAAACCCGTTGTTCCCCGAATGCCACACATCAAATCGAGAAAAAGTGTTCCGTACCTTGCTGTATACTTTTTAAAGGACACGGGACTCTCGGACCCGCTATGATGCCGCCACCGCCAGTGCTGTCCATGCTGCGCGGCTTGTGAACCGCCATCTTATTCTCCATTTCTGTCTTTTTTCTGTCCATCCTCTTTTCTGTCTCCTCCAAGACTCGGTCTTGATTGAGGTGCCCTCAACCCGAGAGGCAGTTATCGGCTGAGTCGACTTTCGTTTCTCCTCAATCAAGCAACTCTCTCTCTCTCTCTCTCATTGTCTCTCTCTCTCTCGCATTCATCTGGGTGAGTAGTACTGGACACTTCCCTGCCAGGATGCTGTTATAAGAGGTAGGAAAGCGGGGTGACTAATTTCCGTTAATGATTGCGGGACAAGTCATGCAAGTTACCGAGCCTGCACAAGATATCAATTCATAACTATGTCCATGCTTCCCTCTTCTAGTATTTGGATCTGATAAACATAATGTGGTGACAAGCGATGCGTCATTAATAACGCCATTTCACATCGTATGTGGGACAAGTGCTAACAGTAGACATGCGTTGCGAGTAAGGTGCTCTCTTTGTGGCTTTTGATTCCGCTTTTGCATCATCTAGAATCTTCGCATCCACAATCCCAATCATCTAATCAGCGCTTTCATTTCACTCGAAACGTCTCCGTTTCCTTTTGCACAGCAATCGTTAGGTGCAGCGCGGTTTTACATAAAATACCGCAGAAATTTTTTGCGCATATGAACTTTTTGAGCAACCCCTGAAGACCCACCAGGGCGACGTTTTTGAGTAGTTAAGATGCCCACACGCTATTTATTTTCATTTCAGCAGGAAGATCGAACCTGTCGTAGTTTTGTTTGCGTTTGTTCGCCAGTAAGTATGATACTTGCCTCGCTTGTAGACAGAAACTTTGACTATATATGCTATATATCCGTGGCCGTTCTCGTGACGTATGGGTGAACACAACAAATCGCGAACAAAGCAGCAGCAATGTCCTAGCAACAACTGACAAAACACTTCTTCGAAAGGTACACGGTGCCATTTTAGAACACTGGTAAGCACTTAAGCGTTACGGGTCTTCGAACCTTTCAACCATGCCTTTAACAATATCCGAGAATTCATTTTCGCAGTCCGTGATGTCACAAACCGTGCGACGGTGAATGACTGCGTACTCAGCGGGAGGAAAGCCTGGGAAAGCCCAGTCCGCGCCGCCATCACCACCTCTCCCTTTTTAGCTGCCGGCGTTTTTGCCAGGGAGACTGAGATGTTGAACGTTGCTCGTTCACGTCTTGTAGTTCTCGACGCACTCAGGACGGCTCACCGTTCTGAAAAATCAGCAACTGCGCCAAACACAACAACACATAAACACCAACACTAACACTGAATAACACTAAATGCCCAAACGCCAGTTCATTTCAACCCAGGTATGTCGGGATGAAGAGTTCTGGTTGCGTTGATTCCCACCTCTGCGTGGGACTCCGCCAATTTTAACAGCGAAGCTGTTTAGAAAGTCCTAATTTTGCTGTCCGCAGTTAAAAATACCAAGAAATTGCCGAGCGCTTGTGTGTGCGTGCCTCGCGACGACCGCCCAGCGTCCCTTGCGCACGTTTGTCCAGCCAAGCATGCTCGCTTAGGGAGATTGGCCAAGGTTGCGGCGACCGCCTGGCAGTTAAAAACACACAAAAAATGCCGCGCGCTCATATGTGCGTGCTTCGCGGCAACCCCCTAGCGACCTCTACACACGTTTGTCAAGCCAAGCATACCCATTTAGGTATATCGGCCAAGATTGGCCAAAAAACTCCAGCGTTTGCCGTCATCATGACAACACTTGCTCGGAACGAGAAAGACTCCAACGTTCGCCGTAATCGTGGCAACACTTGCTCGGAACGAGAAAGACACGTCATAGCGTACGCCCCGTCCAAGCATGATGTCCAATGATTACCACTTCCAAAAAAAAAAAAAAAACCAAAAGAAGCTCACACTTACACCAACAATAACAGAGTAAATGTCGTTGCGGCAGCGAAGAAGAAGCAAATCGGCTGCAATCGTGGACTTAACCGTCGTGATGGTCGTGAAGGTTGCGTACAGCTTCGCTACCTTCACGTCGTACGCGTTAGTGTGAGCTTCCTTCATTTTCTTTTCAAGTGTCGCTTTTCATAAAAAGACATCGGCGGTGTAGGGGTTTATGTTGCACACCCACGCCCCTACGTTTTTAAGCGGCGCTCTAACAACACGAAATCTGCATAAACGTGGCAACTGCACGCGCGCTGCATGCTACAGCTACAGGCAACGTTGCACCATCTCGAGCGGACAAGAACAATCCTGGTTAGGCCGACAGCGCCATTCAATGATTGCAACGCACAAGGAAAACGAAGCCAGTATGCCGTGGCACCAGCTGCGGGCGTGAAGCGTGACGCAAGTGCTGGAGGCACGGTTTCCGAACCAGCTGCGTGCGTACGCGAACCGCAAACCCAAGGGCCCTGGCACGGCGTCTGTCCCTGACACGCTAACCCAAGCCACCGCGGTCGTGCTGTGGCATACGGTATCGCTTTTTTCTTCGTCGTTCTACTGCTTTGAGCTGCCTGTGGAAGCGTACATCGGCACCACCAGCTGCGTCCCAAAACCATGCCTGGCGGAATTCAGAGCGGTCGACCACGTTAGGGGTAATCCGTGTTTGGTGTGATCTATTAGAGAGCGTCATTTAAAAAGTTCCCGCAACTCATCCCTCCTCCCAGTTTTTATTTTTATCTCATGGAGTTATGTCATGTGGTTGTATGCTTTCGCAAAATAGGCCTAGCTCATTGATCTTTCCAGCCGGTGACGACAGGCCCTTGACACGGTTCGGTTTCGCCGCGTGTCTTGATACGTGTACTCGTGTAGCGGTCTTGTTGAAGCCAAATGATGCAACTTGTGCTCGAGCGGTTAAATTCCAGCGCCGTTTTGACTGCTAAGCATAATTATCATCATCATGATCATAATCACCGTCACCGTCTTCATGGCCGTAATAACAATAAATAAAAATAAATATTATTAGTTTAATATTCACTGTCAGAATCGTCATTGTCACCACAATTATCGCCGTCAAAGTTCTAGTCATCGCCTGCGACGTCGGTGGATAGAATTTCTCCATACGATATTTTTTTCGGATTCCAAAAGATCCCTAAGAGACTGCCGCCGGTGAAAACAAAAGCGGAACTTCACAACGCCCACTCTGAACGTAATTCTAAAGCTTCACTGTACCGTCCTAGCATGCATTTGTCGATGGAAGTCAATCACCTGCGAGCTACAGCTGTGTATATAGGGCCCACGGTTGCCTGCAGTTGCGAACGACCGCGTATATACGAGTCGGCTTTGTATGCCGTTATTTTCGGAGGCGACAAAAGTGGTTTCTCGCTTTTAAAGACGGTACTCTTGCTTGGGCTATTCAAACGCGAAAATGTTGGTTTGTCTGTCACTCGATTAAGTCGCCTGAATAAAAGTTGGAATAAATGCTTGAGTGAGACGTTATATAAGGCGAAACGTTTTCACTATAATAAATCTAAGACGATGCTCCATATTTGTCATCATTGTTCAGCAAAAAGATAATATTAGGGTTATTTGAGGAAGAACATAGATACATAACTAGTGTTTGCACTGTTCTTTTAACTAAAAATAGACGTGCCCTTGACTCCTGTAAGAGCAAATAAAAAACACCAGTTGAGCACAACGTGGTAACTACTAATTGCAAACAAGGCTGGCTCCGGAGCCTCGATCTTGTGGCTAGAGCTCTAAGTCCCAACAGTTCCACCAGATGGCGCTGCAGTGCGATGGCGGCAAAATTGAACACCGCAAACCTCAAATGGGTGGACTGGGACGGCAGAGGCAGCAGAAGACTATCGTCTTTCGATGACACTTGCAGCGACGCGGGAAGGGGCGCAGCCAATTTTTTAGCACGAAGTGTTTTATTCCCGGATACACCAAGATTTCGGTGACGTCATATCCGTCACGGAAGTGACGCCATTACAACGAAACAAGCGGCCTGTAAAGGGTGCACCCCAGCACAAAGCGTCTTCTTGCGGGGAAGCAACCTTTAGTACTAAAGAGTACGTTATACTTAGGGTTGTTCTTTTTCTGGTTTGATATTTTAACACTGAAGTGTTTTATGCCGTAATACACCAAGATTTCACTGACGTCATATCCGTTACAGAAATGACCCGCCAGCAGGACGTCGCTCGCCAAGCACACCCACAAGACAGCCACCGACCCGCAAATTATGCTCAGTTGCAGATTTCCCTGCACATTTAACTTTCGTGCTTTACCGATCCTATGACAGAGGAATAACCAGTTTTTTACGTATTCTCCCCTGGTTGGGCACTTTTACTGGCTTCAAAAGGCCGGGCCGCTTGTACGCTTTATTAAGACCTGTTGCCGAATTGTATTTAATTTGGCAAATTTATTTTATTCATTGATTACAATTTATTATTACATTTTATTGTAATATCTTTTATATATGCGCATAATTATTTATTTATCTCTCACAAGTTGACCTTGATGTGATCGGGGCGAATGTGGTTACGTAAAGTTGTTTCTTTTTTAAGTTTGCAAGTTTTTTCTTTGTCGCTATAGTCAAAGATGGTCAAATAACAAACTTAAGCGCTCGCCACTAACATGACCAAATCAGGATTTATAGTGCAAATAACTAGTTGCAAGCTATACGGCACGAGCTTAAAACTTGGAGAACTAATGTTTGTGTAGGAAGCCTACAGAGTCCGTCGGCGCTCGATAAATAGGTCGGCATAAGCTCTGCGACAGAATATCTGCGCCGCAACTCTCTTATAGAGCTCCTACGAAACCGCCGTTCTACGGTACATGGTCGTATTGCTGGACGTATTGCAGCCACTAATCCCCATCGTGTACAGGCACGCCGACGTGCTTTATTTTTACTCGCGCTTAAGCCGCCCGCCGAGGGGACTTAAGCCGTAAGTCTGTGGTAATCCGTCAGGCGGACTTTACGAGGATTAAGATGTCCTCTCGAAAAAAGCAACCGACCCCGAAGATTCCACATAGTCTCGAAGGGGATGTATAAACGAAGCATGCGTTTGTTGCAGCAAAAAAAATTATTTCGACACCAAACTGCGGTAGAATAAGGGGTGTTTGTTACAAAAGTGTTTAACACAGTACTTGAACTCACAGCTATGCTTAAAAACAATTCCTAATGCCTGAAAATACTCCATGAGGTAGAACTGGTCTGGGCTAAGCATATATATATATATATATATATATATATATATATATATATATATATATATATATATATATATATATATATATATATATATATATATATCATATATATACATACATACATACATACATACATACATACATACATACATACATACATACATACATACATACATAATATATACTGGGTTCCTCCCAGGGTAGAGACAGAGATACATTAAAAATAATAAAAAGTTTAGAGCGCACCGACAACTAGACGGGCGACAGATGTTTCTATAGAAGTTTGTATAGTAGGCGCCTACTATAGAAGTTTGTATAGTATCTAATAATATGCTATTCCAGACCTTTGATAGTGCACTAACTCCTGCACGCTGTGTGCACAGGGATAATCTTCCTTAACCCGTGGAAGAAGTATCTAGCTGTGCGCACTGGCAATGTGTGTTTTAAAAAGTTCTAGCATTGTGCCCAGCGTTCTTGGACACCACTTTTGTGATTTTTTTTATTCAGAGCACACAAGTACCGTTCATAATCACTTCATCATCACTCCTTTTTTCCTTTTCCTCTTTCTTTTCTTCGTTCTGCTTGTATTTCTCTGTCTATTTCTTATTTTATTTCTTTTTCTTTCTCTTTTTTCTTCCTCTTTTTTTGTCTTTCCTTTTCCTATCTTTTTTCTCTTTTTCTTTTTCTTTTCCTTTTATTTCTTCTTCTTTTCCTTGATCATCATCACCATAACATTCACCACCACCGTCATTATAATAGTCGTCGTATTAATCATCATTTTCACCCTTACCGCCTGCTCATCATCATCATAATCAGTATCACTAGCCCCATTATTGTCATCGTGCGATAATCAATCAATCAGTCAAGTGTTCATCATCATGCTCACGAACATATAATAACTTACTGGACCCACAAATAAAAAACTAGAAACGAGGAACCCTCCCCATGGACAGCGCATGCACTAAATGTAATGAAACATGAACCACACTGACATACAAAGTTCGAAACATAATTTCGTACTTGATAAATACTCAGTAGAGACGGATGTGTAAATTGAAAACAATTTCCAAAATGGACAACGTTGCAGAATTAGGTGCTCGCGAAAAAGTCATTAATTTAGCATACTATGCATATAGCAAGGCAGTATACGGTGAAAATGGCAAAACAACAGGGCAGCTGCCATGGCACAATAATAAATTCCCCCCTACCCCAGGAAAAAGAAATCTTCCTTACTGTTTTATAGGAGATAGTAAACGCGACGTTAGGTTCTGCAAATGTCTGACATGAACGGATGGGTGAGCTGTTAAAAAATCCCGGGACATCTCCACTAACGTGAAACCTGGGGAGGAGCGAAGCATGCAGTGTATAAGTGTATTCGAAGATTGTCAGTCTCGCTTCTGCCACACGACGCGCGCTGATTGGGCGCCGGAGAACCGCCGGTGGGTGGAGCAATCGCGCGCTTGCTGAGGCGGTGGCGCCCTCTCTTGCGTTGAACTGGATTTAAGCAATTTTGCATGCCCCATCTGCCCCAGTTTGTGGTAGTAGCAGGCGTCAACGCGAGCGCAGTGTAATGCCCGCGTCTCGCACTGGAGGCTCGTCCTCGGTGATCAACGAGGCCCCGGCACCAGGAAGGTATCTCTTTTCTTCCTTCGACCTGCCACCCGACCCGATCAGGCCTAGCGTCGACAGCGTGTGGGTACACGAGTGTAACACAAATTATAACCCGTGTACAAACAGATTCTCCTTGTGCTCGACGATTGCTGAAGCGCATAGGGAGCGTTCCACAAATCTTTAAATCATGTTAGTTTATTTTGAACCAGTTTTATACACTATACATTTTATTTTAGTGCGTGTTACATTCTAGCGCGAGGCGTTGGAAAACGAGTGTTCCGTGTTTTGATACCGTGACTATGAGACGACGACGACAGGAGACGCCGACAGCTCGAGCCCCTAGGCGCTCCGCCTCTAAAATATCAAAATTCGCGAGCGCTCTGCCACCACAACAGGTGACAGTGCGTGTTTGTTATGGCAGCTAAAAGTGCCAAAAGAAGGACATTTTCTTGTGGTTTCAGAAAGAGCTGTTAAGGTCGACTTGAGAAAGAAGTTCAGCACAGATAACGTTTCCACGAAATAGCTAAAATAATTTATAAAGGCCAACTTTATCGCGTCTAGGCATAGACCAGTCAGCACTCCTCATAGCCGCCGATCCTGTGTCAGGAAGGTGAGGCTCGCGAGGGAAGCGATATCTAAGGAACGACAACAACTTAATTTGCACTTTATCAATTTCGGATTTTAGGTGCCATCCCAGTAAACCGAGGCCTCTTCCAGGATAATGCGGCGAACAGTTGAATATAGCTTCAGGAAAGGCGCAGAGGTAGAAAATTTTCCAGACATTCATCTTACACAAAACAACGCTAAATCTACGAACACGGAGAGAAGTCACTGTGCAGTTCTTCTGTCCGTGCTCGTCGATTTAGAGCTGTTTGGTATATGTCGAACCCATACCAACTGGTCCAGTTTCTCGTTATTCTGGCTGACTATCTGTAAACATACTGGAAGCCGCGTCGCTATGTCGCAGAGCTCTCTGCTTGGTAGATATAATATGCAGGGTGAAGGCGAGCTTCTCATTAAATAGTGCACCATGATATGTGATCACCGAAATCCGTGGCGAACTAAATTTGGAGTACGCCTAGGACTCGCCTTTAAGGGTGGACCGTAAAGGCAGGAGAAGGTATGTACTGTGACATCCGTATTCGTACAAGGCAACTGACAAGAGCGTTCCAAACCAGTAGACGTCATGGGCGCAGGCGAGCCAGCCGAGCGGCTGCGGCGAACGATGACGTCAGGATCGCAGCGGAAATTGGTGAACGTTGGAACGAATGAAAACTTTCCGCCCCTGCACGTGACGCCCTTCACCAACGTGTGCCGTTTCGACCGCGGTAGGGAACGATGGAAACTTCCCGCGCCCCACACGTGACTAGCATTCTTCACGACACTAACGACCAATCATGGTGTCCTCTCCAGTCCCTACCACTTATTTCCCTATGCCAGCCCCTTAACGCTGTCGCGTCAAAATCGCGAATTGAGTGCTGAAAAGGAAGGCAGTAAGGTTTAAGCGTGTATGACAGTACGTGACTTTCCCTGTCTCTTACTACTCGTAATTTTGGTTTCTGTTGCACTAGGGACAAAGAGCGTCCGCGTTTGTTTGCAAATATTGTCTACAATCGCTAAGACACAAAACATTCGAAAAGCAGCAACAGTAATAATGGACATAATAGTAATAATATTATAATAGTAATATATCGCTTAACATTTAAACAAGCGCCCAGGAACAGCCGAAGTCTTTGCATTGGCGAACTGAAAGAAGAACTACGACTCTGCAACAACAGTAGGTGAGAAAAGTCAACAAACAATCAACGAAAAGTGCCGGTGAATAAAAAACAATAAAATAATAATACACAAAAACATTTCAATAAAATTCACATTAAGTAAATTTAGAGAGTTTTAGAGTTTCCCACATTAAGAGTTTCTCATGTTCGAACCATAAAATTGGATACAATAAAATGGCCGCAGAAGTTGGATCAACCAAACACGCAGAACATATTTACAAATATGTTATAACACAAAACGGCAACTAAATATGAATTTATCAAACAAATTGAGACAAATTGTTCACAAATAACGATTACAATACATAAAATATTCCCGAAATATTGCATTCCCGTGGTTCCTCGCGCGGACTAAATCGCGTGCGATGGACGGCAAGCAGCATGACACAATATATCATCAATCAAAACAACAATAACGGCCACAAGGTAAAGGCCATTGAAAAATAAGCAACAAAGAGCAAACTGTCCGAAAACATCACAGACATGGGGACGATATATGAGAAAACAACCGCTGTTGCAAAAGAAATTAATATGTCACGGCTATCGGCATGGTCGCAACACTGCCGAAGAGGAATTTGAAATATATCAAGTTTCCTATAGTGGCAGGTACACAGATGCACCCCTGTGTAAAGAGGAGAATGTGCGCTGAGTGTTGCAAGCAGTCTGCAAAGAGTGGTTCAACCTCGCCACTTTTTGCGGAACGCTAAAGCCGATACGTTCAACCAGCTCCTTGAACGAAATTAAATCCCGCAGCAGTTTGTATTGAAAAAGGTTTCAGCCAGTACGCCGACAACTTAGAGGCAGGTATGAGAAATTTGGGCGTAATTTGCAGCCTGAGGAGGATAATTGGTACAATTGATAGATTATAGATATAAATTTGTTCTCTAGACGCTCAAACGTTGACTGTTAAATTTACAGGTTCCAGTTCCACACGACAGAGGCATCTTGTAATTGAGGGATACAGTGTTTCTTGAATAGTTTCATGAACGAATGAGGAGACCCAAAATCTTGAAGAAACATGCATGTAGCACCAAGAGGTCGAAGCGCATTTCGGGTAAATTCACACACGAGACGAGAAAGTTAAGGCGCTGTCAAAGAGCACGCCGAGGTCCTTGATCTCGTGAACTCGAGACAGGGCGTCATCACCAACAGTGTAGCTAAATAAAACGCAGGTTTGTTTCTACACAGCGAGAAGTTGCCTGTTTCTGCTGGATTCAGATTAGGCTGTAAGCTGAACACCATTTAGATTATGCGGATATTTCTTGCTCACGAGCTCCACAATCTTCAGCGGTGTCAATGCATTTGATTATTTTGACTGTCAGCATAAAGAACGAAGCTACACTTTTAAATTACAGCTGACACGTCACTAATAAAAATAGAAAAGAGGGGGCTTAAAACAGAGCCTTGGGGCACGCCACTTGTTTATAGCGGACGTGTGGTCGTTAATTTCGTGAGAGAGCCGATTGTGAACTTAACTATACAACATTTCGACGAGTGCTGCATCAATACCAGACATTAAACGCTTATGAAGTAACAATGTATGACAGAAAATATCAAATGCCTTGATCAGATCTCAATGAGAAACGTTCAAGCGGCCCCCCTCTGAAACTGCTCATGACTCCTGCCTTATGCAGCGGGCGAGGTTTGTGGTTGTAGACCTTCCCGATATAAAACTGTGCTACTTGGTATAAGAAAGTTCTGTACACAACTTGACAAGACGTTGGGCAGCACTGTCTCAAACAGGTTGGAGCAGGCATAAAGGAGAGAAACTGCACTATGGATTATTGTTCCCGACTTGGTGTCTGATTTGAAAATAGGACGTACCCGAGAAATCTGCCACATTGGAGAAAAAAACGTTCATCTTTAGCCAATGATACAGTATATCAAAGCACAAAAATGCTGCGTTATATCTTTGAAACAACAGGAGGGATTCTGTCAAACTCACACGAAACGATGACCTGGTGCACCTTAGTATCTCAAAATACAACGTCTTGTTTAATACCATAAAGCTTGACCCCGTGTGCATGATTTTACAAAAGGTTCAGTTGAGTCTTATCAAGGTGGCCATACATAGCACTACACTGCTGCACAAAATAATCGGTGACGTCATGAACCTCTTCTCGAGAGAAATCGATTGAACGGATGCTATCATTTGGGTGATTGCTACGGTACCGGATATGCCGTTAAATTTCGCTGTCTGCCCAGTTACACTGCTCCCTGCGTAATCAGAATAGAAGCGGTAATAATAATGGAGACTAAAGACAATATTCATGAAGCTAATGATAAGATACGAAATATTACGGCATTGACTATGAGTAATCATTGGTGTTATAATTATGGCTATTATCACTCCTCTTTTAGTCAGACTCGACGCAGGAGCATAGAGCAGCGAGTTGAACGTGTTTGTAGATATAATCTCTCCAAGGTCATTCAAAACGCTCTCTATTTCTCACCTCTCTCTTTTCCTTCCACACACTCCCCCACACCTCTAAACAAATCCAGTGATGAAAGAAAGGACCGCACGCAGGACGATGAGATCGAAGCCATCTGCGCACACCTGAAAATGTAATATCGGGAACCAGCTCGGCAGACTCAAAACACTTCACCCCATTGCCACAGATAAACCAAGTAAAAAAAAGTTTTTTATTACGTGTACAAGCGAGTATATCGGAGACCTCGATACCTGAATGTGGAGACCCACTCTACAGGAAACCGGAAATTGCTTTTAAAATGAGGCAAGCTCTTAAACTAAGCTAGGAAAAACCTCAGCCACGAGAACTTTTTACCTCCCCAACTTCCTTGGTTTGTTTCCCTTTTGGCCTTCTGTAAATTTTGCTTTCAAATATATTTGAAAGTGTTGAAAGAAGAACGTGAAGTTTTGTTGTTTTAATTTGATTTGAATTTTACATTCATTTGAAACACTCTCTAAGCATCACATTTCCGTGGTTCCGGTGCCCGCAATATACTTGTTGCAGTACTGAGTGAGGTGTTAAGTTTATCATAACTTCAAGATATTACATAATATGTAAATTTATTTTACGCGTGATTAAAAGGGAGTTATTTTGTGTACCAGACAAGGCGCCAGCCCTAAAGAGTAAATTTTGGCTGCGAACTGTTGTTGAGAACGCCATCGAGCCGTTACTGCTATAAGCCGTGCACCGGCTCAGTCAAGTCTATATAGTTATCCACTAATCTTGATTGAACTATGAAAGTAGCATTTACAACCGTACACGCGCATACAGACTTATACCCCAGTCCCACAGCAAATTTAATGTCATTCCCATCGAGTGTCATTCGTTCGACTTAATGCCATTTTCTTGACGCTGTGCTACACGGCCAAAATTAATGTCATTTGCTAATGATGGCAATTGCGATGGGTAAACACTTGCTCAGAGAAAATATTTTACTAAGCCCTTCAATAATTGCAAAAACTGAGTGAAAAGAGCTTAAACACCTTTGCTGCCCTTTCGAATGACCTTTAAGCACAGTTCCCGCAACTTATTGAACACGATTAAACACTGCCATCGCACCAGCATGGTGTAGAGTGAACAAGGATATACTCTAACGAGTATATAAACAAACATCGCCGCTGGCTCCCACCACACCGGCTGAGGCTGGCCTGGTAGCGAGATTGGCACTTTTCTTTTTTACACCCCTATTCGGCTTGTTTCATAGAAATAAATAAATGTCTAAAATATTATACGCCTGTAAAATATTATAACGCTACTGACGCTTTACTAATCTGTTTTGGGTGGGCATTCCCACCGAGTCTCTGGGTTCGAGATAACACATTTGCTTGCAGAACGCAGTCGAATGGGTTCCGCAAACTCATTCGGTCCCTAATGTCATTTTAATCGAATGTCGTTACAATTTCTCGTGTGGCAGCAAACAAATGTCATTTTGAACGAATGACATTCGATGGGAATGACATTAAATTTGCCGTGTGGCAGAGGGGTATTACATATACACATACAAGTCTCTGTCCAAACGTTGGAAACACTCAGACGCCTTATACCTTGTTAACGTTTTTTTTTTGGCGTTTCTCACCTTCTTCAAAGTATCATTGCTCTTTCCATACATGAATGCATGCATGCATGCATGCATAGGATACATACATACATACATACATACATACATACATACATACATACATACATACATACATACATACATACATACATACACAACGAGAAATGTGACGACGCATGGCTGTATATCGAGAAATTCATACTCGCCCTAATTTTTTTTCTTTCTGATACACCATCAGTGCTGGCGCAGTGGCTAGGACCAGAAAGCATAACTTACTTCCGACGTATTTCGCTGTTGCGCGGACGCTGTGGAACGACCTCCCAAATAAAAATAAAACGGCAGAAGAAGCCGGATAATAATCCATTTTCCTGATAGAACGAAAGCCGATTCCAACGACCAATATCAGTTAACCCGATTACCCCAAAAAGAAATCGCCCGGAAAACCAACGGAGGTCGAGCTATGTCTGGCCTCCCAGAGGGTGCTCGTGGCGAGCAGTTTTGAGAACAAAAAAGAACAAAGGCCATTAGTAGATTAGGTCGCAAATACCGATCCTCGACGTTGGTTAAATAGGGCAAGCGCACGCACTAGAAGGCACGTCTAGATACCAGCGCAGATCCCAGTTTCACAACCGTTCATCTCACGGTTATAACCGGTATTTTTCACCGGCCCTGTTTCACTGTCCCGCTTAATCCAGATTTCGTATGTGGGCTCACGGATAATGCGTATCCGGTTGCTTGGCCCTCGATATAGCGCCAATATTATAATATGCATAGCACCCCCAGTGTGCGCCCAGGCTTCAGATATATTATTAAAATGAATGTCGGGTTTTACACCCATAAATTCCGCGCGCCTGGACGTATCGCAAGCCTGGGAAATTAACTTTATAGCCGTGATACTTCCCATAAATGATGTCTGTAACTTGAATAGCTGAACGGTAACACGGTGCAGACGACTTTCCGAAGCGGCCTGGTAGCTTTCGTGCAAGTTGTCGTTGAAAGCTTCCGCCTCCTTTCCATGTCCCTGGACCTTAGCAGATCTATCTCTCAAACGTGAGGTTTCACAGAAACGCGACTTTCCCTTTCCAATGCCAGCATTGCAAATGTGGCGTCCACATGGCGTTAGTATGTCCTTAATGCATACCAAAGACAACGCAATCAGTTACTTTTAGGACTAACCGTCCGAAAATGACTATTCTAAACTCTTTTGAGCAATCTTTTAAAATACTTCTGTAGAATGTGGGGCAAGAAGACGCTGCAGAGGAGAAGGAGGAGTCGAAGTCGGAAAATAAATTAGGCCTAATAACGTTTTTCGCAAGCCGCTGCCAGTTAAACGATATTTTAGTTAAACGAGACTTATTTAGCTTTAATTACTGAAACTAAGCACGTTTATACAGAGAACGAACTTCGGATAAACTTTTTGTCTTAGTACTGAATCGTGCCTGTAGCAACACTCCTGCGAAACGTACTTTGTATTTCACTTCCGAAACTGCTCTATAAGCTTATTCGGTTCCTTAAAATGACCTTAAAATACGCCCTGTGACTGAACATTAGAAAAGTGGTGGGCAAAGAGTGCAGCCTTGGGGGCCCCAATACCGCTTATTCCTTTGTTTTTTTTTCTTTTTCTGTTTAATTCGATGGGACTTAGTGATGTATGGTACAATCTACTGTAGCTAGACGTACCCTTGGTACCCTTGTATTAATTTTCTCCCCCCTTTTGGTCGGCACCAACTTCCATGTAGACACGCTTCTAACAACTTTTAAATCCGTCCTTGAGACACCGTTAAAACCAAGATTTAGCGCACTGAAGTCAGCGACGTAAGGCGGTGAATGAATGAGTGAAGTTTAACGTAACGGAGAAAACAGCTTAGGCTGCACGTGTCGCGGAGAACGCCGACGCAAAGCGACCGCAAATAGCGAAAAAAAAAAAAAAAAAAAAGAAACGGCACGCGATAAAAGCGGGGCCGATGGAGAGTAGGAGGGACACGTGCGACGCGAATAGCATTCGCCGGTTCAGTCAACAGTCGCTGTTAGAGCAGCTGCTGGGAATCTTACCTACGCGCAAAGCTCTGGGTTCTTGTCGCTGGCAGTGCGGGGGCCCGCAGAAAATTTTTTTTGAAATTCCGGGAAGGCCACTACTAACTTCGGGTCATGTAAACAAACTATGTGATAGGAAAACGATTTCTAGCCATTTAAAATCAATTGATTGATTGATTGATTGATTGATTGATTGATTGATTGATTGATTTATTGATTGTAGGGTTAAACGGGCCGACGCAAGCGCAGGCGAGTGAGGCGCGTCCGTAGTGGAGGGTCCGGATTAATGTTGACCACCTGGTGATCTTTAACTTGCGCCGAAATCTCGCACACACGGGCGTTTTTTGCTTTTCGCCTCCATCAGAAAAGCGGCCGCCGCGACCGGGAATCGAACCCGCGACCTCGTGCTCAGCAGCGCAACGCCTTAGCCACTGAGCCACCGCGGCGGGTACATTTAAAATTAAATTAGGTAATAAAATACGAAGAAAAAGCAAGTAGAAAGACCACCCTTCCCCTTTTCCCCCGAGACACACTTCGTTTGCGATTTGGGGCTATGAATGTTCGTATATTAATCGGACGCCCTTTCGCGAAGGTTGGACGCGCCTTTAGCGGAAGTATTGACGCACTTCTGACGCCGTATGAATGTGAGAAGGCTTTCGCGCTTCTTTTAACTTTATATAGGAATAGTAAAGTTTTTTCTTCAGCAGCTTTAGCCAAGCTTGTTTGGATTGAATTAAGCAGAGGAGGTGCACTTTTCTTCGATATTAACTGCCGTTAGTTAAAACGTAACTAGTTAAAGCCGGCATTTAATAAGAGGAACGGCTTTAACTCAAATTTCTATGCCTGCGAGTGGCGTATAAGCTATAGAAGCCAGCATTCACGTTTTTGAAGCGTAAGAAACGTACGCCTGCAAATGAGCCCTGCACGAAAATCCCGTGTTCTGCCGTTAGGCGCAGAGATCGATGCCATCGTTGTGCAAACACCCATTCCCCGCTCAATTCAGCGCCTAACAACACGCACTCCAATAAGCGGCGTAAACATCGAGCCTCGCTCGGGGACTGCAAAGACGGACTGCGCTTAACGGGGCGGGAACGGCAATCCAATTAGCATTCAAGCGAGATGTTCTTCGTTCTGTTTGACAGAGAAAATGCCGACGGCGGCGAAACATTATTGGAAGAAACTTGCAGGAAAAACGCGAATTTAACGAGACAAATGACGAAACGTGGAACGGTATAATTATCCTTTTGCTGTCACCGTGGTAAACACATCGATTGAAGTCAGGTTTGTTTACCAGGCACACACAGTTACAATTCTCTATGGCCTCCTGGACTAAAGGCTGCAATAGGCAGCCTAGAAAGCAAAGGTCAGTGCATTACTATATAAAAAAGGACAATAAAAAACACAATAGCAGCTGCGCGCATACAGTTCACATGCACCTAACAGTGAGCAGGTAGGCACAGCTGGTGAAATACATAAACTCGGATTACCCCATAATTCGGTTCAAACGATATGGGCTCTATTCGGAGCTATACACCTTCAAATGTACACTTTCCTCTACTGGGGCCTATTACCGATGAGTTATTGGCGCCAGTGGAGTATTACGGTAGTCTGCTGAACTTGGCTAAAACGTGAAATGCACGGGCGTTCCTTTCTTTTTTATGAGTGATGATTATAGCTCGGCAAAACCTGACGAGAACTGAGGCGGGCTCACTAAAAATCCTTTCAAGGCGGAACACTCTAGGGGTTTGTGATGCCGTCCGTCCGATGTCGTTGGGCGTCACGCACCCAGGCTGATACCGAAACTAGCCAAAAGCGAGTGCCGCAGCACCAAGGAGGGTACCGAAACTAGCCAAGTGAGGGCGCCACTGCTTCTCTGCATAGACCCTACAAACAAAGAGCCGGCGTTTCCTGCCACGAACGCAGAACAGTTGGCACCGGTCGAGCGACAGCGGGCGCTTGCTCAAGCCGTGGCGGATGCGGCCTATCAGCTGATAGCCAGCCGACCAACCCCGCCGACTCCCACGCATGCGCCGCTGGGTTCGTCTCGGGATATGTGACTCGTCTTGCGCCCGCCAAAGAGGAACGCCGCGTTCGCCGCGAATGAAAGCGAGGCGGGCCTCCTTCCGTGACCGTTGCACGGGACCGAACGGCGTTGAGCCGTAGTCGGCAAAACAGCTACATCAAAGGTTCACCAAGCAAAATCAAGACTCAACAGATTAAGCCAGAGCTTTTGCTTTGTATATTTAAGGTTAGCTGAGCCAAGCCGCAGCCATTTTTGTTCACGTATGCGCGTGGGGTTGCGTCGGAGGATCGTTTTCTGCGTACGCGGTTCCGCCGGCTTTTTCTCCTTTCGCCTAGACATATCAAGCTTCACCTAGAAAGCGATCATCGTCAAAGATTTCTTAATGTGTCGCAAGAGGTTGAACGTAAAGTTATTTTAGAATAGGTGCGTAAGTATAACGCCGAAGTTTAGTATAAGTTGATATATATATATATATATATATATATATATATATATATATATATATATATATATATATATATATATATATATATATATATATATATATATATATATATATATATATATATATATATATATGCATTAAAAACTACGATCTTTTTGTGCCTCCAATCGCTGAGCAGGCTTTCATGACCCAACAGGTCACTGTGTCTGTATACCTGTTACACCAATTCCGGGCAATAGTTACACTGTGGTCGGTAATGAACAAGAATACCTAGGTAAATACCCTAAGTACACCCTCAACAAGGCACCCGCCGCTGTGGCTCATTGGCTAAGGCGTTGCGCTGCTGAGCACAAGGTCACGGGTTCGATTCCCGGCCGCGGCGGCCGCTTTTCTGATGGAGGCGAAAAGCATAAACGCCCGTGTGTACGAGGTTTCGGTGCACGTTAAAGATCCCCAGGTGGTCAAAATTAATCCGGAGCCCTCCACTACGGGGCGCCTCATCGCCTGCGTTGCGTCGGCGCGTTAAACCCTACAATCAATCAATCAACCCTCAACAAGCGAACGCTTAAAAGCGTTTTCTACTTAGTGGAATCGTAAGTACGAACGGGACTGTAAAGTTCAAAGCTACAACAAAGGCGAAGTTCTTAGCAGAAGTTACTAAAAGCAGAATATCTTTCTAGCAGATACTCCTTCAAACTTGTTTAAATGTAATGAAACCTTGCAAGACACCCTGGTATTGCCCAGTGCTCGCTCAACGGGATTCGCCAAAACTGTTAGGTCATGGTACAGGTTTATGCAAAACCATCTGACGTCAAAGTCGGATGCGAAATTTCAACAAAGGTTGGTAGCCCAGCATGCCGTGTTGCGAAATTGAGTAGAGTGTGCGCCATCCAAGAACAATGCAATCGCATGGCGTCCCCTGACCTTTCCGCCGGAATCACCGACGCCGCCGCTGCGAAACCGTTTCCCGGAGTACCGGAACAAGGGTGAGCAGCCACTCAGTATGCGCTGAGATCGACAACAGCAGTTGTGGGTGCTCTACTAAAGGGCAGGTGTTTTATGATAATTGATTCGAGTACCCGTGTTTCAGGGGATTTGTTCCAGGAGACTGGCTCTCCGAGGGGGAGTTCTTGAACGTGTGCATAATATAGGTTGCGTTCTTTTGTGGGGTGCTTTTGCTGTACACGTTTTAGCAGCAGCCTGACTCTGAGGATTGATTGTAGGCGAACGAGTTTTTAAAGCAAGGCTTTTTACCTCTACCCCCCAAAGGTTCTGTCGCGACCTTTGGCGTCAGCAGGAAACTCCCGCGAACAAATAAAAGAAATTGCTGGCACCACCAGGAATCGTTCCTGGAACGAATAGAGAAATGGAACGAGAGCCCGCTGTCTTACCGATTGCGCTCTAAGCGATTGTCGTTTACAGCTTTGCTTTCCAACCACATTCGCAGAGTGAATTGGTGCGTATTTTGTGAAGACATTTTTTTTTTTTTGCGAAGAAAACGACACTGGCGCGTTCTTTTGCGTTCAAATGGCCTTCGGAAAACTGGTATTGGACGCTCGGTTATCCCTTGATACTCTGCGTGTCAATCTTCTCACAATGTTTTTCGTGACATTTGTCCGGGCGAAACTCGGGCGAGTTTCCTAGCTGCAGTGACGTTTTTCTCGGCGCTAGACGAAAACAGAACGCACGAGACAAAACAAGACAAGACAAGAAAAGCGAAAACGCGGACATTCTTCGAACGGCAGTGACAAAACAGGAGTATAGTGAGCTTCCGTCAAACACGTGCGTGCACATCCGGAAGCGACGAAAGGTCAAATCACAGCGGCTCAAACAGGATGGCAGTCTCTTCGTGCAACGAACTGCAGCCGCAGTCTGCAGCAAGAGCTTTCCCGCGTCCGTCCCGTGTTTTGTGCCGATGTGCAGCATAAAGGCTGGTAAAACAGGCCGGCTGTGTGTTCGCAAACATAGAAATGCTAAATCTTTGTTTTCCTAACCGAGGTAAAAAAAAAAAAACAGGTGGCCTTTTCCCCGAGGAAGTTGTCGAGTGCATAAAATGCACATAATGCAATGCATGACATTTACATTATGTGGAAGCAAATACATTGCACCCAATGAAAAAATTTTAGAACCAATCGTATACTGTGAAGATGGAACACCAGCGAAGCTGTTGGTGGATAATTATATTGATCAGTTATGTACGGTAATTTGCTAAATTTATCAAAGGCTTTAAGAAACTACTAAACAAACAAGACATTACAAAATAAAAAGAAATACGACTTTAAAAAGGTTATAAAAACAGAAGCAACATCAAATGCTTAAATAAAATTTAAATTTAAATTTACATTAAAATATAAAGAAAAATAAGAACCATAGGTTTAGAAACATCAAACGCAAATGTACTTAAAACGTGCGTTGGATGAAGCTTAGCCTCAGTTATCTTTGTGAATGGCGTGTTCACCATCAAGCTTCGCGTGTTTTACGTTTTCGTTTAGAAAAAGGACGTTTGATTTTTTTCACTTGTGGTCTGACTCGACGCCCATTCACGAGTCGGCAGTTAGGGCTCCACGATCGTCATCTGGTTATAACTTCCCAACCCTATAAACCCAGTGAACCACTGGAGAATCTCTAAGCGAATTAAGCGTTCGGTATGCGAAGCCACGCCACACCGGCGGTGCAGGACTTTTCGGCGAAGAGCTTGCTTGTTCAGCACCAGCTATAACCCGCCTAAGCCTCTCAGACAAACCCTCGTAGCCTGTTTACACAGACGGGTTAGTTTGAATTCGGCCGTTAATTCGGATTGACTGCGCATACCCTATAAGGCTGCCACGGCAGACGTGTACACTTCCCTCTTGGTTAATGATGAGTGGCCTGAAAAGAGGCTGGCAGTGAGGCGAGTGCATTAGTGACTGAGTGCTGATGGGATTTAGGCGGGTTGTTGCGGACTTGCTGTAGAAGTTCCTTTCCCGCGAAGGTGTGGAGGACGTGCGTTTGATGCCCGAGCGAAATTAAGAGGTTTAACTAAATGCGTACGCTCTGAAAGAACAATGTATATTTATTTAGTGCCAACGGATTTTCTACCCAGCAACCTGGAATTGCTTGTAATCCTCATTTAACGTGCGCAGAGAGTTACCTGCATTACGACTATACCCAGGGTGCCTATGCTATTCTCAACGACCCGCGCAGTTTGAAGCGGTGGTGGTTCTGGAATCAGCCGCTTGCCTTCAAACATATTCCTTCCTCTAGATTTAGGCAGCTTCAATGCAGAAGGCATGCAAGTAAAGGCATTCCACTCCCTACCCATTGTAGAAATAATTGGTATGTTAGCTCGTTTTAAGACACCTTAAACCTGAGAAAAGCTTATACATTTGTTGAACTGCTGTCTCCTTGCCATACTTTCCAAAAAGTACAAACCATCTAACTTCTAAAATAGCCAACTACTAAGACCAGCATGCTTCACGAAGCAAAGCAATCATCATTTCGTACTGTACTGGTGCAAACAGTTTCTTGTTGTATTTCGCAGGCTACACCGTCAAGTAGCTAAGTGAACCCTGCGAGGGTCCAGCCTTGCCGTGTTACTTTCGTGAGCAATAAAGAAAACTTTGCCCTGAAACACCGCTCACTATTTCACCTGCTCAATGGACACATTGCAACATGTTTGATGAGACCAATTTCTGTAATATATTTGCATCATTGAAACAGACTCATCAAAATTATTCAGTACTGTCAACTGAACTTTACTAGACGATTGTTAGACTAACTTGGTAAAAAACTCAAATGAAATAAAACAGGCTGTGTTGAATATGCTCAGTAGGTGACATTTCTCAACAGGAACTGAACAGGAGAATGGATAGAGAGTCAACCAATACTCGACTGGAACTCAACAGATTTTTCTCAATATACTTTCAATTGATATTTCTCAACAGGAAAAGTGTATTGAGAGTCAGCAGAAAGTCATTTGGAAATCAACAGACACGCTGACTATAGTCAATAGACTTTCAATTAAAACTCACATTGAGTTTAAATTCAAACACGGCGGCCGATTTCCAACGAGAACTCAATGCAAAATTTCTACTCAAAGTCAACTGACTGTCAACACAATGTAATGAGTAAAGTCAATTGACTTTCAATTCAATCTCATTAATATTTTTGTAAGGGCAGAACGACGTGCCTTGAGTGCTCTTCGAATTCAGCGCTATTTTTGTTTTGAGCTGGAAATGTTAAATTACGACAGCGAATTCTGTTTTCGGCGTTTCGAGGAACGGCGATTTCTTCGTATGAGCGGCTCCTCAGAATTCTTGCAAAAGCAGGCTGCGCCCTCGTGTTAATTAGGGCAGGGCATAGAGCATATGCAAATGAGCGCCGGGGACGTGTGCGATGGTGTGAGTTCTGCTGCTTCCGTCAACGGCGCCTTACTTGTACAAAACGCTGCCAACGCCTTCTACGTCAACCATGAATGAATGAATGAATGAATGAATGAATGAATGAATGAATGAATGAATGAATGAATGAATGAATGAATGAATGAGTCAATCAATCAATCAATTTTAAAACAATAAACAATGCAAATATTCTATCGGCGCCGTGGATTCCGCACGGATAAATAAAAACGCTATGTCGCGGGGTTGTCCGTCATTGTCAGTTCGACTTTCTGAATGTTTAGAAGCGTTGGTGCCTCTACGCTGAGGTAAAAATAATAAAGATGTAAAAGAACGGAGCCGTTGAGTCTATATCCACGCAATGTTCGCAAGAAGCAGTACAGCATTCAGTTTGATGGCCGTTCACAAAACCATTACCATGCGTCAGCTGTTTCTCGTTCGCCGGTTTGTTGACCAATTCCTTTTTTTTTCTACGGCCCCTAACCTCGGGACTAAAAATGCGCAGTTCCGGAAAAGATGGCAGAGGTTACTTGTACCAAGAGCTTTCACTATTTGGGAAACAAAACAGAATAAATCTTAAAACACTCCGTACAGGGTTAATTTTATTAACTCCTGGAGAATATCAATCATAGACAAAATGCGGTGAGACTTGTGTAAGACTAAACACCGACCACTGCCGTATAACACTTTTGGCTACAAAAAAATCACAATGGTCGTGGCTTTGACAACTCTTCGCTGCCTTTTGTATGAAGCGCGACAGGCTATTTTATCGAAAATAATCCTTACAACTTTACTTGCGAAATTACATTATCTAACAGAGACTGTACTCTACACAGCGGCTATCACATGACTGCAAACATCCCGTAAAGTTACAACCATCTTTCTTCATAAACTACAATATATTGTCAACGGCTCCTTTTAAACAGAAAACCTGATGCCAAGACTTTGCGGAGACAGCATGCGAAAATTATCGGCACGCACTTCAGCACTCATTCACAGCCTAAAATAAGGGTTCTTTCAAAATAGGCGGGTTATTTGAAGTGCGCCTACGTCGCACTGAGCCCCTTCTCTTGGCCAAGTCTAGTGGTTGCAAGAAGGGAAAAAAGTTCCCGTCGTAAGAAACACCATCAATGTCTAGCCTAGGCTATCTCCGGGACGACTGGAAAAGGAGCCGAGTGATAACCAACCGCCGGAATATACAGTTCCCCCGAGACCCATCTCTAGCTCCCCGGAATACAGAAACCGCCCGAACGACCCGAATACTCCGTAGAGATATATGAGTCCAGTGGCACCGACTGAGATCAACACACGCTGACGAACGACACGAATACCAAAGGGCGAGACGACCTGCCGTGATTAAGTGACCCTACTTCATACGAACCAGGTCAACGACCAATCGTAATGGAAGTGGCCCGCTTGGTGGCTGCTTCTGAGAATATTCAAACGCTCCCAATTTTCAATTCATGGAACCTTTTAAATGAACACTGAAGGCAATAATTTTTTAATCCGAGCGTATTTGATTGCTTGTAGGGTTTAACGCGCCGACGCAACGTAGGCGGATGAGGCGCAGCCGTAGTGGAGTGGCTCCGGATTAATTTTGACCACGTGGGGATCTTTAACATGCGCAGAAGCGTAAGGTGCTTGCCGTACAGCTCCAAGCAGACGTCTTAACGTCCCGCGGACAGTGAACAGTACTTCCTCATGATGATGGCGGTGCGTTGTGGAGAACGGATCGACGGGCAAATTTGCTTGGGGCTGCGATATAACAACCTACCTTCCATGAAAAAGGGTTACAACGCACACACGCATCATCATCATCATCGTCGTCATCGTTCGTCGTCGTCGTCAGCGTCATCAGTATGTGTCTACTGCGGGATGAAGGCATCTCCCAAAGATATTCAGCCGGTTCTGTCGTGGGTTCGCTCAATATGGGCGGTTTATTTCCCTCGCCTTAATAACACACTTTGACACGCGTACAAAGACACCTGTACGCTCACAGAGGTATGATTCATAGCAACGAGGTTGTGACACCAGTGATAACGGGTCTTGATGCAAGCGCGTGGATAAATGTTCCTCCGAAGAGAAATATATAAAAAAAATATCAGGAATGAACCAAGATTGCACGCAGACATGTGAGATAAGCAGCATATAATTATTATACATGCGCGGGAGACGGGGCAATGATTACTAAAACGGACAGTGATACAAGAGCCTACGTGTCAGCAGTAATAGGGAAGAAAAGGCTAGTTTTTTTCGCGTTTCACGCTGAAGCGACAGCATGCAAATAGGTCTTGGAGACAATGATAAAAAAGAGGTCAGTTACCGTAGGACAAGCTCATGGACATGTTCAGTAAAAGATCAGGGAGTCAAAGTACTGATTGTTCAGGTGCCGTCAGAAGTAATTGGAGCACGAGCGCAGTGGCCGAACCGCTACAGTAGCGCCATGTAGCCACACCGGCGGTAAACGAAAGGAGCAGAACACGCATGCGCGCCTGCCGACTGTGATAGCCCCTCTACCCTTCTCAACCCACTTCTTTTAACGCGACTTCGAGCATTATTCGCAGCATACTGGTCTCAGCTATGGCGCTGATAGAAGAGGCGGTATGCAGCAGCGTCGCTCACACACTTTCAGCGCACGCGTGCTGCTAGAGAAGCGTCGCAATTGCAGGGATCTGAAGTGAATTCTTTTTCTTTGGTAATATTTTACATGGGTCTGCTATCAGCGCCATAGCCGAGACCAGTATGCTGAGAACAACGCTTGAAGTTGTGTTATAAGAAGTGGGTTGAGACACGCGTCCGCTGTACGGAGTGTTTTAAATTGAGAAATTGAGAACGTTCCGTACAGGGTGAGACACGGCGCTGGCAGGCGCGCATGCGTGTTCTGCTCCTTTCGTTTACCGCCGGTGCAGCTACACGGCGCTCCTATGCGGTTCGGCCACAGCTCCCGTGCTCCAGTTACTTCTGACGGCACCTGTACATACGTACGCTGCATTCTGAAGACAGGCGCTCGCCATGCTGACATTTGGGACTATTGAAAGTACTGTTTTCTGGTCAGTTTTTGCGGTGGAAGATGTTACAGCAGCTCAGCAAAATACACTGTGCCGTGAATGATTTCTAAGAGGTAGAGAGCGGCCTTATATTCTACTTAGAGGTTAAGCATGGTAGAGTGGACGCAGAGGTGCGAAAGACTTGTACTATTGGAAGCGAAGCGGTGGTTAAAGGTAAAGACAAACTATTTTGTACTGTCACCAAACTTGATGTTTGTTTTGCACGTGCTGTCCCAGAGTGCAGAAGCACATACTCTAGTAGCGGGCGACACACGGTCGTTCACACCTTGGGAAGAGAACCCGAATCCGTGAGCTTCTTTGATAGACGACACACAACGCCAAGAGATCGAAGAGCCAGACGACTAATTACCCGGATATGCGGGGAGAAGATAAGATGACTGCCGAAATTGACACCTAAGTCATTAACCTCTCCACACGTGGTAGTAATTTACCATTAATATTGTAGGAAAGCAAGATTGTGCGAGTTTTTCTTTATGATGACTCCGTTGCGTGAGCACGAGTACCAAGAAGACGTGATCGCTTCCATGAGAGCGGTACAGTTAGTAGTGTTGGAAACGAAGTTAAACATTTGGCCAACATCGGCATACAGGAAAAATGACAATTAGATATCAGCGAAATATAATTTATAAAGCTACTTAGAAAAACCGCGCTAAAAGCGATACGAGGCTTTCATCCATGCTCATTTTTTTTATATTGGCCTTAAGCCTGCCATAGCCTTGCTGTAGCGGGTATTGTTCCCCACTTTATTTTTCTTTTTTTCTTGGGAAGAAGGGGGAACACGGAATTTTGAAAAGGAAGAGACGAAAAACACTGCGTCATTTCTTCCTGTCGTATCGTTTTTAGCGCTGTTTTTCTAAGTAGCATCACGCACCAACTAGCCCGTCTCAGTTCACTTGTTCAGTTCATCATTTACACCTATTGAAAAGAGGAGTGGCCCGAGGGTAGAGCCCTAAGGAACACCACTGGTAGCTTCATTGCAAAGGGAAGATTGATGCATTGACGAAGCATGACCTGTTACATAACTGTGGAAAGGAAATGTGAGGGATGAGCGTAAACCGAGCTGGGAGAGCTTTTTAAAATAACATCTCGCGACAGACTTCATCAACAGCCTTACTCAAATCGAAGTCAAGGAAATCCAATTGGCCACTACGCTGCACAGCTTCCGTAAAATTCAGCATAAAATTGTCAGGATTGGTGGTGGTCTATCGGTCAGTGAGATAGCCATGCTGACCAGATATTAATATGATTTATACTGAACGCGAGTAGCATATGCAGTACGGGCTTCCAGAGCTTTGAATCAATGGATAAAATATAAATTGGCCGATAATGATCCCAATCACTAGCACCCCCCAATATTGATCCATTCTTGTTGGGGGTAGAAACTCCCTACAACTAAAAACATGACATAAATTTTCACGATGGAAAGGATAAAATTCAGGGCTAATTCTCCGCCGGAAGGAACTGGTCACAACAAAAAAAAGTGCTGCCTTTAGGCCCCCTCAACTGGATAGAGGCCGCTGTGAGCGCAGCGACCTTCGATCAAATATGCATGTAGCGTACGCCAGGGCTCCCACAAACGAGGGGCAGTCTTCCCGGTATATGGCGTGCCGTGCCAACGATTTACGGGGCCGGGACCACCTTAGCGTCCCTCCCATTACTATCTATGCCTTACGCTGCTCTACCGAATTGCTACGGGGTGGTCACCGCGGATGGCACCCTCGGGAGAGGTATACGACGGAGTCTCCGGCGGCCAAAGGTCCTTGAAAGCTCGTCGCATTCTCGCGAGGGCCATCAACATTTCATCGGTGTGTGCGCTAGACGGTCCTTATACTAGTACGTCGGTCCTAACTCCTAAAAGAGCGTGGGAGCTACTTTGCTCTTCCGAGTAACGATCCTTCCCCAAGCCGCTTATCCACATGTGGCCGCGACAAAGTTAAAGTAGACGCCCCGGATTACGACTGTTTAGGGCCCGAGGTCGTTGATGCGCTCGTGAGTACCCGTCGCTGTTGTCGTCATAGCGCGCTTCTTATAGATCAGGTTGAACGCCCTTGGAGCACGCGCCTACCCACGCTCCGCTTTTGATTCGCCGTGCGCGTATGCAATTACAGCTATCCACGTGACGTCGTGTAGGGGAAGTACGATAGGCTTAGCTACGATAGGATTGGAGACTGAACGATAGAAGAATACGATAGGCTTAGTCCAAGGAGCTGTCTAGTTGGTTATCGATACATTCACTTCAGTGCGAAAAGAGAAGAGAAAGAAAAAAATGTCAACAACGCCTGTTCGTTGCCCTTTTCATTATTCGTTCACGTTTTTGTTTGCGATGGTGGGTGTTTTTGAAGCTATCAGGGGAGATGGTGGGAAGTGGTAAGACCAGGCTGTTAGCGCTCCAACAAGCGCTCTTTCTGTGAGTGAAATACTCCTTTCTATTTCTACTCCTTTTCTTTCAACTCCTTTTTATGCATTAAAAATACCTTCCCCCCTCTTTTCTTTTCGCTGATGAATAGCTGTTAGTTCTTGCTCCAGCCTGCTGAATCATTCTGTAGTTTCTTGTATTTCTTGATAAAAACCTTGTTTAAGTGGTAAAGCGTTCTCGATTTCAAATATCTCAAAGTACAAGGTAAGCAGACTTGCACAAGTTGAAATGTTGGTGTAATGCGACAAAACCTGGGCTAGAGCCGCGCCTTAGTGGAGTGTTACGCAAATATTTGTCCCACCGGGGAACGTTTCACCTGCGCCGAAATCTCGACGCACGATCCTTTTCTAACTCACCGTTACTGTGCTAAGCTCCAAGACTTAGCTCATATTTACGGTGACATCCAGTAAACCTACGAGACAAAAACCTTAGGAAAGTTGCTTGGAAACTTTTTTCGCCTAGCCCCCACGCAGGCATATTATATATATATATATATATATATATATATATATATATATATATATATATATATATATATATATATATATATATATATATATATATATATATATATAGCAGTAAAAGAAAACTTCTCGAGGAGCCAGAAAAAATACTTGAGAAAATGGTAGACGCACGATTAAAAACAAAAACGGTTTACTGACGTTTCGACTGCGGGACCAGTCTTCATCTTGAGTAACTCAAGATGAAGACTGGTCCCGCAGTCGAAACGTCAGTAAACCACTGTTTTTGTTTTTAATCGTGCGTCTACCATTTTCTCTATATATATATATATATATATATATATATATATATATATATATATATATATATATATATATATATATATATATACACACACACCCTGTGGACCGGAAACTTCATGCCTTCGTTATAACCGATAGTTCATTAAAAGCGGGTGTGATGTGCTCTTCAAAAACAAACTAGTTTTGGAATAAAGTTATTCCAGTATAGGGAGGGCTCCCCGTAAATATATCTCGGGCAAAACGACCTATAAATGCGACCGTAGCCGAGTCGACAGTGTAGGCGCATCGGAAGCTCGAGTACGTCGGTACAGGGGTCATCAAACGCCCTTCTATCGTTCCATCTTACTGTAGTACACCGGACTAATTTCATGATTCCTGGCATTACCAATCCTGGCGTTCCGCGAAACAGTTCGTTCCGCAAAGGTTGACAATCCCTCCAACTCCCTTCGCCCCAGATGGAAAAGAGGAAATGGAAAAAAAAGACACACACCCAACAAAGGAAGGGGCGACAGGGATCAACACCTCTTAACCTTCTTTACTCTTTACATTTTGACGAATTCGTCCGGCGACCTGACCTGACCCGACCCTGGGCATCGATCGGCGCGCTGAAACGTTCACCTCCCGGTGAGGCAAGGAACGCTCTTTGTGGCAACGCCTCCAAGCTTCCTTGAATGCCTGAAAAGTGACTCGTAATTCGACAGCGCTTCCCCCTAACGGTCATCCAGTTCCCCAATAATCTTTTTCTCTTACTGTGTTTAGGTGGCAGCCATTTGGTGGGGCCAAAAACCTTATCGTACCCACAACAACGGCCGCGCTAAGTGGAACGGCGCCGCTTTCACCTGGAGGGTGTTTTCCGCGCCAGAATTTTCGCGCGCTTTCCCAACCTGTGGAGTCAGGTCGTGACTTCTAAGGCGCGGAGTTTGTTCAAAGCTCGTATAGCTCAAAAAAGAGCGCGAAGAACGGGCGCCGGCTGACAGCTAACTTTATTAGGCGAAGGCAGAGCCCATAAGGAACGGGAAAGCTCTAAGAAGATAAAAGCTCAGACTTCAAAGTTCCCTTGGCAGAAGGGAAGTTGTGGCCGCGAGGATGGTGATCAATCTGTCAATAGGAAATCTCTTTATCACAGAAAATAGTCGATGGCGCGCTGACGCAGGAGTCTCCTGTCCTGTTTTACGGATGGCCCAAGCTTCATTTAGTTCTCTCGTGCGTTGGTCGTGGAACGATCACCCAATTGTAATCTGAAGCGCACATTGCCCTTTCCAATATGGACTGCTGGATCGCTGCCTCGTTGCTAATCAATTGGCGAGCTCACGTAGACGGTCGTTGATACAATGACCCGTCGGTCGCACGTAGGATTTTCCTCAGGATAGGACGTTGTACCGTACGGAACCCACTACCGGAACTCGGTGCGCATGTCACGTGGCAGCTGTGGTCAGCCTTCTTTCAACGTTCACCTGTTGTTAACACGAAAGCGTTTTATTCCCGGATACGCAAAGATTTCGCTGACGTCATATCCGTCACGGAAGTGACGTCAGTACAACGGAACAGGCGGCCTGCAAAGGGTGCATCCCTGCGCACAGGGTCTTCTTGCGGGGAAGCAACCGTTATTACTAAAAACGTTATACTGAGGGTTGCTTGTTTTCGGGTTTTATATTTTAACACGAAAGTGTTTTATGTCGGGGTGCACCAAGGTTTCACTGGCGTCTTATCCGTCACGGAAATGACGCCAGTACACCTTTGCCGAAGCGACCCGCCAGCAGGCCGCCGCTCGTCAAGCACACCCGAAACACAGCCGCCGACCCGCAAATCACACTCAGCTGCAGATTTCGCTGAACATTTCACTTTCGTGTTTTACCGATTCCTATGACAGAGAAATCAACCCGTTTTTTTTTTTTTGTAAAGGCGGTTAGGTTTTGGTTTCCCAGAAGGCAACATGTACAGTCGGGATCAACTTGAATGTGATTGCGGAAGCATCGACCAGCAGGTCTTCCAACCTACACAGCGGCCGTTTTGAGAACTCTGGAGATACAGGCAGCAGTGCCTTCTTCCCCTCGTGTCTCTTGCAAGGTACAAACCTGATAAAACCCGTGATATGGCGATACCGCTTGTTTCTTTGCCACCCGAGCGATCACCTTCAAATTGATCCCGACTGTACGTCAGCGTACCGACGGGAAATTGCATCAACGATCGTTTACGTGAGCACACCAATTGACAACAATGTCCAGAGGCAGCAATCTAACACTGCATTGTGGAACGTGCGTTTCAGATATTAATAGGTTCGCGATTCTGAAATCGTACCACGACCAACCACAAGATTGCTTTAGAGGCTTTCGTGGAAAATAAGAAAAGGGAATAAATGGAGGCGAGGTTCGTTATTGAGGAGTCATATTCAGTTCTTCTGCACTGCGCTTGAGGTATTTAAAAATACGCTGAGGAGCATTTTAACTAAGGCACACCACAACCATTCTCCAGTTTGTGTTCGTGCACACTTACTTCGAGATCATTCAGAGGACGCACTGAAGAAGGGGTAGTCATTCGCGTATAAGACTTTCTTATAGCGACCATTATCTAGAGAAAAGTGCATAATTAACGTTTGCGGTGATGTGTCACTACGAACTCTGCGCAAGTGTTCGTGCGCAATATTCGGGAGGGCGCTGGACGCGATCAGTTGAGCTCAACCCTGTGAAAAGAGATGGCATGCCCATATGAGACGATAAAGTTTAGGCTGTGTGTGTAACTGACAAAAGGAACGGAAGAAAGTTATGAAGGTAGGGCTACCACCCACAAGAAAGAAGATATGTGTTCAGCGCACCATGAATTACCCTACTGGAGAGAAGGATTTCGTATTGGAAGCATTTCACTTGCCATCACAACTTCGCTCATGCCGAGAGAACTTCGTAATTTGAGCGTTTGCCTTCTTAGTGGTTCCCCATTTCTCATGTATCCTTCCTATAGATAGTCTGCTTGGCCTAGTAAAATCAGTGGTCAGTCAGCGCCCGTCCCGGTCTTTTTGCTTGTCCATCGCTTCGCTTATAGTGCTTCGGCAAGGGGAACCAAAATGGAGAGACGAGCTAGTTGGTTCGCAATTTCCATGAGTGAAACTTAATCGCAAAAGTTTTTTACAGGGACGAGAAAGGGCCTGCGAAAGCGCCTGTGTCGTTCCCTTTCTCGTCCCTGTAAAAACTTTTGCGCTTAAGTTTCACTCATGGAAAAAGGGGAACCCGCGGAGTTGGCAGCAAGCTCCAACGGGATCCTGAAATGAGGAATCTGACCAAGTGCTCTCTCTCTCTCTCTCTACACACACACACACACACACACACACACACACACACACACACACACACACACAATTTATCGACCTCTCCCCTGTCTTTTTTTTGCAGAATAAAATTTACTCTTTCTTTTCTCTCTCTCTCTTTCTCTCTCTTTGCTTGTAGTGATACAGAGGCGAGTACTGTAAGCATTCACTGATAGTACGCCGCGAGTAAAGTTCATAATTCGGCTACATAACTGACTCCAAGCACACCCGCGAACAGCGTACATATAAGAAGCGTTCGAACTTACAAGCTACGTACGAAGCGGACGATAGTTCCAAGGATAATCGCGTCCCTGGATGTCCTAAATAATTAAGACCTAATTGTTACGTTTTATTACGGCAGCCAGGCAGAAAGTTTGTATTTTAAACTTCACGACAATAGCATTATAATGCTGCTCCATTTGGTAAAGGGAAACTCTACAGCCTCAGCAAAATTTCCGTAAACAGTCCGAGTATAAACTCTACTCAATTTGGCTAATGGTGCATTCATGTTACTCAATTAGCCTAGTTTACGAAGATCAGCGTGAAAGCCCTTTCTACAAAATCCTTCACTGCAGCCTAGGCAAACAGGTCTCAGCTTCGCCTCATTATGGGCCGACACCTATGGGCGGATTTACCATTAATCCTGGATAATCGCACCTTCACAATAGGGGAGCTCTTGCGGTACTAGCGAACGTGGGGGAAACTACAACTCCTGTTCGCACCATTACTAGTTGACCAAGAGCGAAATTTAAAACGTCACCCGCAGAAGGCCAGAAAAGGGTCTTCATGTGTTTCGCATTCCTGAACGCCGTGACAGTGACAGTATTAGGAGGACGATATCTCGTAATGCGGACTGGTTAAAAAAAAAACACGGAATTCTGAGTTGCTTCTATTTCAAAAATGTCTATTTCGCGCCCATTTTAGTCGTGACGTAGTTGAACTTTAGATTCCTGAGACCAATGAAACGGACGGAAACCGATGGCTGGCTTTGCCTTTGCTGCGTAACACCCGATCGTTTGCTTTGAGGCAATCAGGGCTCGCTCGAAACGAGCGCTTTGAGAAATCCCGTGAAATGAACAAAAGAGAGAATTGAGCCCGAGAACTCTAGAATATCGAACAGCATTGGAATAGGATGTGCCTTGAAGCTTTCAGTATACATAGCACTGTGACGCCGATAGAAAGCTTTTTATAACTATATATATAAAACTATATATAAACTATTAACAGCAAGAAAGGTTCCTCTAGATAGGTTCTACGTTCCGCTTGAAACGCTCGTGGAGTAGGACAACGTGGTTCTATAAACGTTGGAGTAGGGTGCCTCGATTCAAGCGCGTCTCCGTCCGTACGGCAGTGCTGGCATCGAGACTCCCCGACTTGGAGCAGTGAAACGCGGTAAATTTAAACTGACTTGAGCAAACCACTAGCGTGTTATCTGGAAGGAACGAGACGGGAGAGTAACAGCATGAGAGGTGAGCGGAAAGAGAAGGGAGACATTTACTTGGCAAGGGCGCCAGTCGAGTATCGTCCTTCATCGACATTTGCACCGAAAGGAACAGATACGTGGCCATTTTTTTCTTCATATTTTTAGTTAATCGCTTGAGGGAGCTGCGTTAGATCGACCTATCATGTTATTCCGTATGTTCAGTTTTTTAACAGCGAAGCCGTTGTAGTCCGACCCTTTTCTTAAATCTTCTGTAGGTGCGCGTTACGAAGGGATAGGGGCAGGTTCCCAGACCCACCAACAGATGGCGCAGTTGTTTCGCAGGGTAGGGTTCTTCTCCCTTTCACTAGGGGAGGCAGCCTCCCGCCGCCCTGCCGTTTAGCTGCGATTTCTTTGCGTGAACTGTATAGAGTTTACCCATTGAAGTTCGAACCGACTCAAGAGAACGACACCTCCGCTGTTTCAGCAGATTCTACACTGGGTAGAACTGGGTTGATTTCTTTCGTTGTCGGATAGATACACCTTTATAATTTAGTTAGATTATTTTTACCTCCTTATTCCGCCCTGTTTTTGGTTTTAAGTCATTCCCGTGACTGCACTGGAGTAGGCAGACGTTTGGGATTTTAGCACTTGTTTTTTTTTTACATTTCTTGCTTCCTGCGCATAACGAGGGCTGCCAGACATGGCTTTTACTAGCCAAATCCAGGACTTCTTTGTTCCTTAAGTTATTCTTTTCTTTGTTTTTGGACGACAATCTACGTTCCCGCTAGTATAACGATTAAACGTTTTAATTTGGACAAATCCTGATTTTAGTGTAGATACAAGGTATGCACAGTTCGCACTGGGGTATATGGAATAGAAGGCTTACGCATTACAAGTCACTAGAGTCAGTGCCTAGACAGAGACGTGTTCGAGAAAAAGTGTTGCGCGAGGCTTAGCACGAGTCCGTCACTTATGTGCGTTCTTGAACATCTAACTGCACCCTGTTAACAAGAAGAAAGTGAATATAATTGTTGTAACAGGCTTGTTACTGTACCTCTTTACTAAATTTAATAATTCGCAGGTAAGTACGGAATTAAATACTGCTAATCGACTTCTTTCTTCGCCAGCACATGATAGCGTGAAGTAATGTCACACACACGATGCAGTTTTCTCATAATTTTCTTCAGCGTTAGTAGAAGTGTCAAGCAGGGTGCCGGTTTGAACTTAAGGTTAGGAACAAACCGCTCGATGGGAAAAGAAAGCATGCGTAATCATGATTTCTCAGAATCAGGTAAGGCCACACAATACGCCTTGTTAATTTCAGAATACAAGGGAGATGTAATCATCCTTGAATTTTTAATAACGGCATCCGTTCCGGGTTTTTTTTCGCCGTGCACAGTGGTTTTTATGTTGTTTAATATGCTGGTTCATTTTACGTATACTGGGGTTCGTCGTTTCGTGGTATGAGCATTCACGACATGCTGGAACGGGGAACAGCACACACCATTCTGAAAGTGATAATAAGCAGGGAAATGGCTTTGGGTTTCGACACCACCTCCTATACCGCTGCACTTCTACCCAGGATTTTTTTCTAGGAAAGCGACGCAACAGTTATTACATCATGGCCAGCATACATGTTGATGACACGTGCGCGCACTGCTGCACTAAATCATTAATCGAAAAGGACGCAGACAGCTATACGGGTTGATCGTTCTTCTACAAAGGCACAGGCACAGCGAATATACACGCTGCAACCCAGTGGAAATTGCCAAGGTGATTTCAGCTTGTACACTTGCGTTGCCAGAGGTGTACCGCAGGGGCGCTCGCTCGCTCCACACTCTTTAAAAACCACACAGGAGGCCGGAAGGATACCATTACGTCAGGCAAGCTGCGCCTGCCAGCGATAGCATTACGAGAAATGCCGGAGCACAGCGAACACGACCGCGCGACAGCCTGCAGCTGCGCCTGAAAAACTCCACCGCCGGTCGAGAGGCTCACCTGTTGAAAAGACGTCGCCGGGGTCGCTAAGCGCCGGTCCGCTGGGATTCCGTGAGGTCGTCGTCGGTTTTGACGGAAGGCTGTTGGAGACGAATTAGGTGCCACCGATGTCACATTCCGGTCGGTTAGCGGCACCGTCCAAAACTCGTGGCTGATCGTTCGCTGGCTCTTCGGCGAGCGGCGAACGTGGCAGCAGGCAGCGGCGGCAACGGAACTGGCGTTTCATTAAAACCGATCGGCGGCTGGAAACGGAAGCCACCGGGACGTTGCCACCGCGTTTCTCGTAACGGTTAACGACGGCGATTGTATCCAACAGCAGACGACAGGATTCCAGGCACCACCGGATTTAAACTCGCCACCACTGTCTTCCCGCGAGTAGGGAACGAACGCTGCCAACCGCCCTCCCTGCTTCGGCGCCTCCGCGATACTGCGCCGCAGCCGTCACGGCGAAACGGGCATCTCCGCGAACGGTTTTGATTCGACCGCTAGCCGCTGCTTGCGCCGCGGGAGCTCGAACTCCCTGCCAGACGCGGTACGAATGAGAGTGGAGGGGAGAGGGCTGTGGCGGAAAGAGCGGCGGAGACGGCGGAGAGTCTCAACCGGAAACGGCGCTTGTGACGACAGCGCCGCTCGCACTTGCAGCGGGTGTGACGTACTTGACTCTTGCTTGGCGGGAAAATCAAAACGGTGAATCACTTAAAAGAGGTACATGAGATGGAATTGGATGTTTTGTGTGACGTCGCTGCATTTTTTGGCATGACAGGGGCTTTGCTAAAACTACCTTTTTTAATTAGCTGCGAGTTTTAAAAAAGAAAACATCGATCGATTGCCTTACGCCAACCTTTCGCAAAGTTAGTCTCCGGTGTTAAAGAGTTCAAAAACAGTGCGCATGAAAACCACTGAGACTTTTCAATGCGAGGCGTTGCACTGCTGAGCACGAGGACGCGGGTTCGATCCCTGGCTGGCGGCGCTTTTCTGATGGCGGCGAAAAGCAAAAACGCCCGTGTGTACGAGATTTCGGCTCTCGTTAAAGATCCCCAGGTGGTCAAAATTAATCCTGGAGCCCTCCACTACGGCGCGCCTCAGCCGCCTGCATTGCGTCGGCGCGTTAAACCCTACAATAAATGAACTTTTCAATGCCAAGAAGTACAATAAAAATCGCAGCACACGATGCGCGACCCTACAAGAAAACACAACAGCTTCCAGGGAAGCTGTAGCTGCGAGTTGACATTTCCGATCTGCCGAAAACGGTCCCAACTCTTGCAGTCAACTCCAGGTGTAGTACCATAGATAACCCATAGCAAAGCGACCACCCCCTGTAAGTTGAACAATGGTGCCACGTGCAGTCTTCCAAACACGACAGTGAACAAACAATGAATGCGCTGCAAAGCCTGAATGTGACGCTTTCGATTTCTTGCATTAGTAATTTTCTTCCAGACGCCGTAATGGAGGACGAATTTGAAAATTTTCCAGCTCTTAGCTGGTAGTTCTTACCCATTCACCGCAAATGTAAAATGTGGGACGCACTAAGCACGTCTTTCGTGATATTGGGCAAACCTACTACGCGCTTTGTATGCGCTTCTAAATTCGACTCAGAAGATGTCTTCGCTAATTTCCCCAAAAGTACCTTACCACCTACAAAATTACCTCGCCCGAAATTACCCAGTAAGTGCCTGGCTTTTTTCGCCGCCATATCCTGCACTTCATCCCGCAGCGATCATCACTTCAAAGTTGGAATTCCAAGCAGCCGGACAAATCTTCATTTCAACTCATTCATGCCCACAACAAGCTCGGACTGGAACCACCTACCTGCTTCTGTCGCAACAATCATCGACACGGGATAACTTCAAGATGACCTTACACGCGTACGCATTTTGATGTTGCTCCATTTTGTTCTATTGTTTGTAAAACGTTTTTCACCACTCCTCCTGTAATGCGTAGCCTTTTATTTATTTATTTATTTATTTATTTATTTATTTATTTATTTATTTATTTATTTATTTATTTATTGATTTATTTGTTGTACCCTCAGGGCATACAGATTACAGAGGGGAGTGGGATTAGAAAACAAGTGAAATACAAACGCGCACATGAAAAGCAAATCACATTCAGCACATGCATACAACACTCAAAAACGCATGTAAACCACAAACCTTACAAAATATCGAAAATATCAAAAAGAATCAAACGAGGAGGCACCGCGACAAAAAAATACCATAATGGCACCTAATGCACGAAGAAAGCTCTGAGAAAAAAATTAAAAAAAAAATATTGGCATGAAATTTCTGCGATACACAAGTGAACGGTAAACGAACACCAGCAAACAAAAACTAAGAAAGAAAGAAAAAGCGTTGAGCAAATCAACGCATAAAAATTTCAAGCGCCTCCCAAAAGCGTTCGTGGTTAGTAATGATGACTAATCACGCAGACAGGTTGGTCGAATCATGGCATGTTGGCGATAAAAAGAATGCGAGTATGTTGCGGAGTTCTTGCGCGGAATATGAACCTTGTAATGATGGTCGAGGCGTTCAGATAGGAAAAAGGGAGGTTTTAGCCAACGCGATTTAAGTACCGGGTTATGGTGATACGCTTTATGCAGCACACAAAGGCGAGCCAGTTTCCGGCGAGTGGCAAGAGTAGCGAAGGTCAAGGCTGGATTTCATGACAGTAACACTGTAAGCGCGGTGATAGAAAGTATGAACCTTGCGGAGCGGTTTTGAACAGCTTCAATTTTATTTGATAGTGTTACGTAGCCAGGGTCCCAAATTGAAGAAGCGTATTCAAGCCTACGGCGAACGTAGGTTATATATAGCTGCTTTTTTTAAGGAAGACGGGGACAGAGAGAAATTTCTTTTGAGGTAGCCTAGCGTGCGGTTTGAATTAAATGTTACATATTCAATGTGGCGCGCCCAGGATAGGTTATTGGTTATGTGCACACCAAGATATTTGTAGGATTCAACTGACTCTAGTAAGGTAACTTTAAGAAAGTAATCAGGGCTAAGTAGTCTGTTACGCGAAACTCTCACTGATTTACATTTAGAGACGTTAAGATCCATGTACCAGAGGTTGCACCAGGAAACAATGCCAGTGTCGTTAGTAATTTTGCGGTAAAGCACACAGTCGTCAGCAAAAAGGCAAACTGGAGAAGAAATTTTAGAAGGCAGGTCATTAATGTATATTAGAAACAGTAAAGGCCCCAGCACAGAACCCTGAGGTACGCCTGAATGTACAGCCACCTCGGGAGAGTCAGTTTCATTAACGCATAAAAACTGCGGGCGGTTAGCAAGAAAGATTCGAATAAACTGTAGTACTTGTGCATCGATTTTCAAATGGAATTATTTATGTAATAGCAGCTGGTGATTTACTTTAGCAAATGCTTTGGAAAAAGCTAAGAATATACAGTCAGTCACAAAACCTGAATCAAGATAGACATGCAGATCGTTAGTAAACGTGATTAGTTGTGTTTCACCGGAAAATAATTTGCGGAAACCGTGATGCGGTAATGGAAGAAATTGTTTGATTCTAAATGCTTAGCAAGGTTGGAAAAAATTATGTGCTCAAGAATTTTGCAAGGAACCGAAGTAATCGAGATTGTTAAAGATTGATCGGTAATTAGAGGGGTTATGTGCGTCGCATATCATCATCGGTAGCAGGAGCGGAATATCGAAGCCGCACCGTCCTCGCCCAGAGCGACGGGGTTCCCTCGCACTGCCTGCTTCTCCCAGCGTTGACCTGTGCTCGGACTGTGCTCGGACTGTGCCCTCCTTATCTTTCGCCTGCACAGTCGGAGCACAGTCGACGCTGGGAGAAGTAGGCAGTGCGAGGGAACCCCGTCGCTCTGGGTGAGGACGGTGCAGCTTCGACATTCGCTGCTGCTACCGATGACGACATGGTGGCGCACATCACCCGCAGGGGATTGGCGATGGTCCTGATGCTTCCGGTGAACATTGACAATCTTCTGCATTACAATACATACAAAAAGAGTACTTCGACACTTCGTACTTCGCACTTCGACACTTCGATCTACAGCGCCTACTTGAAGTTCACACTGACGCCAGTGGAGTTGGCCTTGGGGCCGTGCTTTGCCAATGAAGACCTGGTGTTGACGAATATGTGGTTGCCTATGCGAGCCGCACATTGACGAAAGATGAAGCGAATTATTCTGAAACCGAAAAGGAGTGTGGGCATCATCTGGGCGCTTGCTAAGTTTCGACCATATCTGTACGGCCACCCATTTGATGTGGTCACTGACCACCACGCCCTTTGTTGGTTAACGCCGTTAAAGGATCTGGCAGGTCGTCTTGGACGACGGGCGCTTTCGCCTACAAGAATACGACATACGCGTCATATACAGGTCTGGTCAGAAGCATTCTGATGTCGACGCTCTGTCCCGTTCACCAGTTCCTTCCGACCTTTCGAAGCAGTCGGGTGACCGGCTGTGCCTTTCGGTGACCGATGTGGCAGCCGAGCAACGGAAGGATCCCTGGATCGTTTCCGTCATCAGCTGGCTATCCAATACTTCCAGGGCCGCTACGACTCGGGCTCTGCGTAGGCAAGCATCCCACTTTGCGGCACGCGATGGGCTGCTTTATCGCCGCAACTACTACTCGGACGGCCGCAAATGGTTACAGGTCATCCCTTCAACATTTGCGATCCCATGTGTGCGCCTCTTTCCACTCTGATCCCACGTGCGGCCATGCCGGCCTGCTCAAAACCTATCAACGTTTGCGCCGTCGTTACTTTTGGCGTGGGATGTACAGCTTTGTGCTCAAATATGTTCGTTCCGGCCAGAACTGCCAACGGCGCAAGTCGCCGGTACCTCATCTGAGCGGTCTGTGGCAATCCGCTGCCTTGCCCGGCAAAGACATTTGACCGTGTTGGCATTGACCTGTACGCCCCATTACCTCGCACAGCCGCAGGGAACCGCTGGGCTATAGTGGCCATTGACCACTTAACACGGTATGTAGAGACCGCTGCTCTGCCAACTGCCACGGCACGTGACGTTGCCTCGTTTCTCTTACATCGATTTATACTTCGTCACGGTGGGTCTAAAGAACTGCTCAGTGACCGGGGCCGCGTCTTCCTGTCTGTCGTCATTTAGGCGCTTCTTGAAGAATGCCAAATCACCCATCGCATGGCCACTATTACCACCCGCAGACCAACGGTCTCACAGAGCGCCTTAACCGCACCCTTGGAGATATGTTGTCTAAGTACGTGGCATACGATCATATAATTGGGACCTCGTACTTTCCCACGTGACGTGCGCCAATAACACCGCCATTCAAACCACGACGGAGTTCTATTTTACAAATATGACCTTAAACACCTTCAAATTTTTAACAACGCAGAATAATTTAGATCTATTTTTACAGAACAACGCTCTGAAGTTTCTTGCCGCACACGGCTTTGAAGAGGCATTATTTCCACAGTGGACCATTGTCGAGCAAAACACTGAAAAGAAACTCGAAGACGGGAACGCTTCAGGTATTTCAGTCTTTGAAAGATGGATGCAGGTCTTTAACGAGATATATTGGTTCAGCCGTGAGACTTCTTCCATCGCGGAACTCGACCTGTCTTTTCCTGGAACCACGGATCTACTGGAGAACGTTTTTTTTTTCATTGGGGAGTCAACAGGGACATCAACATGCTGTTAATATATTGCGTGCAGTGTTACTTGTACGGCTGAACTTTCTGTACAAGTAAAAAGAATTTTACAGCAGATTCCTGCGGAATTAATTCCGGTTGAAAAAATTTGCCGCGTATCTGCTCCTTTCGTTGTAGATGTCGAGGAAAGACGATAGTCTTTTGTCGACATTTGCTGAGTAAATGCGTCCCTTCGCTTTCGTGCTCACCTCTCATTCTGTTTCTCTCCCGTAGCGCTCCTCCCAAGGTAAACACACAGGAGGTTTGCTGAAGTCAATTTAAATTTACCGCGTTCCACTGCTCCCAGTCGGGTGCCTCGATGCCAGCGCTGCCGTACGGCGGAGACGGCCATGAATCGAGGCACCCTGCTTCCGCATTTATAGAACCACGTCGCCCTTCTCCACATGCGTTTCAAGCGGAACGTGGAACCTATCTAGTAGAACGTTTTGTAACTGTTGCAGTTTGGATTTTTAAAATGCCTCCAGAAGCTATAGTTGTGCGGGTGACTGCGGACGATGGAGCGAATTTTCTTTTTGCAGTGGATGTAGTATTTCATTTAATGGAAGCATCTATGATTTTTTTATAAAGGAACACTGCAAATATTACTGATGTATTTATTTTTGACTCACATTTGCGCAATGTTTTGTTCATGTTAACAATGATGACATGTATGAACATTGCCACCGGACTTAGACGTTTGTATTTGTCTGTGGGAATATAAGACAATTGTGTAACTTCAGTTTTACATTGGCCGGATATCTGACTCGAGTTACAGACAGCAGACAGACAGACAGACAGACAGACAGACAGACAGACAGACAGACAGACAGACAGACCAAAATCTCCGCGTTTAAGTAGCCCAAAAAAGTCTATCGTCTTTCAAAATGAAATTGCCGGCAAAACACACCCAACCTAAACCTTTCTCCCAATGTCAACCTTTTGTCTTTTGTATTAACCCCCCCCCCCCTCCCGCCCATGTGTCTCGTTTTCTGTCCAAAAATATGGTCACCCTTTCCTTAGGTCATTCCTGATGTAAGCATCTCCGCCCAATCGAGCATTTAGTGCATTTTCAAAAGAATGGCCGAAAAAAAATCAACGCTGTCTTTCTATCTCACTCGTCTTGACTCCTGTTGTAATCTCCTCCCTGTTGCGAACTCATAGCGACCTCTTTAGGCGTTCCAAACGTTTGTGCCTTTCTTTTGGTGCCATAAAGATTACCAGCTGTATGGTGAAACTGACAGCAGCCGTCATACCCGCTTTTGTAGCGTGAGCTACTCTAGCCGAGGTTGAGCAGTTTCGCGTGGCTCCTGGAGAGCCGGGCTGCGCATGCGTGAGGAGCAGATGGCGCACAGCTGGTGGGTGCTTTCGTTATTGAAGCTGTCCACACATTGCGCCAGAGGTTGCAGGTATTCAAGGTAACAAGGGGAAGAGCGGTAAAATATGGCAATGTCGGGATCAACAAATTGTCTAAGAGCGTGGTATTTCAAGGGGTGAAGCCCTCAGGACCTCGGTTTGTCCGGGGCTTGGCGTCCATGTACACAGGGTTGCGCATGCGCGAGGAGCATTGGATTGTATTGGATTGGATTTGGTTTGGATTGGATGGAAATGCATTGTATTGGATTGGATTAAATTGAATTGTATCGGATTAGATTTGATTGGAATAGCATATACTGTACACACGCGTTGTCACTCATTTACATGCGCGAGTGGGCAATGCCACGAGTGATTTACGGTAATAATGATCCCCAGTGCTTCGCCCACTCGTCATGATTCGCTTCGTGGAGATGCGTGAATTTTTTCTTTCCGTTCCTGCGCTGGAATAAACACTAATAATAACAGCGTGGGTGCTTTCGTTATTGACGCTATCCACACATTGCGCCAGAAGTTGCAGGTATTAAATGAACAAGGGGAAGCGGGGAAAAAAATGACAATGTCCGCATAAACCAATTAGCAAAGAGCGTGGTATTTTTGCCCCACTACGCTATACATGGAGCGGTGGAAGAAAGATGATTGTACGGAGGTTTTAAGCTGCAAGACGTCATAACGCGAACGTCAAGCACACTTTCCGAAGAAGCCAGCAACGCAATACTTTCCGTTTCAACTCGACCTGTATGCTGTGATTTTAATGTCATGCACAGCTAACATCAGTGCATGCGTGGCACACCGGAAAACGGTGAGAAAGCGGAGCGGCTTTCCCGTAGCATGGAGTATTCACACGTTAATAACACACAGCTGCTGGTGGCTTCTAGAATGTTTTTTTTTCGTGGCACCGGGTGAATGAAACCAAACAGGGGTTCAGGTTCCAAAAGCGCTTCAGCAAAAGGCATAGCCTATGGAGTTGACTTGCGAGATGCCACCGGTAAACTACGCCGATGCCCGTAGCGACGCGAAATGGCTATTTCTTTACCAGGAAAACGCTGAAGCGAAATCAACAATCAGACGTGCTTGCTAAGATTGACTTGTTCTGTGGAGCATCCATCGCGTGGATCAAGTGCCGCAAACTAATAAAATAATCTTTCTTGACGGAGTTAAGAGAACATTCCTCGCTGTAGAAGTCGACGTCGACGTCGTATAAGACGAGACAGTGCTCATTTATGTCCGACGGAAAATGTTTTCCGCGTGCAACGATTGTGTATAGGGACGGCAAGTCCGGGAACAGGTATAGGTAACTCTCAGCCCCCAAAATGACGTCTTTCGTCAAGACAATGCATTCATTTGTATATGTTTTGATCTTGCACAGTGCCACTGCCACTGCCACCATGGCAAAGGTCATACACAGGGCCTCTTCCGGTTCCGGTAGTGCCTCCAAAGCGTGGTCCACTGGTCAGATTCATGTTATAGAATGGCCCGATGGCAGTGCCATTCACGATCCAAGGTGCCAGAGACACGCCGGCACAGATCTTTCCGTCATGCGATCCAGCAAACTGAACAAGTATCCTTGCGGCCAGCTGGGACATTTCGTAGCACATTGTCAGGCCGAATCCATCCGCGGGGTTCAGCTTCTGCGTTTCAATGAAGGCGTAGTCAACGAGTGGGGAGATCTGGTTCCATACCGGGAGCGAAGTGTTGGCATCGGCGGGAAGAAATACGGCGATTGTAACATTCAGGTCATTGCGAATGGCGGCCACAATGGCCTTTAGTGTGTCAGTAGCATTGGGATCGACGCAACGCGGCTCCGGCGACACCCAGTGAATGGCAATGCCGTCAAGTTGGTTGTCGATGACGATCTGGCGAACGCTAGTGACGAATCTTTCCATAGAGTCAGGGTCGCGGCCCAAGATTGAGAACTCCCGGCTTTCTTCGGGGTAGCCTCCTACGGCTGCCAGAATTATAGCGCTTGGGGTTTCCTGCCGCTACAGTCAAATTGCGCAACTTGCTTAGACCGTACGCTCCGTCAAAATCTGGCATCCGGGATCCCACGGTTCCATTTTGAACTTTCAACGACCAGTACACGATATGCGTGCAGTACGTGAGGGGCATGTTTTCCGGCAAGAAGTCTCGGGATTTGATCACCTCGACACGGGTGTTGTTATATATGCAGAATGTGTTCTGCAACTTGGGTTTCTCGGTAAAATTAACAGCGCTAACAGCCTTCCCGACTTGCGGAACTTTAAAAGGCACTTCGCCTCCACAACCAGCTAAAAAGGGCGGCTCAGTTATGAGCAGAGGCGGTAATGTTGAAGGCGTCCGGAGGCTTGTGGGATTGCTTGTCGAACCGAAGGTATGAGTGCTTGCAGGCGGTCTTGTCGGACCCAAGGTCGGCCTGATGATCGAGATGCTATGATTCCTGAAGGTCGGACTGTTTCCAGCTGTTACCCGCTTCGCCCCCGGCGTAACATTATAGGATAGCCAGAGGAGCAAAAGTGGGAGGCCGACTATGACCGCAGAAGTGCTGCACAAGAACCAGAACTGCATGCGAAATCTCCCACCCGGCTGATGATCTCCGAAATTGACATCGGCCGTAGGCATTGGCAGGGAATCCAAGGCCGGGCTGGCCTCGCGGCTACGGGGTTGCGTCACCGCTGCGGCTGGCTGTGCGGTACGGAATGAAGAGGTCTGTCCACTACATGTTGGGGATGGCTCTTCCACTGGCGGCGGGGGCAACTAAGTTATCGACGGGAGGGTCCTGGGCCGTAGGGAGGATGCCGGCAGCTAGTTGGTAGCGATGGTTAGATGGTAAGGAAGCCCGTTGGTTAGGTACAAGGAGGGCGTCTACGTTGAGTACTGATGGGGCATGGCTGTTTCCTTGCGGAGTCTGGTGGGCCGAACAAGTGGGGGGCAGTCGAGCTGAAGACTCAACGGCGCCCTTGGTGGTTTGCGGACGAGCTCCTGATGCGCCGCTGAGGAGACCAGTTGGTGGACTATATTCGCCCGTGGTCGATGGTCTGAGGCGAAGTCCCCAAGTCGGATCTGCATCCGCTGCCATGGATGACGCACCGCTCTTACGACAGGATGTTCTCGTCTCCCTGTCGCGCGGATAATCTTGCGCAGCCTTATCGGGGGCCATTGATGATCTTCGGCGCCAAGGATCGTAAAGGCTCGCTCGGCGGCCTCGCTTTTGACCACTGGGCTGGGTAACGACGGATGGGATAGTTTCGCGAGCTACAGAGGATAGCCGCCGACAACGTGATGATGGCTCTGCTACTTGACCCACCAGTGAAGCGCTCTGCCGGTTCCTAGAAGAGCCAGTGTTGGTATTTCTGGAAGTGCTGCGTCCTCGACGATACGCTGAGCACGTCACTGGACTTGATAGCGGCTCTGACGATGCACCGGAAGAGGGAGGGCTCGACCACTTGGCGTGAGTTTTGGACGGTATTTGATGGTCGCTGTGGGTATCGGAGGCGAGGTTGTCTCCAGAGACGTCATGAAGGAACCCTGACGGCCCTCCGGGGTCCTGTATTGATAGCGATGGGCTGCGCGGAGTGGGACCTTGCTCACCCAGAGAAGCGTTCAGTGGTCCTCTCCCTGGGTTCACACCTGCAGCATCGGAAGGAATGCTGCTCGAACGTCGGCTTCGCATGGCTCGCAAATGTTGAGGCAGGACAAGCAGGCCGGCTCGCCGTGAATCACTGAAAGAGGAAGACAGGCGCGTGTACTCGCGACCATCGTGGCTTTGGTGCCGTCCGAAGAGAAAAAAATCTCGAGCCAACCCGGTGGATTTGCCGACGCAATATCACGCAAAAGGGAAACGGACGTAAAGCCGAATTCAAGAAACTAACGAGTGACAGAAAATTATGCGGAAAAAGTGAAGGAAGTCTCTACTAAAGCATATTTAGGCCGTTTGTCGTCATTGAGAGTTTATTATAGCAAGGTTTGATTCCAGTTGCCAGATACGTGGACCATTGCATTATGTTATTGGTGTCCATTATTTTCACCTCTAACGGGGATTCACACTGTTATTGCGATTAATTACGCTCGCTCCTACATCTAATACTTTTATGAAGATTCAAAGCGTAGTCGAGTTAACGCCTTTCCACAACTTCTTTTGTTCGTGTTTCCGCCGTTCTCTTCGGGGCTTTTGTTTTATGTGTTGGTGTTTTAGAGGGTGGTGTATAGGATACTTATTTTTATTTCGTAACTTCACTTACGTATTTTTTATGTCTTCAAATTGTGCATTTTTCGCGTTTTGTAAATCCTCTTCAACCGAATATATTTCTACGGCATTGTAACGGTTGAATAGGTGACGGGTAGCCAACTTATTTGGGGGCTCATACCACTGCCAATTATGCGTTTTTTTTTGCAAATGCAGGGAGCTACACGCTGGGTCTGGTTTGAGATTTTTCATTCGTTTTTTCGTCGTTCTTTGAGGGGTACTTTTTCGTTTTTGTCATCGTTGCGTGGCGCGGTGTATAAGATGCATATTATTCATCAACCTTACACGCCGACCCGAGCGTCCGGGAGCGTTTATTATCCGCGGCTTCAACTTACGATGATAAGAGGGACACGATATTCTTGTCGAGTTCAAGCAGGAGCGCAGCAAGGTAAACCAAGCAAACACGCAAACAAGCAAGAAGCAAGGAAACGCGCACACAGTATACCAGCTCACGCAATAGAATGCCTCCGTTTTTGTGGCACGTTCCGGAAGCGTATTTGACAAACTTGGCCGCGGAAAGGGATAAATTTCCGACGCGAAAGGAAGTAAGACAGAAAGATACCATCTCTCCAAAACTGTTGACAGCATGTCTGGAGAGGTATTTAGAAATATTGACTGGAAAAACATAGGATAAAGGGTAGACGGAGAATAATTGAGCAATTTGAGGTTTGCGGACGACATAGTATTACTGAATGAGACTGCAGAAGACCTGCAAACAATGCTTGAAGAACTACAGTCAGCTCGTACGACCGTGGGGGTAAAAAAAAATAAGAAGAAATAAAATGTAACGAGGAATAAGCATGCGAAAAATGTCCTCTTTAGCTTAGGAAACGAAACGATAGAACTACAAAAATAGAACTATACTCGGGGAGATGGTTAGGGCTAACCCCAACCACGACAAAGAAATCCGGCGCAGATAAGGTGTGGGTTGGGAAGTACTCGGCAAGCACTTCTGAATAATAAAAAGTAAGCCACGGCTGTCACTAAAAAAGAAAAAATCAACAACCACTGCACATTGCCGCTGATGACATAGAGCTGAAAGTTGGCTTCTAACTGAGCACCTTGAAAGCAAACTCAGGTCGGCCCAGCGGGCATGGAAAGATTAATTTTGGGTATAACACTCAGGAACAACAAATGTGCTACCTTGCTCAGAGAATAAACTAGAATTGACGGTAGCATTGTTGAAATAAAGATAAAGAAATGGACTTGTGCTTGTCATGTAGTGAGGCGAGCCGACCACTGGTGGACAATTAGGGTAACAGAATGGGTACCTTTTGTTTGAATATACACGGCTGCTTGAGTTTTAGGATAGAAATGAAAAAGAATACCCGTTCAAGACAACATTTAGGTATAAAATTGTCAGAGAGTACGCGACGAGTCTGAACCTCGTTACGGGGTTTCCAAGTTCAACAGTGACTAAAGGTTGCACGAGATGGCGCGCGAGCAGTGGAACGCGCGAAAATCGAATAGAGGTTAGTAAACCTCCTTCGTGAATATAGTGGGAGCAGCATAACGACAGGTGAAGTGTGGGAAAGGTGTGCGGAGAGAGAAGAGAAACACTTACGTTGCAGGGAGGCGGATGACCATTGTCTTTGACACATCTACAGCGTATTGAGCAAATACATGGCCAATTTTCTGTTAACGTAGTTTTCATGTTTTCTTGGTTTCCTATTTCTTCTCTATTAGGGCATCAGCGAGTACCCACGAAGGTTGTTTTCTCCTTTTCATTATTTTTTGCCCTTGTGGCCTTATACCCGTGCCACAAGTACACGAAAAATGACAATGAGTGTTTAATGCCTTCAGATACGGAATGACATAATTTGGGGAAACCATGCTAGGCGTGAAAGCGCAAAGGCATTAAATGCGTGATGCATGATGGTGATAATGACCAAAAAAGAGAAATGACCCATATTCTAGGAGTTTTTTAACGTAGAGAAAAACACTTCAAAAAGGGTAAAATGTTTTTGTGCAAGAAAACCTTATGAGAAATAGTGTTTCTAAAAAAATTGTGGGAGCCGTTCCTGAAAGTGGCTTCAGCAGCTGCCGTCACCTGCCAGCGATAGCCAAATCCGAAAAATTCAAAACGACGAATAACACGGTGTTTTGCATTCTGCCGCTGTTTTGCATCCTGGACCAGGGCGAATTTTTCTTCAACTGCGAAGTTTCTGAGAAAGCTGTATAGCTTTCCTTTGTAGGCGTACTGCTGCATTCAGTTGGGTGTCAAACTTTCCTTCACAGAAACTTACTCCACCTTGGGGATTGCCCCTAAATCTGGTCGATTAACATCTGTCCTCACTTCGAGTTGTTGATAAGTTCGCTCTCGCGCTACAAACGACTAGCCTCCTGGTTAGCTCAGTATGCAGAGCGACTGCTCCGGATAAGCGGTGGTCAACGGGTTCACATCCTGGACCAAGACGAATTTTTCTTCAACTGCGAAGTTTCTGAGAGAGCTGTACAGCTTTCCTTTGTAGCCGTATGGCTGCATTCAGGTGGATGTCAAACTTTCCCTCACTGCCGCTATCTTATTGAATTTCGTCTTCTTCAGAACTTCGCCACCATGGCTGCACAAAAAATCGTCTTGTTTCGAAGTTCAGCTTTGTTTCCGCGTCAACGCTCTGGTGCTGACAGTTTCGTTGGTTTCATTAGGTGCTTATAACGTTCGGGGGTAGGAAGATTTAAGGTGTTCGTGAAGGCGAATCAGTTGAGGGGAACTTAAACTTTCAATGATATGGAATGTTGGACATCACATAGATACAGAGCGGGTTGGCGTTTACATTTGACATAGAACATGAACTAGAGCGAATGGCATTAGATTTTTGCGTGTTGCAGCAAATCGAAGCCATAAATCTAAGACGTTAAGCACTTAATTTACTTTTTCGTGTACGCGTGGCGCGGGTATTAGATGGTCGCAATAGGCGTATACCTGCTTTCCTACCGCAGGGTTTGTAGTTGGGCAAGTTTGTACGTCTTCGAACGAAAGCGCGAAACGCGGCACAAAGTAAAGCAGCAACTTGCACAAGCGCTGTACACAAGACGTACACAGCTCTTGTGTACGCATTTTGTTTACTCTCTCCAGTGTTGCACTCTGTTACGTTCGAAGAACGTGCTTATCTATTTCTGGGATGAGCATGCTTAAAAAACTCCTGTTGGCATGAATACATGTCTTTAACAAACGCTTTTAAGCCGAAGGCCAGAACGTATAAACGAGTTACACTTTCCTTTGCTGAAGTCAATGCTTTGCGCTGTTAACAGGATGCGCGTGGAACTCGTGTAACGTGGGATTCGGGATTTGGATCCCATGTTTACTTAATTTTATTGTATATGCCGTTATCCTGTAAGCGCTGCCTGCCAGGTTTTTTAACTACCTTGAAGTCCCTCCTGATGTCAGCACTTTCGCCTAGCCGGAAATTCAATGTGGCAGCATTAAAAGAACAGAGAAAAAATACACGCTCACAGTCTATCGAACACGGTTAAGTGACTTGGAGCCTCAAATAACTAATTTCCCCTTCAGAACTCTAAGCGACGCCCTTTTGCATTCCAAAAACTTGTGACTTGTGTTGTAAAGATGACCAGCCTTATAGTGAAACTGACAGCAGCCGTTATCCAGTTTTTTCACTTCCATGTGGACAACACGATCGCAATGAGCATCAAGGCATGCACTGCGGAAGACAGTAAAGGTGCACTTTATGCATGGAAACCGTCAGCTTCATGACCAACCTTCACATGAGGTATGGGCTGTCAGAACGTCGCATTTCCGGACAATGGCACATCGGAATTATCGCCTGACGCCCCACTGTCAGAAAATGCATCGACACTATAAAGTGAACACCGCGCACTGAGTAATTTTGTCATTTTGTCATTTTTTAACGAGGTAGAGCAGATTATTTTTGTTTCCGTTCACCTACGGGAATAAATGGTTATAAAAGCGTGGATTATTTTGTTATTGACGCTGTCACACATTGCGCCAGAAGTAGCAGGCATTAAAAGTGTCAAGGGAAAGGGGGCGAAGAATGCGCCAATGTCAGAATAAACAAATTGGCGAAAAGTTGGTATTTTGATCCCAGTACTTATAGGAGCGGTGAAAGACAGATAATTGTACGGGGATGTCTAGTTGCAGGACGTCTCAATGCGAACGTCAGTTATACTCTCAGAAAAACCCAGTAACACAAAAGTGTGCGTTTCAATGACACCTGCATGCTGTGATTTTAATGTAAGGCACTGCAAACATCACTCCACGAGAGATCTACAGGAAAACGGCGGCAAGGAGCGCGTCCAATCCACAAAATGGAACATTCACACAATAACCATACGTAGCTCCTTAAGGCTTCTAGAAACAGTTATTTTCTGGCGCATGTTGAATTAAACCGAACGGCAGTTCGGGAAACCGCATGAGCAAAAAGCATAACTTGAGGAGCTGACTGGCTGAGGTGGCCCCGGTAAACTACCCGTATGGCGGCAGCACCGTCCAAATAGCTATTGATTTTTCATAAAAACGCCGAAGTGAAATCAGCAACGATGCGCGGATCGTAAAATCGACACGTTGCTGGGACTATCCATTGCCTGGATCAAGTGCTGCAAACTGATAAAAAACTGTGGCTCGCTATAACCAATTGTACATTGACGGCCGTAGAAGTCGACGTCGACGTCGTACAAGACGAGACAGTGATGATTTATGTTCGACTGGAAACGTTTTCTCCGTGCTACCACTGTAAACAAGGACAGGCAAATCTGGAAAGAGGTATAGGAGACCGTTTACAGCTGCGCCTTTCTTCAAGACAATGCATTCGCCCTCATTCGTGTCAACTTTGCACATGCTTCCGCCACTTAGGCACAGTTCAATCACAGCACCTCTTCCTGTTCCGGTAGTGCCTCCAAACTGCGGTCCACTGGCCAGCTTCATGTTCCCGAGTGGAGCATTCGGGTCGTCATCCACAAGCCAAGGTGCCAGAGACACGCCGGCACAGATCTTTCCGTCATGCGATCCGGCAAATTGAGCGAGTAATGTTTGCGGCCAGCTGGGACATTTTGTCACACATTGTCAGGTCGAATCCATTCGCGGGGTTCAGCTTCTGCGTTTCAATGAAGGCGTAGTCGACGAGTGGGGAGATCTGGTTCCATACCGGCAGCGAAGTGTTCGCATCGGCGGGAAGAAATACGGCGATTGTAACATTCAGGTCATTGCGAATGGCGGCCACAATGGCCTTTAGAGTGTCAGTAGCATTGGGATCGACGCAACGCTGCTCTGGCGCCACCCAGTGGATTGCGATGCCGGCTAGTTGGTTATCGCTGACGATCTGGCGAACGCTAGTGACGAATCTTTCCATGGAGTCAGGGTCACGGCCCAAGATGGAGCAACTCTCGGCTTTCTACTGGATAGCCTCCTACGGCTGCCAGAATTATAGCGTTGGGGTTTCCTGCCGCTACAGTCAAATTGCGCAACTTGCTTAGACCATACGCTCCGTCAAAATCTGGCATCCGGGATCCTACGGTTCCATTTTGAACTTTCAACGACCAGTACACGATATGCGTGCAGTACGTGAGTGGCATGTTTTCCGGCAAGAAGTCTTGGTATCTGTCCTCCTCGACACGGGTGTTGTTATATATGCAGAATGTGTTCTGCAACTTAGGTTTCTCGGTAAAATTAACAGCGCTAACAGCATTCCGGACTTTCGGAACTTTCACAGGCACTTCACCTTCACAACCAGCTAAAAAGGGTGGCTCAGTTATGAGCAGAGGCGGTAATGTTGAAGGCGTCCGGAGGCTTGTGGGACTGCTTGTCGAACCAAAGGTATGAGTGCTTGCAGGCGGTCTTGTCGGACTCAAGGTCAACCTGATGATCGAGATGCTATGGTTCCTGAAGGTCGGACTGTTTCCCGCAGTTACCCGCTTCGCCCCCGGCGTAACATAATAGGAAAGCCAGAGGAGCAAAAGTGGGAGGCCGACTATGACCGCAGAAGTGCTGCACAAGAACCAGAACTGCATGCAAAATCTCCCACCCGGCTGCTGATCTCCGTAATTGACATCGGCCGTAGGCAATGGCAGGGAATCCAAGGCCAGGCTGGCTTCGCGGCTACGGGGTTGGGTCACCGCTGCGGCTGCCTCTGCGGTACGGAATGAAGAGGTCTGTCCACTACATGTTGGGAATGGCTCTTCCACTGGCGGCAGGGGAACTAAGTTATCGACGGGAGGGTCCTCGGCCGTAGGGAGGATGCCGGCAGCTAGTTGGTAGCGTTGGTTAGATGGTAAGGAAGCCCGTTGGTTAGGTACAACGAGGGCGTATACGTTGAGTACTGGTGGGGCATGGCTGCTTTCCTTGTGGAGTCTGGTGGCACGAAGGAGTGGGGGGCAGTCGAGGTGAAGACTCAACGGCGCCCTTGGTGGTTTGCGGACGACCTCCTGGTGCGCCGCTGAGGAGACCAGTTGGTGGACTATATTCGCCCCTGGTCGATGATCTGAGACAAAGTCCCCAAGTCGGATCTGCTTCCGCTGCCATGGATGACGCACGGCTCTGACGACCAGATGTTCTTGTCTCCCTGGCGTGCGGATAATCTTGCGCAGCCTTATCGGGGGCCGTTGATGATCTTCGGCGCCAAGGATCGTAAAGGCTCGCTCGGCGGCCTCGGTTTTGACCACTGGGCTGGGTAACGACGGATGGGATAGTTTCGCGAGATACAGAGGATTGCCGCCGACAACGTGATGCTGGCTCTGCTACTTGACCCACCAGTGAAGTGCTCTGCCGGTTCCTAGAAGAGCCAATGTTGGTATTTCTGGAAGTGCTGCGTCCTCGACGATACGCTGAGCACGGCACTGGACTTGATAGCGGCTCTGACGATGCACCGGAAGAGGGAGGGTTCGACCACTTGGCGTGAGTTTTGGACGGTATTTGATGGTCGCTGTGGGTATCGGAGGCTAGGTTGTCTCCAGAGACGTCATGAAGGAACCCTGACGGCCCTCCGGGGTCCTGCACTGATAGCGATGGGCTGCGCGGAGGGGGACCTTGTTCAGCCAGAGAGCGTTCAGTGGTCCCCTCCCTGGGCTCACACCTGCAGCATCGGAAGGAATGCTGCTCGAACGTCGGCTGCGCATGGCTCGCAAATGTTGAGGCAGGAGAAGCAGGCCGGATCTCCGTGAATCACTGAAAGAGGAAGACTGGCGCGTGTACTCGCGACCGTCGTGGCTTTGGTGCTGACCGAAGAGAATGAATGACATGAATGAAAAAACTTTTATTTAGTATCAATCACTGGGTTTTTAATACCCTTGCTAGGAGTCGGCCAGTATCACCTTGGGACCTGGCGGCTGCCTGAGCTTGGATTGATGATTGTCGTTGGCCTTCTAGGTCTGAGCTGAGCATCAGAGCCTCCCATGTGTCTATGGTATGTGTGCCATCGGATATTTGTGGGCACGTCCATACATGTGGACCATGCTTGCCAGGCTGTCGCAATGTTTGCATTTGGGTTCAATGGACCTGGGTAGAGTTTACTAAGAAGTAGCCGGATTTGGGTAGGTTCAACCTGTAATTTTCGCCAGATTGCCTCTTCCTTTTTGCTGAGTTTGCGGTCGGCATCCGGGTATTCTTTTCTTGTTAACCTGTAGTATTCAGTTATTTCTCGGTAGGTGAACATCCTGTCTTTTTCAGATAGTATGTGTCCTGTGGAAGGAGCGCCTGAGCCTGCCTGGAAAGTGAGTCCTCGGGCGAGCTCGTTTGCTCCTTCATTGCCTCTGAGAGCCTGATGGGCCGGGGTCCAGATTAGTAAAACCTGATGGTCCATGGGGTTTTTGGCAAGGATTCTGACCGCCTCAGCTGATATTCGTCCTCTGTTATAATTGTTTATGGCGTTTTTGGAATCGCAGATAATTACTTTGGTATTTTTGAACGTAGCTGCCAGCGCTATTGCCACTTCTTCCGCCGTTGTGACAGATCTATTTCTGATCGTGCAGCATGCGCGTATGACCATGTTCTCATCGGACGCAACCGCAATCTTGTCTCTTCTGCGATGGTATTCCGCAGCATCAGTGTATAATACATCGCACCGTCCTCCGTACTTCCTCTGTAGCGCTTCAGCCCTGCTCTGTCTCCTATCCTCATGGAACGCTGGGTTCATGTTCTTTGGAAGGGGAGGAATTCGGATATTGTTTCTGATGTCCGGGGGAATATCCTCTTGCGGGTCGTCTGTGGCTTCATGGGGGAAACCGAGTTTGCCCAAGATATGCCTGCCTGCCTTGGTTAAAAATCTCGAGCCAACCCGATGGATTTGCCGAGGAAATATCGCGCGACAGGAAAACGAAGATAAAGCCGATTTCAAGAAACAAACGAGTGACCGAAAATTATGCGGAAAAAGTCAAGGAATGCTCTACTAAAGCATTGTTACGCCGTTTGTCGTTGTCAATTTATTATACCAAGGTTTGATTTGAGTTGCCAGATAGGTTGGAGCATTAAATTTTGCTATTGGTGTCCTTTATTTTCGCCTGTAACTTGTATTCGCACTATTATTGCGATTAATTACGCTCGCTCCTGCCATTATTACTTTTATGAAGATGCCATGAGTAGTGGAGTTAGTGCCTTTTTACAGCTTCTTTTATTCGTGTTTCGGCCGTTCTTTTCGGGGCTTTTGGTTTATGCGTTGTTTTTTAAAGGGAGGTGTATAAGATAATTATTTTTGTTTCCTTCCTTCCGTTTAGTATATTTTGATTTCTTCAAATTCCGTATTTTTGGCGTTTGTGTAAATCTTTTCAAACGCTTATATTTCTGCGGCATTGCAACAGTTTAATAGGAGAAGGGTAGCCAACGTATTTCAGGGCTCATAGCACTGCCAATTATGCAGTTTTTTGCAAATGCAGGGCGCTGCACGCTGGGTCTAGTTTGAGGGTTTTCATTCGTCTTTTCGTTGTTCTTTCAGGGGCTTTTTCGTTTTGGTCATCATTGCAGGGAGAGGTGTATAAGATGCATATCATTCATGAGCCTTATACGCTGTCCTCCGCATCCGGGAGCGCATATTATACGCGGCTTCAACTTACGACAACCGGATGAAAACAAAATTCAAAAAGGGGGACGACGACGAAGACGAAGCTACGCTGAGTCAAATTGAAAATTCAAAACGATTCTCTTTATGATTGCGATTGGTCACCCTCGATTTGATTTTTCATGATTTTTATTTTTTTCCGTTTTTTTTCAAAACTTTTTCCAACCGGTCTAAATGATCTTTCCTTAGCATCTGGTGATTAGGTAAGAATTCCATTCATTTTAACCATCCTCTGTTGATTGGACGATCCCCTGATTGGGTATGTGCCATACCTAAAGACGCAACAACAACAACAACAATCAATTTGTCTACGAACAATTTGAACAAATTACCGGCAATTTGGTGTTTAAAGAGGCCCAAATATGCTCCCGGCGGTGGGTGGTACCGTGTGTTTCCGCTGCTGCCGATATTTCTTGGACAACCGTCGGATGATCCAGCAGGCCCTGCCACGGAGCCTGGAATCATTGCTGCCTCCATTATTGCTGCCTCGTCAGGCCCGCCAGCCGCTTCAAGCCCCTGCATTACCGATCCTGGATCCCCCGGGACGTCGCTTCCTCCTGGACGAGTGAGTTCTCCTGTGGTCCCTTCCTAGCAGCCTCTGCCGGACGACATGGACGATTTTTCTGACATCACCGACTCGAATTGTGGGACCATTATTTATGGAAACGAAAACGTATATCAGTGTGAAAAGTCCCAGCCGTTTCAGCCCGCTGTACCTGAGAAGTGCCACCGTACCTCTAAGCGTTTGTATAAACCTCTTGACATGTGCGCAGTCCCGAGCGCTCTTCGACATGGGGCTGTCGTGGTCGTAAAGCCTTTCGATACCTCGAAAATAATCGCGCCTTACAACTCCCTTGATTTCAAAGAGGGATTGGAATCTTTGGCTCCAGGCGGCGTGCTGCAAGTACGTCCCAACTATCGGCTGAACCTTCTCGCCATCGACACGCGCAATGCTGATGCCACCGAGTGCCTCTTGAAGATTTCTAGCATTGCAGGGATCAAGGTGTAGGCATATGAGCCAAGGCCTAGCAACTGCGGAGTGGAGAGTGATTAAGGGGAGTCTCTACGGACCTTTCTAATCAAAATATTCTTGATGCCTTGCGCCTGATGTTGCCAGTAAAATCTACCCGCAGACTCGGGAAAACATCAGAGAGTGTGCGGATTCCATTCGGCACGGAAAAAATACCCGAGCACGTCATGACTACGGGGAAACACCCAGGCAGTGCAAAAATTGTAAGCGCTTTGGGCACGTGTGTGAAGTGTGTAAAACTTCCTTGCGATGTTCCCGGTGCGGTGGCAGCCATGATCGCACTGGTTGTTCCGCTTAAAAGGTTTGCTGCCCGAACTGAAGCAAAAAGCACGAATTAGCATCTCCTCAGTGCTCAGCCTGACGTGATAAGAACGCTATTTTTAAGCTCAAGTCTGCTAACAACTCTGACTACAAGTCAACAAAGTCGGCTGTTATGCAAGAACGTGGCACAGGGCGCAAGGAAGCTTGGACCAGGCAAACTGCGGGTCCAATCTTCAAGAACGCCGAGGAAGACTTTCCGGCATTACCGGTTCTTCTACGAGGGCCACAGCAGCCGCCCCATGCTGCATTAGCACTGGCAGAGCGCTCTCCAGCACCTCAGCATGATTCTACGCCTAGGCACGCGGAACCACCGGCCTCTACAGGGGTGCCTGTTATAGCACCGGCTACGACTCCAACTACGCGGTCTTCAGCGTCTGCTTGCCGAGCTTCACTGCAACAGCAGAGGGAACCAAAAGACGAAGAAACACTGGGGGCCCGTGTTAGGTGCTGTCCTCTCTCGTTGAGCGCGTGCGCATCCTCCTCGCTCCCCTTTCATCTCCGATAGCCGCGGCTGTTTTGACGCTCCTGGACTTTGTATCGCCCCTCCTCGCACAATGGCGGTAGCAGCCCCTAGAGAGCAGCAAACTCGGTACAACGCAAAACTCTCAACGTCAAGACACCCAGGCATCCTACAGTGGAATTGCCGGGGCCTCGCAAACAAAATCGGAGTTCTGAAATTCCGAGTGCAATACGGTAACCTACGGATATGGGCACTGCCCTTGCAAGAACGTAATGCATTGTACCCACTACCTGGCTTTTTGGGGTATCATTTGCCTACCATACAAGATGGGCGCACGAATACCACGGATGCTCATCCCGGCAAGGCTCTGTGTATGTATCTATTCAATACGCCATACTAAGATAGACCTTAATGCTTGGTGTAACACCAACCAGGAAGTCGTTGCTGTTCACGTACGCTTTCCGCGCGGTACGGTGACGCTCGTCTCGATCTATATACGCCCTGCGCCATCGGCCCGAATACGTCTCGGCTGGTTTGCTGATTTAAGAAGAGCGTACCAGGGCGCCCCAATCCTTGTCGATGGTGAATTTAATGCACAACACATGGAATGAGGATACGTAATGACCTCCCGGCGTGGCACAAAAATTTACAAGACCTTTTTCGACGCGGCGTGTCAGCTTTGCTACGTTCCTTTCATGCCTACCCGCACGACTGCTACAAATTCCCCGATCTAACCTGGTAGATCGGAAATCGGACGCCCTACTGGCAGGTACAGCCAGACGCCTGGGGCAGTGATCACCTACCCATACTTATTGAGAAGTCAAGCGGAAGGCCTGTATTACCAACTAGGACATATTCCGTTCGCTTACTGCGGACGTGCCGCTATTGGTATTGACATTACACAGTACACTGACTGAAACGCTAATGGAGGCTACGATCGAAACGTCGGTAGAGGAGGCCAAACCGAACCCTGACATGCACCTCCTGAATTTGTGGGACGCACGGAAAAGAGCAGATATCGCTACTGGGAGAATTACGTACTCCCTCCCTGCCAGGATCAGGGTTAACCGTCTTACAGCCAAAGGCCGACAATACCAAAAGGTTCTTTCCCTTGAAAGGTGGCTACGGTGGTGCGACGGTATGAATGGCCGCACATCAAATCGCACACTTTGGAGCACATTCCGAGCAATGGAAAACGGTTGTCGACCGCCCGATCCGGTGGCAAGCTCCCGCCTTGCGGCTCAGGAGACTCCAGAAGAATTTGCTGAACGGGCAGCTCGACAATTCTTCCCTCTACACGATGTGCCGCACACGCTCTCCCAAGATCCCTCTCCTCCTGCTTTCCTGGTAGATGACGACATGGATGGCAGAAATACGAAAGAAAGACAATAGCGCTTTCAAAATTTTTTGTACCTTGTAAAATGACTGAGCTCAAAAAAAGATATCAATTAAAATGTCTGTATTGATGTGGACGACAAACATTTGGAAGGCACAGGCGTTGACACATATTCATCGAGTGATTAGTGAGATGATTAGAGAAATAGAGGTAAGGAAGCCAGCGTCGATAACCACAGCGCCTAAGGAAACTGCGGGAAAGTAAAGAAATTTAAACAAAATTGATTCGAAAAACCCGAAACAAAAGGCTGCCCACCAACAGCTGTAAGCCCCGTCGAATACCAATGCAGCTGATAAACCTGCTTGGACTAAATAGAAAGGCATCGTTTATGAGGACAATAGATAAGATGGTACAAACCAAGCAAATACCAGAGGATTGGATGGAAAGTAGGATGAATTTAACATATAAAGGCATATGCAAGAAAGCCAGTATTGATTCATACAGACTACTCACAGTAACGTCAGTGGTGTGTAGATTCGTATCGCAGGCGATGAAAGTCCAAATTCCAACATGATGGAAGAAAATGAAATCAATCCTTGGGGAACTGCAGAATGGATTTATACAAGACAGGCGCTTGGATGATAATTTGTTCGTTTTAACACAATCCATTGAAATTGCGAAAGCTCAGAGTAGACCAATATGGATCACGTTCTGGGATTGATTGATAAATCTTTATTTGCGAGCCTGAGGCGCAGATGTTAGGGCGCCCGCCTGGTGGAGGGCATCCTTAGTCCAGGATACCCTGGCTGCGGCTGGCTGTCCGGGCCCTGGTCACCAGGTCTTGCTGGATCCTGAGGTCCGGGCTAGTCAGGCAAGCCATCCACTGCTCATAGGATGGGGTGGGGTTGGGAGGGAGGTGCGGGGTTCTTTGACACTCCCATACCTGATGATATAGGGTGCCAGGAGAAGGACAGAAATTACAGGTGGCGGGGTATTGAGTTGGGTAAATGGCGTGAAGAAGGGTGCTGTGGGGATATGTATTTGTCTGAAGTCTTCTCAGGGTGGTGGCTTCATCTCTGGATAGTCTTGGGTGCGGGTCCGGGTATTTTCTTCGGTCGAGACGGTAGTGGGCTAAAATGTCGGCGTAATTCGTGAGCAGGTCCATTTTGGGGGCAAAAAGCGAAGTTGTTCCCTCTTCGGTAATGGCCCGGTGTATATGCGCGCGGGCAGCGGCATGTCGCCGCCTCATTATCCTTGGAGGAATTCATGTCCAGGTACCCAGACGAGGTGTACCTCGGGGAGTCGGGGGATGCTCTTGAGGATGTTAAGCGCAGTGTTGGAAATGCGACCCCGTAGGTAATTACGGCAAGCTGCCTGGGAGTCTGTCAGCACTGTGATGGCGTCGTCACCCGTCGTGGAGGCTAGTGCAATTGCAACCTCCTCGGCAGCCTCTGCAGATGCTGTGCAGATGCTGGGACATTAAAGGAGCATATGACAGCGTAAACAGAGAACTGCTGTGGATGGTGCAAAACTCGAAGGCTTCGATTACGAGCTACAGTCAAACCCGTTTATAGCGAATTGCAATATGCACCGCGATTAATTCAATATATCCAATAGTTCGATATAGCCGAATCCGCCTATAACGAACTTATCGTTACAAGTTCGGAATCCGCGGGAGCCCCCTCTCCCTCCTAACTCCACCATCCCCGCATGCAAAAACGAACACAGTAAAGTAGCCGTTACCATACCCAAAATATTCCATTTATTGCAAGTATTAAAGCTACTTTCCGCCTGAATTGCCTACTTTGCAAAGAAAAAAGCGGTGATTTTTGTTTTCACTTTCGTTTTGACGGCTTCAACTAGCATAGCATTCTCTACACGAAACATTATTTGCACCAGTTCGAGTCCGCGTCCTCCAAAATCTAAGAAGCATTGGCGGAGCACATTGACTGCCGAAAGCGCTTTATTATAAGCGTCGCACGGCTTTCACTCGCGACATCATCGGGAATGTGGGGGAGCTCCTCCCACAGTTCACCGATACTGCTGTCTTGGTCTGGACTCGCTGACTGCGCGGGTTCCGTCGTGAGTCCCGCGCGTCGGAAACAGTTACGGAAAGTGTCGGGCGTCATGTCGCTCCGTGCGAGGCGCAACGTCCAAGTCGCAACTCTTGCTCCGTGGTCGCGGCCAATCCACATCTCAATCACCGCTCCGAGACCATGCATTTCGGCGGCTATTCTAGGCACGCAGAGTTCGATATATCGGATGTGAACTTCGTTATAAGGAATATGTTTCCCATGTATTTCCGTAACTGAATCTTTTTTGTTCGATATATAGCATAATTCGCTCTATCCGGGTTCGTTATAGCCGGGTTTGACTGTAATACAGTTCCTTATAGCAACCTATAAAGACAGTAGAGTGCACCTGACATTGTAAGGCCACAAAAAATGCGCACTGCCGGGCAACGCCCATCCAGGACTGAAACAGGGATGTTCCTTGTTGCCAATACTGTTTATGCTTTACATGGTAGGGTTAGAAAAGAAAATGAAAGAATGTCAATTAGAGTTCAACCCAGCGCATATGTGGCAGGACGAAGTGGTACAACAGCGTATTCCGGGGATGTTGCACGCAGACGACATTTGTCGTTTCGCTGAAAACCGGAGCGATATGCAACGGCTCATAAATATTAGCGGTCGGGAAGCCGCAGACCTCGGGTTAAATTTTAGCACTGAAAAATCGGGTGTAACTGTTTTCAATAACAGTAGCACTGGCGTAGTGTCAATCCAGCACGGCGAATCACCTAGAATTAAGAATGTAAATATTTGGAAGTGTGTAATAAACGAAGGGGATAACTACTTAAGAACTCACGAGGAGCAACTTAAGGTTAAGGGAAAGCGAAACGCAGCTATAATGAAGCATACAGCTATGTAGGGATTTAACAAGTATGAAGTAGCGAGAGGAATGTCGAAAGGAGTAATTGTTCCGGGCCTCACATTTGCGAATGCGATACTCAGCTTAAAGTCAGACGCTCTGTCACGCGGTGAAGGGAAGCAGACAACGGTAGGCCGTTTGGCCGTTGGAGCACATTGTAAGACCACTAACGCAGCAGTGGAGGGAGAGATAGGCTGGGCGTCGTTTGAAGTTTTGGAAGGTCAGAGTAAATTATCCTTAGGTGAGGTTGAAAGCAATGGATCAACGTAGGTGGGCAGATGAAGTTTTTCGGTAGCTATACATGAAATGTGTGGACACGCAGCGGGTAAGGAACACTACGATAAAATACGGAAAGAACAGTGGAGAAGCAAAGACATCCAATGTAACCGAAAACGAAGCAAGGCAGATAGAAACGAATAAATGGGGAGAAAAAATGGAAGCGAAAATGTCGTTTGAGATGTACAGGGCTGAGAAATAGGACATCAGAAAGGAAAATTTCTACCATAATTCCAAGGGCAGTGCTTTGCTGTTTGAGGCTAGAGCAGGTTCCTTGAGAACTAAGAGCCTTGTGGGGAAGTATACCAAAAAGGGCGGGGGTATGCGTGGTCTACGGGAAAGAAAGAGAAACAATGCGTAACATAGTTTTGGAATGTGGTTGCATCCATCGAAATTTACATATGAGGAATATTCGGCTTCCAGAAAGCCTGGATTTTAAGCGTACCACAGAAGACGTTAACTTCAAGGCTGTTGAGGCGACTAAACAAAGATTAGATTGCTGGCGGATGAAAAGCAGTTGGGAAATATTGCATGGGACAGCTACCATTTGTAACAGAAAAAAAAAAGTATTTTTGCCTGCGTTAAGAGCAGAGGTAGAATTAAACGAAGCGTATAGAGCATAGACATATTTATTGTAAGGTGACACGTCATTACCGGTTACGAATGTGGTACCACCACCAACGGATAACCAATCAGTGCATTGCCACAGGAAGTTGTCCACAAGTATAGTGCAAATCTGTACATTTTGATTGTGTAGCAAGTGATAGCAAAAGTTTTAGCCGTGACAGAAAGAGAGAGGTAAAAAATTCACGCATCTCCACGAAGGAAATCATGACGAGTGGTCGAAAATCTGGGGATCGTTCTTACCGTAAATCACACGTGAGAGTGCTTACTGCTGCTAAGACGATTTCCAATATAATCCAATCCAATACAATTCAATTTAATCCAATCGAATCCATTTCAATTCAATATAATACAATCCAAATTCAATTCAATATAATCCAATTCAATTCAATGCTCCTCGTGCATTCACAGCACGGCTCTCCAGGAACACTCGATTTTCTCTCGCTCCCTCTAACCTTTTGTGAACCTTTTATTTTGTTCTGGTTCACCTTTTCTGAACCTTTTGTTCACAGATGTTTCGATTTACACGGTGCTGTGCTTCTCTCTCTCTCCCCCCTCTATATCTAACATTTTGTGAACCATTTATCTTGTTCTGTTAACCTTTTGTGAACCTTTTGTTCACAGATGTTTCGATTTACACGGTGCAGCGACGTGAGCAGGGACGCCGGACGCCAGACGCCAGACGCTGGACGGACAAGCCTTCGCCCCTAAAACTTTTATTGACACCACTGGTCTAGGGGTCCGCCATGGCGGCCCGAAGACCCGCCACCTCGGCTTGGGCTCGGGTAACCAATGGGCGCTGGCAGTCGTCGTCCGAGCGGCCCAGGGCCTTCGTCCAGTGATCAGAGGAAGTTATGGTGGGGTGGGGGTCAGAGTGGCAGTCCCACATGTGGTGTTGAACTGTGGATTTAGCGCCACAAAGTGGACAGAGCGGAGAGGGGTAGGTGGATGGGTAAAGGTGTGAAGGAGGGCTCGGTTGGGGAGCGAGTCAGTTTGGAGAAAGCGCCACAGCCGCTGATCCGAGGGGTTAGGGATGGGTCAGCCGGGGGAAGCATGTTGCGGGAGATGCGGCAGTAATCAATAATCTCCCTATAAGAGGTGAGGGAGACCCTGGCGGAGTAAACTCATTGACGGGAAGTGGTCTCGTCAGGCGCACGGGTGACGAGTGGTCGTGCCGGCTTCTGAGCCCACTCCGCGTTGTCTAGTCACGTGTACGCCAGTAATCCGAGAAGCTCGGTAGGATGATGGGGGGCTGAGTTTTGAAGCAGAATTGTGCAGGCCAGCGTGGAGATTTTGCCGCTAGAAAAAAATTTTTATTGCCGTTTTTAATCGAATAATATTAGATCAGGGGGTGGCCGGTGAGAGAGAGCCAGGGCTATGACCACCTCTTCCGCAACATGTGGGGTGGTGGGAATAGTGAGCAACGTGAGAGGAGTAGTAGTCCACGAGGAGACGACAGCGACAGCGAAGGCCGGCTGGTGCCTGTGTGCTGCAGCATCTACGTACAAGATGTTTGGCGAGGGTGGGAAAGTGGAAACGAGGGCAGGCGCTCGACCAGCTCGTCGGGCAGTATGGTGAGTTGGGTTCATATTACAGGGGAGCGAACGGATTCTTATGCGATCTCTGTAATCAGGTTGAATGCGAGCCGGGCGGGGGGGGGGGAGGGGGGGGTTGATGTAAGAAGAGTTTGCATTTGTGCCTCCTTAAGTGTGTGTTTAGCCAGGTGCGTGTTTAGCCCAGCGAAGTATCTGGCGGGTACGGTGTGTTTCAAGTAATTCGTCCAGGGAATTGTAGGTGCCGGTGGCCCATAGTTTTAGCAGTGGATGCGGTAGGAGGCAAGACGAGAGCAGCCCTGTAGGCCTTACGGATGAGTCCATCTACTTTGGTTACCTCCGTGGTTGAGAGGGACAGATATGGGAGTGAGTACGTAATGCGGCTCAGTCGAAATGCCTAGATAAATTGGCAGCGGTCCTTCTCCGTCGAGGCGTGGCCCCTAGCAGTTACGCGCCCTGCGAAGGCCTATTATCTGTGTTACATGTGAGGAAAGCGTGTGTAGGACCGATGTGTTTTGGCGATTGGATTGGATGACTCGGCTGAGTATTTTATGCGATTCACAGTTGGTATATGAGCATTATGCAGAGATACATGCACGCTGGGTGCTGTTTTAGGGGTGGTGGCGTGTGGCGATAGCATGAGGAGTTTGGATTTTGATGGCGAGCATGCTAAATCAGCTTCTTGGGCTGCCTATTGTACCGCTGAGACTCCCGTTTGAAGTGTTGCTTCTATATCCGCGTCACTGCCCCCAGTTACCGAAAGGGTGATGTCATCAGCGTACAGGTCCGCGCAAAAGTAAACGGAGCACGAGAGCGGTGGCCGAACTGCATCGCTGCGCCGCGTATGGGCGCCGACGGGAACCAAGGAGTGCCGGTCTAAGAGTGTGTTCGCACTGTCCCCGCCGCCCTATCTGATATTTTTAATCGCCGCTCTGCTGGCGTGTCATGCTCGGCGAGACGGTCTTCAAAAGGCAGCGCTGGGCTATAGAGGGGCGCTTGTTGCATCGCCGCTCGCAAGCATCAGCGGTGACCGAATCCAATGCTCATGAGCCGGATGAAGCTGTGCGCGCCCGGAAACGTGCCTTGTTGCGCGCTGTAAAGGGCAGCATAAAATTGTAGACCGCTGCGTTTTGCCATAGCATGTTTGCTATATAATTATTTGTAAGCCGGCACCAAAATTGCCATGTACAATATAGAAAGCACCTTCACAGACATTTTTGATGTTCGCAAAAAAAAAAAAAAAAAATCTCGCTTACGAGATTTCTTTTTTAATTTTGGGTTTGTCCCAAGTTATTGCTGCCGGTCGGTCCAGGTCTGTTCTGAAGAAAGGGAAATAAAAAAATTTCCATGCGGGGGAAATTCTGTAATAAATAACACCGTAAAGAACACGTACAATCATTGCCTGCTATTACAGCGGCCTCATAGGGCGCATATTTTGTTGTCGCATTGAAACCTACGTTGTTATTTTTAACGAGCACCTTTTATTAGTTAAGAAAGTGTTTCAGATTTAAATTAAACTCCGATGATGATGATGATGATGATGGTGGTGGTGGTGGTACTTTCTATTGGTTTCCCCTTTGTAGACAGGTGATGACATGTCATCCTACCAAAAAGGACTAATATACCTATGTTTTATACTCTTGGTTTAATACTAGCCCCGCTTAGGGCATGCACAAAAAAATATTAGGCACAAAATACTTTTTTTTCTGTTACAGGTGGTAACTGTCCTAGGCAATATTCACCTGTCTGCTTTTTGTCCACCAACATTCTAATCTTCTTTCCGTTGATGAAGATGATGATGATTTCTATTGGTTTCCCCTTTGTATCGGGGTGATGACATGTCATCTGACCAAAAAGGACTAATATACCTATGTTTTACACTTTTGGTTCAATACTAGCGCTGCTTAGGGCAGGCACAAAAAGCTTATTAGGCACAAAATACTTTTTTTCCTGTTACAGGTGGTAACTGTCCTAGGCAATATTCCCCTCTCTGCTTTTCGTCCACCAGCATTCTAATCTTCTTTTCGACCCCTCGACAGCCTTGAAGTTAACTTCCTCTGTGATACCCTTAAATCCTAGGGCTTCTGAAAGCCCAATATTCCCTTCATGTAGATTTGGATGGATACCCTCACATTCTAACACGATGTGCCGCGTAGTTTCTGTTTCTTTTCCGCAGACCACGCATACCCCATCCTTTTGTGAATACTTCCCCACAAAACTCTTAGTTCGCAGGCAACCTGCTCTAGCCTCAAAAAGCAAAGCACTGCCCTGGGAATTATCGTAGAAATTTTCCTTTCTGATGTTCATATTCTCAGCCCTGTACATCTCTAACGACGTTTTAGCTTCCATTTTTTCCCTCCATTTATCCGTTTCAATCTGCCTTGCCTCTTTTTTGGTTACCTTGGCTGTTTTGGATTCCCCACTGTTCTTTCTGTATTTCATCGTTAGCCTTCTAGTCTTTCTTAACCATTGCGTGTCCACGCTTTTCAAGTATAGGTACCTAAATACCTTAGCTGCCCACCTTCGTTGATCCATTGCCCTCAACCTCATCTCAAAGCATATTTTACTCTGAGCTTCTCTAACTTCAAACGACGCCCAGCCCATATCTCCCTGACTGCTTCGTTAGTTGTTTTTCCATGCGCGCCTAAGGCCAAACGTCCTACCGTTCTCTGGTTTACTTCAAGGCCTGATATAACGTCTGATTTTAAGCAGAGTACAGTTGTCCGCAGAGTACAGAGTACAGAGTCCGCATTGAATTGAAAGTTGGCTTCACCGCATGGCCTTAGTATCTTGCAAAAAAGCGCTGTCAAGGCCCCAAAATGACCGATGACGAGTATAGCCGTCATGACCGATGGCGACCATACTCTTAATCGGTTAATTTTGTACAAAATTTTATGACGGCTATCCTCGTCAACAAGAGGAAAAGGGTTAATGGGACAAAAAGATATGTTCCCTGTGAGGCCCGCTGTAATAGCAGGCAAAGATTGTACCTATTCTTTACGGTGTTCTCTAATACAGAAATTCCACCGTATGAACATTTTTCATTTCCCTTTCTTCAGAACAGAACTGGAGTGACGGCAGCAATAACTTGGGACAAACCCAAAATAAAAAAAGAAATTTCGTAAGCGAGATTTTTTTTCCGAACAACGAAAATGTGTGTGAACGTGCTTTCTATATTATATATGGCAATTTTGTTGCCGGCTTACAATTAATTATATAGCAGTGACATGCTATACAAAACCGCAGTGGCCTACAATTTCATGCCGCCCTTTACAGCGCGCTACAAGGCACGCTTCCGGGCGCGCGCAGCTTCGTCCATCTCATGAGCAGCAGATTCGGTAGCCGCTGATTGCCTGCGAGCAGCAATGCAACCAGCGCCCCCTCTATAGCCCTAGCGCTGCCTTTTGAAGACCGTTTCGCCGAGCATGACACGCCAGCAGAGCGGCGATCAAACGTATCAGATAGGGCGGCGGGGGCAGTGCGAACACGCTCTTTGGTCGGCAGTCCATGGTTCCCGTCGGTGCCCATACGTGGCGCAGCGATGCAGTTCGGCCACCGCTCCCGTGCTCCATTTACTTCTGCGCGGACCTGTACATACCATAGCATAGCGGAGGGATATTCTCCAGGATTGGGAGAAGATGGGAGACAGCAAGATTAAAGAGGAGAAAGGGAGAGGACTGAACTTGTGGAGTGCCAATGGACGGGAGTTGGGAGGTGTGAGATTGGAGGTCACTGAATTTGTAATGTGCTGTGATATTTGAGAGGAATACCTTTACATAATTGTATGTACGATCACCACAAGGCCTCGAAGTATGGCTTGATCAGTTACCTGATCAAATGCTTTTTTAAAACTAAAGCTGGGATGGCTGAATAGTGGTGTTTGGAGGGTTGCTGGAGCAGATCTGTGTACAGACGCAGGTGTACGTGATTAGCCGCAAGGCCTGGACGGAATCCATACATGTGTGGAGAAAAGTAATTGCTTGTCCTCAATGTGGTTATTGAGCCGGCCAAGTACTATTCGCCCCATTAGTTTTCCTGAGCAGGAAGTTAGCGTTATAGGCCGAAGGTTGGTATGGGAGATGGGTTTCCCTGCTTTAGGGATGAGAGTGACCTCGACGTGAGTACTTAGGAAGGGGGCAAGGTGCCTGCTTCCAGGTGCGCGTAAAACAGAGCGGTGAAAAACTCTATTGCAAGATCATCTAAATTACGGGGCATTTTTTGGTAATGCGGTCACCGCCGAAAGCTGACTGCAGTCGGAGGTCATGTGGGACTGCCCTCATTTCCGCTTCAAGAATTGGTAGATCAAGGGGTTTGTTGGGGGGGTCGGTGTATTGAGGCAGCGGCTCAGATGAGCCTGCTGGGATGCACTGCTGAGTTAGTGCATTGGGGCAGGTGTGATTGGAGTCGGTTAACTGGGTGGCTAGTTGGGTTATACTAGTAGATTGGATAGCTTAAGAGGAAGTGGGATCCATCAGGTGTCTTAGGAGAGCCCACGTGTGCTTCATGCTGAGGCCGTTTCGAATGTTGGCACATACAGTGTCCCAGGCTACCTGGACTAGTGTTTGGGAGTGGGTTATGGCCTTTACTAGGTGGGCAATGCGGGTTTTGAGTCGCCTGAGGCGTGGGTTTTGAGAGTAAAGTTGCTTACACCAACCACGTTAAGTCTGCCAAGAGCTTCCCAAATGTGGCGTAGTCTGGCGTCTACATGGGGAGATGGTATGGCTGTGTCTAGGGGATGTTGGTGCGTGTGAACATCGTGGAGAAGTTTCTGTGTCCACGGTGCTAGGGGTGTAATTGTTGTGTCACTGGAGTTAGCACAAGCAGGAAATTCCTGGACGCAGCCCAATCGGTTATATGAGTTTAGAGCTTCCGCGGGGGTTAGTGTTTTGATTATAGGCTTCCAACTGTATAATTCGGTAATCGCTGCCTAGTGTATGGTCTAGACGCTGCCAGGTGGTTGGCCCTGTGTGATAGGTGATCGTGAGCCCCTGTGTAGTGTCTCTTTGGACGCTATTTCCTTCCTTTACTGATCAGGAGGTGTCTCTTGAGTGAAATGCTGAGTTTGGAGGAGCTCCCAGAGGTTCCTTCTTTTCTTAGTATCGCGTGGATAGCCCCAGGCAGTGCTGGAATTGTGAAATCCCCAGTAATAATGAGGGGAGGCCCCGCAGCCTGGGCTTCGGTGGCTACAAAGAGGGGTTTGAAGTTGTTATGATGTTCAGAGGGTTTACTACAGATGTTGAGTATGCAAATTGGGGGTTGAGTGCTGTTCCGGGGAAGATAGCTAAGTCGTGAGGGCTGTCAACAAGGTGGTCCCGTTGTGCTGCCATGTTGCGTTGTACGAGAATGGCTGTGTCGTTGGTATGTTGAAAAGTGGAGTACCCCCGACACTTTACTGGGCCGGCGGGGTCTTGTATGGTGATGATGTGGTGTTGTTCATTTTGGGATTCGAGGAGGCATTCTAGGGGAGCTCTCTTTCTGCTGAAACCACGACAGTTTCACTGCCAAACCAAAAACTCTTTACGGCGAGCCATTAAGTCAAAAGTATGAGCAGTGGGAAGAGCAGAGGTATTTGTCTGTGCAGCTGTTGCACGGAAGTGCATGAACACCTCGTGTTTTAAGGATTCCATAAAACATTGCATTGTAGCTTGGTTCTGCAAGAGGCTTTGGATAAGTTGAGCTTGATCTATATGAAGCATCTCGTGACGCATGGGCATCTCGTCCCCGGGCGTCTTATTTGCAGCGTGATCAGGGGGTTTTTGGGCTTTTCGCTTTGGAGGTGGCTCTGCATTGGGCTGGGCAGGGCGAAGTTAGGCCAGGGTTTGTCGTAGGGAGGCATTTTCAGCTCTCATTGCCGTGAACTCCGCGCGCATAACCTGCAATTCTTGCATTACAGCAGGGGGACGTTGAGAGGCGGGTCTGATGGGATGGGGGGTTGTTGAGTTACCACTGGATTGGAGGACCTTGGGCCGCTCACCTGTGAGAGGTTGGCTGGCTGGCGGGAAGGTCCTGGCTGGTCCATCCTAAGCCGGTTTGAGGTAGAGAGGTGGTAGCGTGGCTCTTTCATGGGTGGTTCTGGCTGCTCGTGAGCGTTGGTTTGGGTGTGGTGTTGATTCGGCAGAGTCGAGCTGCCGATGGGTGTTCCCGCGGATCCTGGTATGTTTGAGGGTGGCTCAAGGAGGGTTAATCTTTTCGGAGTTGGTTTTCCACGGTTTGCCGTTGTAATATCTGCGCATACATTGATTTGGGTCTTGAACGAAAACGTCGAGAACAGTCCGGAGGTCCCGTGACGTGTGCTCCAATGCAGAGAATGCATTTCGGAGCACATGCGTGTGTTTCCCTGGCGTCAGGAGTACCGCAAGTTGCGCACCGGTTGGGGGGGGTTTCGCTGAGGGCAGACATCCTGCCTGTGTCCAATGCTCCAGAACAGGGCGCAAGCTTCCACTTTCTGGCGCAGTGGCTTGCATCGGCGGGTCGTCATTCTGTACGTGACCCAATACGGCATCCTGGGCCAATCGAACAAGATCTGAACAAAAAAGGTGGTGCCCATGCGGTGTGGGGCAGCACGTTTAGGTGAGGGTTGTAGTAAATGAGTTGTTCGGTGATCTCGGCGGACGTCTCTTTGGTGTGGAGGTCAGAGATGATTCCTGAAGATGTGTTTGAGGGGGCTTGAATGTGTGTGGCCAAGGAGTAGGTGCAGTCAGCCAGCTGAAGACTTTGGAGGGCTGCGTATCATGTTGCTCTCTCCTCAGACGGGGTGCTGAAGAACCATGAAGTTGGCTTTTTTGTGAAGGCGCAGCTGATCCGTGTCATTTATGTCCAAGCCAGCTTGTTGTTGAATGGCGGTGACGATGGTTAGGAAGGAGGTTTCAGATATATTGAGACCTCCACGAGGTCTGAGAACTACTTTGATATTCGTGGCAGGGAGTAGAGTTAGGCGGGGTAGTTCGTGGGCGTGTCTTGTTTTCTTACGGGTGTTCCTTTGATTTACCGGGCTAGAAGAAGGCGAGGTGCCGGTCGCCGGCGTCGCTTGGTGGGCTTGATGTCCAGTTGCTAGAGTTGTACGATTCCAGGTCTATTTCAGCGCCTTCAACTTCAACGGTCAACGCCGTGTATATCGTGGTCGGGAGGGCAAGGCTGCTGTGAACGCGAGGCAACAGTGTTGGGAACGCAGCACTGGTCGCTGCGGTGGCGTCGGTGTGGGCGAACTGGAGCGAGGAAGCGAGCTTGCCGAGGAAGCCACCCCGTAACCACAACTAACCCTACATTTTGAGCTTAGGTGGCGGTCGTCGCTTCTAAGTTTTTTTCAGATTCGTAGAATAAAACGTAGGGGCTTGCCTGCTAGAAATCTGGTGACCCGGTAATCGCGATGACGAGGTCTATCGGCTGGTCTACGCTATGTGGCTCTGGAGGTCGTTGGCGAGTCTTTGGAGCGGTGATTAGCAGAGCTGATGCGAAACCCGCCCACATCGGTCGGCCACCTGGTGGCGATCCTCTTTTATTTGTGACAAAAGAGCGCAGAACGAAGAACATAAAACACGGCGCAACAGAACATAGAACGAAAGAGCTTGTGCAGATAGGGGTGACGTCCAGCTCATCTTGCGGCAAGGTTTGCTGCAGTGTTGCTGAGTGCGGCCTTCTGGCAGCCTAGTTGCTCAGACTAACGTGAAGTCAAGGTGACGGCGTCTCGAGCACAATTTTAACGTCTAGGCGTACTTGGCACGGCGCGCGGTTTCTGCTCGCTAACAGCGTGCGACATACGCCAAGTTGCGGTCATTGGAAGTGTCAGAAGTCCTGGCACAACATGAACTCGAAGAACTCCAAAGAAGGCATGTGTAACCCAAAAAAGGCTTTCCGAGGAGGTAATGAGTGTACATAGGCGCGAGCCTCAAAATAAGCACTTTCAGGTCTAATAAATTATGGCTTAAAATGTTTTCACTCCCTTGGTTCAGGCATGTGTGTTAAATAGGCCTCAAACTAACTCAAGAAAAAAATAAGCAAGTTTTGCCTAAAGTCTCCGTCTCTAGTTATAAGATAGTAATTATTGTTTTTGGGCAACAGCTAGTTGTCAGTGCCAGTTCGAATATTTTAACAGTGAAGCTGTCGAGGAAATAATTTGTGTATGGTGCCCGAAGTTTGAAAAATACAAAAAAAATGCCGAGTGCTCGTGGACCCATGCCTTGAGCGCACGTTCGTCAAGCCAGAGTCCTTCAATGCTTTACTGGTCACGAAACTTCGGCTCGCTCGCTTCATATAGGGACCGCGCGCGCCACTACAGGCGCCACCGCCGCACGAAGGTCATCCAGCCGCCGCGCGTGCGGCGTATTTGCCAGCTCTTGGCGTGCAAACGCTCGCTGCTTTTGGTGTCTGCGCGCTGATTAAGTGTGTTTTTTTTCGTAGTAGTTAGCGATGAATAGTCCAGTAATTGTGTTTATCACCTGCCTTCTATGGGGTTTTATTTTTCGAAGTAAGTTACCGTAGACTTCGGCCGCGAACGGCAACGGCTTCTGTGTGCTCTGGCACAAGCGCTGCGCTGTCGTGTTTACGGATTTTATATCTATATTGCTTCATTTCTTATAGCAAAGTTGTAAATACCACACATACGGTGGCTGTGTAGTGACGGACTGCTGCGGGTCTATCGATAATACAATAAAAAACTGAAAGAAACCAAGTACGCGTCGTTCAGACTACGTTTAATGAATCCGTTGATTGCTCTGTAATGCACAGAACGCTAAAAGAGATAGCCCAAATTGTCGTTCCGATGAGTTCGTGCATACTTGAGAACATCTAAAAACGCTGCAGAAACGCGAAGGATCAAAACACGAAGAGATATATGTTACTCCATGTGTCTTTCTGCTTCCACGCTTTGCAATCCTTGCAAAAACAGGAAGCGAAAAAAGAACAATGAAACTGATTTTATCACACGCAACAAAAAATTTCTATGTTACGAAGGGAGACAAAAGAGCGTGGTCCAGCGTACAAAAATTTATTTTTTCGCGCTGCGATGTGCAGCACACGGAGGAAACAGAATATTGCCACGTAGCCAAGAACGACGCAAAGCTTTTCTGAACGCAGCGAGCTAGCGATCTCCTGCACTACAAAAGACTAGACTGAAACACAGACGTCTAAGAAGCAGTCCGCAGTGTGACGTGAACAGATGAACGTCGATAAAGTGAGCTGCGCGGCGTTTGCTATGCATGCATTACTCTTGGAACGTTATTAATTTCAGATCCATGGAAATAGAATCGAGAACATTGTCGAAGAAACAAAAAATCAAGTTAGCGACAAGGTGGCACCCTTTCCATATCAAACAATATTGCCCGATGAGACGTACGACAAAAAGAGCAAACGGGCGCTCCGGTTGACACGCCAGATAAGAAACCGGAATCAGCCACGCGCGGTTACAAAACAAACAAAACGAACCCTAAGGGATAATTCGCGGAACTATGAAAAGTAAAAAGCACAAGGATGTCCCAAAGCTTTTTTACACGCGAGCCTGAGCGCAAATTAATACAAGTTTGCAAACAGGTAATGAAGCACCGCTACAACCTGACTGATATGACAAAAATCCTGCTTTAAGTTAGCCTTGTACAATTCTAGGCCCACGATGCTCTCAAAAGGGTACATTGCTTTTTCCATTCTCACACACAGTGCATTTCCACGCACTGTCGCACACTTATAATCGAAGCTGAAATCTCCCGTTGCTTGCCTTGGAATGGCACCCCTCCATTTCTCACACAGCTGCCTGTCGCTCGGTCAACAGAACAAGGAAACATTTTCTGCGGTATCGTTGTACAAGGAACGACATCCCGGAATGCAGCACATGTTCGGCATCGTCGTTGCACTACTTAAGTCGCATCACAAGAGCGCGATATGCACGTTACATTTTTTTCCCGCACAAAACAAACACAACTCGCCGCGGCTCCGCCGTTCGAGCCAGCGCAACACCGCCCGAGGAGTGACCTCAGTGAGAGGGTGGCGCCACCGCGCGGCGGCCAAATGCAGCATATGAAGCTCTCCCATTGAGTTACGGAGCAGTTTCGTGACCAGTAAAGCATTGAAGGACTCTGGTCAAGCTAAGCATGCGCACTTAGGGAGAGTGACCAATATTGACATAAAAAACTCAAGCGTACGCCGCGTTCCTCATGCACACGTTCATCAAGACAAGCAAACCCACTCAGGGAGATTGGCTAAAATTGGCCACAAAAAAAAAAAAAGAAATCAAGCATTCGCCGTATCGTGGCAGCACTTGCTCGGAACGAGAAAGACACGTCACAATGTACACCCTCGTTTGTCCATCCTCGTGTCGTCGGGGACATGCGCTCTGTACCGTAGAGGAGCCGCTACTTGATCGTCGAAGCTGACTGTAGGTGATCATTGACTCCACATCGCCCGGACGAGGATAGTTCGCACAGCCGAGGAAGAGATCGCGCTTCGATAGGCTCGGCGTGCAAAGCATCTCCTAGAGACGATAAATCGCGCTTGCAGAGCCGCGTACGAAAACGCCGACCAAAACGACCAAGAGCTCACTTTGGCCCTGCTCAACATAAGACTATTTAAATGCCATGCCGCCGACGTCAACCACGACACCACAACGATACTAAAACTTAACTTTGTGTTCATCAATGATCACCTACAACCGCTGCACCAGTCAAGCCTTGCACGTGAATGCAAGGTTCCCCGAATTTTTTTATTGGTTGAGGAAACAGTTTTCTCGAATTTTTTTTTTCTAATTTCAGGTTGAACGTTGACTTTCCATTCCTTTTTCCCATGTTGGCGTGAATCTAGTCGATGTCTTTCTAGTATTTACCACGGAAAATGATAACCATTCGTTGAGTTCGCCACGAAGCATTTGTAATCTTTGTATTCGGTGGATAATGAAGGATTTTGGCAGTCGCGCTTGCAGTACATGATTTTTTATGGCTGATGCAAATTCACACTCAAAACAAGTTCCCTCCAAATTACAAAAAAGCGCATTTTATTCTCACGTAAGTATAAAAAAAGTGCTTACTCGAGGTAAGGCTACTAAAAGAGAGATAGCCCGTGCATAACCGCTACGTCCTATCACAGACCACTTAGGCGATATTCCCGAAACGTTTATCGCAGTGTAGGCCATGCTCAAAAAAGGTAGCTGCGGTGCAGGTTGACGTGAACTGAGCGTTGCTTTGTGTGACTGATAAATTCTAATATGAGAGAAGTAATGGAGTTGTTGGCGAGAACGGACGTAGACGACTTCACGAAGGATCATTTCAGCATTGAAACCGCTGTTGGGGGTGGTTCCAGCATGTCGCCGTTCGGAAGTACGATGTGTTGAAGGACCGGCTAGTCTTTTTTCTTGTCTTCGTCAAAAGTGCTCTTGGACGTCTGCGAGAAAATTCAGTCTTAACTGTTGTCTCTGCGAACAGTGGTAAACTTCAAGAAAAGTGTTATTAACTGTAAACAGGGGCACGGAATGATGCGCAGACTTAGGATGGGTGTGAGCGACCCGGACGGCGTGATTCGTGAACGCCGTTGAGCCTTGTGCTCGCATGCTTTGGGGATTCCCCAAAATAAACGGCTGTGCTTCGGCACTACTGTCTACTGTGTTCTCGTATCGGCGAACCTCGCTGGGCTGCCGTAGGCATTGGAGCCCGCGTGGTTGAAACGCCGGGAGCTAGCGTGGGGGCCTACCCCAGAGTGCTGGCAAGGTCACCGAGGAACCTTCCATATCCCACAACCTTGGCAGCTACAAGGTTCTTCATTACATACCGGTTCTTAAAGGGACCCAGAAAAGCCATCTGTAAAAGTTAAAAAGGCCTGTATTGTCACGTAGCACCAATATAGCATGCAATGCCGTTGGAATTATTGATCTACATTCAGTATTAGCTGCGCCAGAAGCAATTAAAGGCACCTCTCCCCACTTGCCGATCGACTCCTCCTCCCTCTCTGCCTCCTTCAAAGCAGCTAGCTACATTCCTGCGCCTAGGCTCGCGTCAATCACTGCGGACCCGCCTTTGCCGCCTTTGCCTCGGGATCGCGCAGGAAGGAGGAAGAGCAGCCGGAAGCCAATGGCAGTGACGCCGCCGGCGGCCGACCTTGCCGGCGATTGGGCGAATCAGGGGGCGCCTTCGCCGTTGCGTCAGCAGCGATCGCCGTTGCGTCACCCGCGGTCGCCGTTGCGTCAGCCGCGGTCGGCTCTCTGTGGCGTCGCGCTCATCGGCTGAGAAAGGCGATCTTCAAAAATTGTTTACCAAATTATCTGTACAACGTATGGGGCTCACACTTGGCTCAAAAATCCCCCGTTATGTGTTCTACCACCTGAATGCATTTGATTGCCACCTTCACAAAGCTTTTCGGGGTCCCTTTAAAGAGCGGGTAAGAATTCAGCCTTCTCATACCTCCGAACCTTCAGCAGCAGTTCTAGTACGAGTATAGGCACTTCATCTAGCGATAAAAGACAATCGTGGAACAGCTAAGTGAAATTCGCGCATATCTGCAAAACCGCCCAAGCCTCCGCCAGCAATAAAATAAAACCATGTAGTTTTTCTCAAAACTTAATACCAAAAAAATTCTACAGGCAGGTGGCAGTGCAGTGCGTACACCGAAGGTAAAAGGATGGGTCCTTGCCTTCGTGCGCAAGGGCCACCCCGCATGAATTTGTTTCGCGTCAATGACAGGTTAAGTTAAGTGGATGGAATAAGATACAGAGGCTGGATGGGAGTTTCGGGAACTCCGGGTGGTAGCATGAGTGTTATCGAGCGCTCTTTTGCTTGGAATTGGTTGAAAATTCTTTTTATTACAAGGAAGAGCACTTTATATTTTGCGCAACTACGCTTTATTGCCCATTAGGTATACATAATAAAGAAAAAACTCCGATAGCCTCGCAACAGCAGTTTTGCAAAAAAAAAAAAGTCTTCAAAATATAATGAAAACATGACAAATATCGCCTAGTGAAGGTTGTTAGCGGCTTTCCCTCACTCTAAGAAAAAAGGGCAGAGATAAGGAGGAAATCGAGGGTTTTCTCCCCCGGACGAGCGAGATTCTCCCTTTAGCTAATTACACGTAGCGCCCTCTGTACGGCCTCTACGAAACACCGAACGGGGGAGGAAATATTCTCCCCTGTCGTCTGCGATCTGCTGTCGGCGCCGACGCCGAAAACGAAACCGTTGATCGTTGCACTGCGGCTTTCGCCGATCGGGCGCATACGACGAATATGACCAACACCTCCCCTGTGATGTGCTGCTTGCTTGTTTTCTCGCTGTCTTTCTTTTTATTATTACCATGTGCCCGCCACGCTAACGCAAGGCTCGCCAGCCGTGTGTCTGAAGCATATTCTGTGGGCACCGCTGCATGCTTGCTGCGTGCGACTCACCTGCGCCGTGTTCAACGTTACCCACTGCATTTGTGGACGTTTTATACTTATGCCCAAGGGTAAAAAAGGTCAGCGATGATAGCAAACTGCCCCTTTTTTCGTCAACGAGCACGGACCGCAGCATATTGAAGCATCAGTTACCAACAAGAGGCCCCCATTCAGCAACATCTTGGTAGTACAATCTAGTCTTGGCTGAATGGTTGCCAGACCAGCGGTGCGCTCTACGGTAAAATAGCGAAGGCGAGGCAATAAGTATCATTACCCAAACATACCTGCCGCACTGTTTCGTGAAACGTTTTTTCTTCTTTGAGCTATTTTACTGCTTCTTACAAAACCTCAATTTAATAAAAGTTTGCAATTGCACGAGTTTTATTTGATGAAATAACAAAACCCACCTAAGGCTTACGCACTGCCGTGGGGTATCGAAACAAGCAACGACCTCACTGTTCCTACCTGCATTCTCGGCGATCAGGTTTCGCCGTTTCAATGTTTAGTTGTGGCTTGTGATCATGTATAAAGTGTAATATATGTTGTGGTGTATTGCCGCGGCGTCCCTGCGCTGACCGTGATCATCGTTCTGCTGGGTCGACTTGGGAAGACAGCACCCACGTCGTGGAGCCTCAGTGAACGGTTCCCTTGGTTTCGCCGTGATTGCAGAGGGGCGGCCCTGCGTTTTACGTTGGGGTAGCCCCTTCCTCCTGGATGCCTTAACCTATTGACCACTAAGCCACCGTCTTGGAACTAAGGACACGTCATCATGGCGTCTTGGGAGGCTGTTCAGCCACCGCCCAAGGCCCATGTCTTCTACTTCGCGGCCCCGAAGGACGTCACCGTGGATGACCTGGTGGATGCCCTGGAGGGAAGCGTAGGCCGTTATGGCCTGGACACCCTGATGCATCAGGGTGGTTTCAAGTTCTGCACGGTGGCGGCTACGGCTGCTGCTGCTCGCAAGCTCACAGAGAAAGGAGCCGTCATCGTGAACGGAGTTCCGTGTCATGTGGCCTGCATGGGCCCGCAGGTCGTCTACATGACAGTGTACCGCCTGAACCCCGTTGTGAGTAACGCGGAGCTTGCGGCAGCACTCAACGTCAGCCAGCCGGCGTGGAGGAGCCTTAAGCATATCAAGACCGGCATGCGACTCGTGAAGATGGAGATGGCCAAGGCCGTCCCTAACTTCATGAAGATTCGAGGGTTCAAGGCCCAGTTTGAATACAAAGGTGTGCGGAGGGTATGCGCCCGCTGCGGCCAGACCGATCACCAAGTTAGCGCCTGCAAAACCCCCTGGTGCGGCCGCTGCTCGGAGTACGGCCACGATGACGTCGACTGCAATGCCCAGTGTCGCCGCTGCAAGGGCAACCATGCCACCGCTGACTGCCTGCGGCCCCGCTCCTATGCGGATGCTGCGAGCAATTTCTCTGAGACGCCTCGCGCGCCCCCCGGTCTGCAAGCTCTCGAAAGTACAAGTGACTTTCCCGAGCTGCCCCGGGCCTCCTTGGGCCAGCCTGCCGAGGAGTCAAGCGAAGGTGCTGATCTGGGCGTCACCCCTACCGACAGCCAAGAGATGGAATTGGCGAGCTGCCTGTCGCCTTCAGTGGAAGAGCTTGCACCTGCGGCAGAAGCCACGTCATCGTCATCGGACGATACCTCCCTCTTCACGAGCCTCAGCTCTTCCGAGAGCAGTGACCCCGCGGAGCATGCTCAGCACGAGCCAGGGCGTGCACTGGAGAAAAGCATCGCTCTCCCCGGTTCCTCGAACGGCTCGCGCAGCCGCCGGAAGGAACAAAGCAAAACCGGCACGAGCGGCAAGGCAGCGGTTGGCCGTTCTAGTCTCGCCTCTAAGTCGCCTGTAGCCGGTCACAGTACGGCCAGTACCAGTGCTGCCCCGACGCCCAAGGTAACGGACTCCCATCTCGTCAATCCTGTCAGCCAGGTCGCCGATCTGCAGAGTTCCCCATCTCTCCTGGAGCGGCTCGAAGCGTGCACCAAGCAAAGTCAGCCTTCTTCGGCGGACTCAGGTGATGTGGGAGGCACTGACGAGCCTGCTGGTCCCTCCCTCGTTGTTACCGACCCTCGCCTCGCCAACCCGATCAACCAGGTGCACGACTTGCTTCCTCCCCGACCCTCTCCACCGGATCGCCTAGATGCGTCCAAGCGGGCGTTGTCGTCGTCGGCAGCAGACACCGATGATGCCGACGACAACAAGAAACTGTGCGTCGAAGTCGACGTGCCGTCCGACGATAGTGAGTTTTGAGGATGGGAAGGTTAATGTGGTTTGTGCACCTATCACCTTATGCTGGTGCGTTTTCTTACTTTGAATGTCCAGGCTTTCGGGACTTTCGACAAGCAGAGGAGGTGGATGCACTATGCTCGGCGCAACACGTTGGACCTCTTTTTGCAGGAGTGGCAATTTCGTACTCCACGCGACGTTCTTTCTTTTCGCGAGCGCTTTTGTGTGCAAGCTTTTTTTCACCTTGTCGGACAGGATGGCTTCGGGCGTAGCGTTGTATTTCTCCGCCGAGAGCTTGCGTCGCAAGGCTCATTGTACCTATGGGATCGGAGGGCGCGTGCTTGCAGTTGATTTTTCTTGCTTGCTCGTCGCTTCCGAGCTGTTGTAGTGTACGCACCCGCGCAGCACTCTGACTCTTCCTCTTTTTTTGCATCCCTCGACGCATTCCTGCTCGAACCTTACCCAACATTTTTGGTGGGTGATTTTAATTGTGTAACCGACCCTCAGCGTGATGTACGGGGACGTGGGCAAGGTCGACCCTATAGCGGTGCCCGGGAGTTAAAGGACCTGATCGGTCAATTCCATCTTTCTGATGCGTGGGTGCAGCTCCACGGCGACAGGTTTGTAGCTACTTGGGAAAGGGGACAATCTGGCAGTCGGCTAGATAAGTTCTATTTCCCACCCGAGTTGAGCTGCTACTTGGAATGCTGTGCCGTCCTCTCCTTCCCAACTGGGGCTCGTCGAGTGTCCGATCACCGGCCCGTGTTAGCGACGCTTAACCTTGGCAACTGTGCGCCACGCCACCAGATGTGGCGAATGGACGAGCGTCTGCTAACCGACAGGGACAGTTCAGCAGCACTTAATGCTTCGTTGACTGCTCTGTGCGAGTTCGGTTCTCTGCCTTGGGATGAGTTGAAGGACCACTGGCGCGTGCTTTTAGTAAAGGAGGGTCGTGCGCGCAAGGCGCGCATCACGGCCGCGCTTAACGACACGTTGTGGAGGCTTCGCATCGTACAGAGAGGGGGAACCTTAACCTTCGCGATGCGGGACTATGTTAACCTGCTAAAGGTACGCTACGAGTCCCTCTTACGGCAATCATCGCAAGCGGCGAGCCGTGCGCAGACCTTGGGCAGGCCCGTCTCGGACCCCTCTGTACTCCGGCATATTAGAGCGGGCTCGCTTGACGAGGGTGGGTTAGCTACTGTTCCAGAGGTTACACTCGCTGACGGGTCGGTTAGCACGAGGGCTGAAGATATAGCCGAGGTCTTCGTGGGACATTTTGCCACCCTTTTCTCGACCGAGAACGCGTCGTGGGATGCAGAGGATTTTGAGGACAAGCTTAGTGCGTTTTGTGGGGTGCTGCCGTGTGTGCCAGATCACCTTGTTGATTCGCTGTGTGCTCCCGTGGATGCTGACGAGCTCGGCGAGTGTGTTAAAAAATTGAATGGTGCGTCGGCGCCTGGGCCTGACGGGATTCCTGCTGGGGTTTACAAGAAGTTTTTCCCGGCCATTCAGGGTGCGCTCCTCGACATGGTGAACGGCTTTTTTCTCCATGGAGTAAGGCCAGAATCGTTCCGTGAGGGTCGCGTAATCTTGATCGCGAAGCCAGGCGGGGATCCTACGCAGCCCCAGGCGTATCGACCGATCACACTCCTCAACACGGACTACAAGATCGTAGCATCCATTTTGGCTAGACGCACCAGTGCCGTTTTACCCGACATTATCAGCCAAGCGCAAACGTGCAGCGTGCCAGGTCGCACGATTTTCTCGTCCCTGGCATTGACGCGTGATTTATTTAGCTATGCGACGAAGATTAGCACCTCTGGCTGCTTCATCTCCCTAGATCAAGCGAAAGCCTTCGACAGAGTGGAACATCGATACCTGGCAGGCGTTTTGCGTCAATACGGCTTTCCGGCCGACTTTGTAACATTGCTTGAGCTGCTGTACTCGAACGTGAGGGTTAGACTCCTTGTCAACGGACTATTAAGTAGTCCGTTCTCCGTCACCCGTGGGATAAGGCAGGGATGCCCCTTGTCGCCTCTGCTCTTTGTCATTTGTCTAGACCCGCTGCTCCGCCGTATCGATGCAAACACTGCCATCCGCGGCTTTCCGTTGCCTGGCATAGGCCAAGTCAAGGTGTCTGCGTATGCGGACGATGTGTCCCTGTTCATTCTGGACGAGGACAGCTACCAAGCGTTTATGCGGCTATTTTATGAGTACGGTGAGCTGTCTGGAGCTCGACTGAACAGGGGCAAAAGTATGGCGGTGCGCTTCGGCACATTTGCATCTAGCCTAGCGGGCGACGTAGAATGGGTTACGGGTGTTCGAGTACTTGGTGTGGTTTTTCATTCCTCGGGTGAAGTGGCGCGTAGTACGTGGAAGCGCCTCCTCGAGACAGCGGGGGCAGCGTCTTGAGGTTGCGGCGTCAAAGTTCAGACTTTCCCTCGCAGAGAGCGCAGCTACATAATCAAGTCGTCCGTCTCGGCGGCGCTTTTTTATGTAGCACACGTAGCGAAACCGCCGCGTCATTTCACCCGTCAGCTCGCCACGAAGTTCGGGTCGTTCTTTTGGGCGGGCAAGACAGAAACAGTGTCGCGTGCGCTGTTGAGACTGCCCAAGTCAATGGGTGGTTTTAGTCTGCCTTTCTTGCAAACCATGTGTCGCGTGCTGGCCGTACGCGCAGTGTTCGACCTTGTGGACTCAACTGAGTACCCAGGGAGGGCGCTGCTGCAGTAATTTCTGGGAACTCACCGCTCAATGTTTTATGACGAACGCATTGCCGGTCCCTCTGCTGAGCAGTCACCACCATTTTATGCCTATGTTGTCAAAACACTGAGAAACGTCCAGTCTACCATGCCGAGCCTAAATTTTAGGGAAAGTACAGCAAGCGAATTGTGCGAAAAATTGGCAATAAACCAATTAGATAATCAGCAGACAGCAAGATCACGCGGTGTCCGTTGGCACCAGCTGACTTCGACGGAGCTTCCTTCTGATGTTAGGGATTTCGGATGGTTGCGTGGCTGGCAAGTTCTTCCCACGTGTGACCGTCTGGCGAGATTCGGCATCGTGTGTTCCTCACGGTGCCCGCACTGCGGGCACACTGAAACATTGGAACATGCCTTGTTTCAGTGTCGTGTAGCGGCAACGTTTTGGACTGTGCTAAGCAGGTTGTTTGGTCTTACACTTAGAATGAGCACACGTTCAAATGACACGTTGGTAAACTTCCTGATGTGTGCTGGTGCATTTGTATTATGGCGAAATCGTGGTGCCGCGTGTCTTCGTGCCCGACCGCAACGGGCGATGTTTCCACTGCTGTGGCGTGTGCGGTCAATCCTTATGAATCACTTAGACAATGAGTTGGCAGTTCTGGTTGAAGAATCCTTCCTGTTACGCTGGTCCACGCGTTTCATAGCGGTCAGGAATAACATCCTGAGCATCACTATTGTGCCGTACTGACTTTCAACGAGTTTCTGAACTCTTTCTTTGAACACATGGGAACTTTTTGTGCATTGATTTCAGAGAAGCTTAATTGTTTCACCACCATAGACAATTTTTGTGCAAAGTGTAGGCTGCCCGGAGTGATTGGAAACTGATTAGATTTTTGTTTCTGTTTTTTCGGGCAGCGCTGTTACCACTAGTCGCTGCGAGCTGATATGTGGTTTTATAATAAATTCTCTTGTCACGGTCCATTATCTGGCTGCGCCGCCTGATTCCGGAAGTCGCTTGACATCGACCGTGAGTGAGTTACGATGACAAGGCGAGCCCATAAAGGGCTCTTCACCTAAAGCGCTAGTGAGCACTGGCCTACCGACGACCGCCCAGCGTCCCCTGCGCATGTTTGTCAAACCAATCATACCCACTTAGGGAGATTGGGCAAGATTGGCGAAAGAAACTCCAGCGTTCGCCGTACGCCTGCAACGCTTGCTCGGAACGAGAAAGACACCAGCGGTCGCTCCAATTGTGGCAACACTTGTTCGAAACGAGAAAGACACATGACAGCGTATGCCCTTTTATGGTTATTTCCGGTTATTATCACTTCCAAAAAATGAAAGAAGCTCACGCCTCTAGCAACAATAATGGAGTAAAGGCTGTTTCAGCAGCAAAGCGGATGCAATGGTGGACTCGCACCTGTAATCATTACTGTGGTACTTACCACATCATGACCCACGGACTTAATAACCATCGTGTACCATTACAAAAAGCTTTACAAGTACATATCAATGTTCATAATGGCCTAGCTTGGTTATTTTACAAGCACGGAAAAAGAAATATTCAACTTTTGCTCGCTAGGCAGCTAGCGCCGTGTAGTAGCAACTGGATGAACCGAAATTCGGGTATTGTTTATTTTTATGTCAGCAAAAAGAAGTGATATGTTTCTAATAGAAGCAAACAATGCTGTCAGGAACATTTGCATGAATGTCTAAAAAATTTCGTATCGGTACGCGAGCTTTTTACTTTGTGGTTCATGAATTATATAACGCCCATAGGAGTGCGATATAAGTCAGCCCCCATTAAACTTTCGTGATGGTCGTTAAGGGTGCATAAAGCTTCGCTACATTGAAGCCTTGCGCGTTAGTCCGAGCTTCCTTCATCTTGTAAGAGTTTCCTGCACCATCGCCCCACCCATATGAAAAGAGCTAATATTCATTTAAGCAACAAATATTAAAAAATACCCGCCTTAGAATGTAATCAATAAACTAGATATATAGTAACAGGCGTTGCCAGAAGAAGGCCTTAATCACACTCGTTTCCAAACTGATAGGAAACTTCCAAAGCAAGACATTATTGCGAAAAAGGCCGTCACTGCAGTAATTTGCGACTTCAAAATACAATGCTCGAAACAGGTACCGGTACCGACAGTTTCAAACAGAAGTGACTTTGCCAAAACGTCCGTGCTACGAAATTTCCCAAGCAGAAACACACTCGCCTCCTTTCAGTGAAGGCAATTTCTTTAGGCCCAGTGACAAAGCCTGGAAGCCAGCAGTGGTCACCTGCAGGTACATCTACCTCCATCGGCACTGCCCCTTTGATGCACTCTTAGACAAGAAGGACTAAAAGGTCGTCCTCTGGGGGAATAACGGCCTTTACCACAATCATTACTCCCTTTGGTGTACTAAATGCGAAGAGTCGAATGGTTACTCCGCCCCCTGGTTGGTTCGTTCCAATACTCCTCAAGGATAAACTACTCAAAGAGAGTCACAAAAAAAAAAGAACACGAGAACCAGCAAGGATGGAACCACCCGCCCCCGCAAGTATACGCAAGGAACCCAACACGCTATACCACTAGATTACGCCGCCGGATGGAATCTGCGGTAGATCATATTGAACTGTACCGCGTGTAGTGCTGAGCACAACGGGACAGATTCATTGCAACTACTGTCCAGATTTGTATCCGTGCAAACGAACGTTGCCGCGATATACGCTGTGCGCCTAGCGCTTTGCTAACGCTATTGCTCCGTTCGATTATAAGTACAGCCTTACAACCATAGTTTTTGTAAAAAACAACCAACTCGCCGCCTAGTTGAGACAGGTGGCTGGGTGAATGAACAATTAATTTGTTTCCACACAAATTTTCGCGAACAGTGTATTCATAGTGTTCGATACATATGTTAAGTACTCTAGGTATCGTACTTGAAAGCGGTATCTATGTGAGTGTCAGAAGACGGAATCAGACCATACTTTCCTGCATTTGCGAAACCGAATTCGGTGTTGCTTAGCCTCAATTCTTCAAGTTCGCGTTGATAGACGATCGGACTGGGAAATGCGACCGGGTTTTACAGCAGTTGCAGCATTGTCATAGTTGCGGTACATAAGGCAATTATGTACCGTGTATAAAAGATAACTTCAAAGCGCTCAGCTGTAGCGAATACTTTTAATTTTCAGTTGTTGTCATCAGCAACTAATGCGTTTTTCTCGTCTGGTAAGCATATACTTATTCATTACGCTTGGGGATCAACGTTTGCTATTCTCACTAATATTTGTGTTAATGTTGAAGCGCATCAAATATTTCCTTGGCCGTTATTACCTCGCGCGAATCGTCTGCAGCACAGCGTATCAACATAACCTCACCGAGAATACCTTGTCCATCGCGCTTCGCGGCTTCTTGTATTAACCGCCCCTCAATTAACACTAGGTGATTTTCATACATTTAACATCGATATTTTCTCCCGAGACACAATGTAAAGGACCCACTGACTGCAGTGTCTTGGGTTTTGGAAATGTGAAACTGCCCACACACATATGCGCGAAATGACAATGATGACGCCATTACAGGGGAAAAAGGCGGCAGCAAAGAGACTAAATGCCTGTGTTTCGTCTTCCCGTTACTGCTTATTGATCGGCGGGGACCAACATATAGTCCCAATTTGTGCACATGGCGCACAACTCTGCCACAAATACTCCTATTGAAGATGAACGGTTTCCCGTGAAGGCTAACGGCTGTTTTTTATTCCCTCTTTTAGTCCTTTTTGCCTAAGAGTGTACCGTGCTGGGCAACGGAACTCCCCCTGTTCCCCGTATCGGCGAGCCCAGTCGGCGAGAGAGAACCAGGGACAGAAAAACTGCAAACAACTCTCCTAAGAGGACAGTTCTCGGAGGCGGGGGAATTCCCAGGTGCGGAGGGGAGTATGCGAGAGGGAAGGTTTTGAAAGCGGTATTCTGGGAATGGGCGTTGGAGATTAGATAGCAGCGTGCCCCACCCTCGGTTCACCAGAAACTAGCCTATCGGCGCCGGGATTCCTCCCTCGCGTAGAGTGGTGGCGTCCCTACCGTCGAGTGGTGGTCTGCCGCATTTTTACGCGCCATTTCCGCGTGCGGCTATCAGATCGCGTTTGTAGCCGTGTATTTCGATGGAAGGTGCAATGTTGAGAAACGTCTGTTCTTTCGTCCCTCTCTGAGACGCCTAAGCTGTGAGGTCAAAGAGAAAACGTGTTAGTCTGTTTGCAAAGCTTTATATGCAACGCTTGCATATAAAGCATTTATATGCAATGCTTGCATTGTAACGCTTTATCTTTTGGAACCTTTCGTTACTGTTGGGTTTCAAACGCCGCTACGTGGTCTGGTCTCGGGTACGAGCTCTTTCTATTTCGGGGTGGAAATATTATTTCAACGCGAATTTCTTATATAATATCGCAATACCATGTGCACATGATTTTTTCATAAAAGAACACTACCTGTACAAGTTATGCATATTGACGTTTTTACTTCAAATATTCTGGATGTTTCCTATTAGCTCAACAACGTTGGCAAGTATGAAGTATAGTACCAGATTCAGTGGTTTGGATAAGATTTGTTATATAATCTTCTAGTTAAAGAGTTCTTTTAACTGCGAGCTGTTGTAGAAACCGTAAGTTCGGTTCTGCAGAAATAAATCCCTATAAAATGCGGAGCGCTCGTGAGCGAGTGCCTCACACCAACTACCGAGCGTTCCCGGCACGCGAAGTGGCTTCAGCAAAAAAAAAGAAAAAGAAAAGAACTTCGAAGAACTTCGAAGGGCGATAAAATGAGGAGCGCTCGTGCGCATGTGCATCGTGGCGACAGCCGAGCCCCCGGCTAGCGCAGTGAGTTTAGAAAAAAAGAAAACTCTAGGGCGGTCGTCAAGCGCTACGGTGCATGTATTGCTCGTCATTAGAGAGTTTTAGCTGACCGTTTTTCACGGTCCGCTCCGCTCCGACAGCAAGCGGGAGCGCCATTGCGCATGCGTAGAGCGCTTGGCCGTGAACGGCATTGGCTCCGGTTGCGATAAGCGGGCCGGTGATACCGGAGCGGACCGTCGAAAACGATCAGCTAAAACTCTATGTATTTGGCGGTGACTACTCCTAGGACAGTTCAAACTTTGGCAGCCGCAGCGGCCGCTTACGGATACGGATTATAAGCGCTCGTCGGTTTTTTTTTTTTTTTTTCCGTTTGCCATCTGCACGTCGACGATGCACGGGAAGACTTTGCCGTGCTGTCCTGTACTGAGGCACGGTGGAAATAATTGGCTGGCGCACTTAGACAGTCTGACGACGTCTTCTGCCGAGCCACAGCCCATTCCTGGAATTCAAACCAGTTCTTCCAGCGCAAGTTGCAAGCGCAACGACTTGCGCAACGACTTCCAGCGCAACGACTTGCAAGTTGTGCGAGTTCCTTATCAAGCAAAGCCACCGACGGTGTGCTGACGCATGACGATCCTCTGCTGTGAATGAGGAATGCCTCGCATATTTCACGTGTGCGCTGGCCTCTATACCATCTATACCTTTTCAGGACACGGCAGGCTTCAACATCAGGCACGCACGACTTGCAAGTTTTCACATGCTGGACAAGCATGCTGCATGTCCCGGTTTTCAGTCTAGGTATAGACGCCAGCGCACACGTGAAATATGCGAGGCATTCCTCATTCACAGCAGAGGATCGTCATGCGTCAGCACACCGTCGGTGGCTTGCTGGATAAGGAACTCGCATATCTTGCCGGATAAGATGAGTCCACGTTTCGCCCATATCTTCGCGCGCATGCTGGATAACAGCTTCCCTCCTTTTTGCCATGCCTTCCCAGCGTTCTCTCTATGCCGTTTTCCTGAGAACCATGCTAATTTTTGTACCCGTATAACTGTTCTTTCTTTCCAAAACAAACAGTTGTTAGTCAGCGCCCGTGTTTGTCGCCTCTACTCTTAGTCCCGTCCCTGCGCTGTTCAATTTCGGACTAGGATCGCCATGGGCTGAAGACTGAAGCCTAAAGGAGATAGTGGGTAAAATGGCCAATTGTATAGGACTGGAGTTAGGTGATGGAGGGGTTGATGTGGCCCATCGTGTCCCATCGAGAGACAAGGATAAGCCAATGTAAGTGGTGAGGTTTTGCCACCAGAACATCCCGTGATAGGTTTCCTCTCTGCAGCTAAAAAAACAAGACTAAACATGAGTCCCACCCAATCTACCTCAATGAACACCTCTGCTTAGACAATAAGATATTGTTTCACAAGGCTCGTGAGGCTCACGCAGAAAAAAAAATGGGAAATTTTGCGTGGACATCCCAGGGCCGAATTTGATGCGGAAAGCGGGAAAAACTCAACGGTTGTACACATTCAGTCTGAAGACGATCTCCAGAAAAATTGTGGTGAGCCCCACAAGAATAGTAGAGCTCAATTTTTGTCAATATTGCGTCATCTTACTGGGTTAAAAAATCAAAAGGATTCAGGCTTTTATCGCAACCACGGAACTCTGTTGCGTGGTGGGGGGTGGAGGGGGGGGGGGTTGGGGTGGCATTGTCTTGTTTGTACTGGAGAACACTGCGTGCAGTGTTTATACATGGCGTGTGTGTGTTAAGTGGAAATATGAAACAGGTTTATCAAGATGGAAGAAAGGCCCCACCATTGTGTCGGTACCGCCCGCCCGGTTCTTCGGTGAAAACGTTTGTGAAGGAAGTTGAGGAATGTGCTAATAGAAAACTTCTCGCATGCACTGCAAAACATACAGTAGTTGTCGGCGACTCCAATATTTACTTGTCCAGCGATACCTAAAATGAATTACACATTTCTGCTAAGATCATTTAACATGCCATAATTGTAATAACTGATGCTACAGTACCACTAGTACGTCAAGCACCATTATTGATCACGCACCCGCCGCGGTGGCTCAATGGCTAAGGCGTTGCGCTGCCGAGCACGAGGTCACGGGTTCGATTCCCGGCCCCGGCGGCCGATTTTCTGATGGAGGCTAACAAGCGAAAAACGCCCGTGTGTACAAAATTTCGGCGCACGTTAAAGATCCCCAAGGTGGTCACAATTAATCCGGAGCCCTCCCCTACGGCGTTGCCTCATCGCCTGCGTTGCGTCGGCGCGTTAAACCTTACAATCAATCAATCATTATGGATCACGCCCTTTGCAACGTTGACAGTGATGCGTCTGCTGCATAGGTCGGGCGTACTCACCTCGTGAGTACACTCATGTGTACTCACTCGTGAGTTTGAGTACACTCATGTGTACTCCAACTCACGAGTGAGTGCGATGAGGAGTGAGCACACACCCGGCTTAAAAAAGTGAGTAGGATTACCAGTGAGTACAGGGGTAAGTCCACTACTCGTGAGCACAGTACTCATAGGTATACTTCTGAGGAGTATGAGTGCTGCTGCCGGGCGGTCGCCGCAATCTTGGGCGATCTCTCTAAATGGGTATCTGAACCACTGGGTACTTGTCGCGACAAATGTGCAGCGGGGACGCTGAGCGGCCACCGCAAGGTTTGTTTGTAGCGTTTGTTTGTTTGTTTGTAGCGTAAGCTACACTGGCCGAGGTTTAGCAGTTTCACGTGGACCTTCAAGGGCTGTGTTGCGCAAACGCGAGGAGCATTGGATTGGATTGTATTGGCGTTGATTGGATTTGGATTGGATTAGTTGGGATTGAATTAAAAATTTAATCCAATTGTAGTACGGGTGTGTAGCGAATTGGGTCTGTGCATTCCAGAGCAGTGATATCGTAGCCGCGGCAGACGCACTGGCGCCGGCGCGTGCCCAGCTGTGCGCCTCCGTTGCGCAGTAGCCAAGCCTGACGCTGCGCCGGAGGCGCTTGATAGCCGTTTCGCGTGGCTCCTGGAGAGCCATGCTGCGCATGCGCGAGGAGAAGTGACTGTACTGGACTGGATGGGGCTGTATTGCTGAAGATTAGCTCGCGCTACGTATATCCTGGCATAGCCGAGCTAAGCCACTGCTAATTTTTTTACTGCCGGGCGGCTGCCGCGAGGCATGCGCTCAGGTGTGCTCGGCATTTTCTTCCTTTTTTTTACTCCGAACACTAAAAAAACCAAGTTGCTAAACAGCTTTGCTAACACCGGAAAAAATGCTTCACACCAACACCTTGAAACTGCTGGAGTGTTGACATTACTTCATAGTGGGTCGGTCGGCACTGCATAGGGGGCACGGAAGGGTGGGAGTGGTAAAGGCGTGGTGCCGTGAGGTATTTTTTCTGCCGAAACTGCCTGTACCAGGTCCATCTGTCGCAGGACGTCAGGAGTGGCCGCTTTGCCGAAGGAGACCTAGTGTAGAAGTACGTAGAGTCCTTGCGATATGTCCTCGGGCACTGGCCGGTCGAGCTGTTCGGAGGCTTCGCTTTGCGTAGGTGACAGGCTTTAACATGAAGATTCCGAGAGCGCTCAGAAACCTCGTAAACGCGGGCGTTAATTCGCTGTAATAGGAAGGCAACATATACGCGCGGATGGGTTTGATTTGGTACTAGCAGATAGAGGAAGATGGGAACGTTGCGACGTTTATAAATATAAAAGGCGACAAGTCCTAGATCCGGCACGGATTTGAGGGCTTCATTCCGCAAGAACTGCAGAATGTACACCGTGCAGAATGTATGTTTACATCTTTGCTGGCGTCATTATAATTGCATATGTCAACAGAAAGTCCGTGCGTACCGTCAAAATAAATTGAGTCCGAGAGAATGTTTTGCTCGTGCATGCGGGAGGCGCAGTGAAGGGAGAAAGATAAGACAGTGTAGGAAAGTCCGGGAAGTTAACCAGACAGGAGTATTGTTGGCTTCCCTGCACGTGGAACATGAAAAAGTAGCGGTGAAAGAGAGACAAAAGGGTGTATATATAGATGGGGAGTGCAGCTTGAGGAGTGAGAAAAAAACGAAACTCATTTAAAAAAGGGGGTACAACTCTACCCTATACCCTTCTAAATCTTTCTCGGGGACGCAGCCAAAAGTAGGGGGATGGGGTAATACACCGCCTGTAAAAAAAATGAAAAAAACGATAGCCTGCGGCCAAGCAATATCATAAGCCATTTTCGTGCTGTAATTAAATAAAAGAGTTGGTTGTCCCGTTCACTGACGAATTCAGAAGGTAACGGGGGATGATGATCTCCCACCAAGACACCTCCCATGCCCCGCCTTTGCTTCTCGGCACTGTTATCTACCGACTCAGCTATCTCTGTACCTTCGGCGAACGATGGGCGGTACGGGTGGGCCTGGAGGCAGCAAAAGAATGTATATAAAGATAAGGTAGCTTACTCATGCCGCTTATCGAGGCAACGTCAGACGGACCAGCGCCCGTGTTTGCCTCTTCCTCATCCTTCATGGCGTTTCTTTGAGCTGTTTTTTTCCATCGACGTCAGCTTCTTGCCACGAAACTCCGCTTCCCTGTAATTTCCGGTACCATCGGTAGCTTGATACGAGGGTCTTTCCGGCTTTTCTATCGGCGTTGGTCGTTCGCAAGCCACATTGCAGCATAGCTCCCCCGCTGGACTCTAACCACGAATATCGAGCAGGTCGTCACTGCGACTAAGCGAAGAGAGGTGAGTTGCACTGACTTCAAGTGCCACTGCTACGTTGCGTACATGGCTAGGTTCGAGCTGTTATGCAGACCCAAGATGACTGCTTTTGTTAAACGGCAGTAGTCCTGCGAGCACTTTCATAAGTAACTCTTTGTCAATTCCATGCTAAGCATGCACTATTTGACTGGACAAACACGAAACGCTATGTTGCTTCCACTAGTTGTATTAGCGTTAGTTCTGGTGTCACTACTGCGTTAGAACATTTGGATGTGCGCCACGGGCAGACTTCCAAGCTCTCAAACTAATGACTGAATTATAAACTTGACGTGCTGTTAACGCTCCAGCGGCCAATCACGAGTTCGGAGATTTCTCCTGTCTTTAATCGTCCTTGGAGACAGGAGCTCCGCACTCCACAGCACTCGGGGGTTGCGCATTTTAGGGCGTGCTTCTATTCCCACAAGCATGTATTTTAGCGAAATTAGTGAACAATCTGGAAATAGGCATACTTTCGTTCGAGCTTCGCGCAAGAACGACGGCACGGTCAGGCGTTGAGCATGATTTTGTTTATGTTTTTTAATCGGGAAAGTCAGGAAAAGAGAGAGATAAAATTGATATGTCCTTTAGGCTAAAGCCTCCCCATTCGAGGGGGCCACTGGATTCCCTCATTGGTGGGTCTTCCAGGGGTCTTGCCGGGAAGAGGGGGGGGTGCCTATGGTGTTTTTCAACAAAGCCTGCCAGCGATCGCCCATGGTTTTGTTTTTGCTAGTTACCTTATATTTTTTATTTTCTTACTCTTCAACCTCTATTCCTTGCCTGCAACGATAACGGCTGCTCTAGCGTGGCCGGTTCAGTCAGTCAGCCATTCCTTGCGGATATTGCTTCGGTCTACCTTGGGCATAGCCACAACATGTGCTCTAGATTGATCGGTGCGTGGCAGTAATCACGCACTGATGGGAAAGTGTTTATAGAGCCATTGTACGTGTATACTTTGTCGGGTATGAGCAGCGTCTTCGTCAGCCTTATGGTGGTTTGCTGTTGCCTGGACAATTTCTTTTGCAGGGATGTGAATTTGCGTTTGCTGTCTGTGTATTTTTTAAGTTGTAGCTTTGGCTGGGTCACGGGCTTTGGGTTCGGCCACAGTTGGCAGGTGCCAGAGAAGCGTTTTGAGGGCGAGCAGGCTGGCTCTTTCGTTTCCTGCCAAACCTGTGTGTCCCGGTACCCAGTGTACCCTTATCATGCCTTTAAAGTGTTCAAGCTCTTCCAAAGGCGATTTCAGAATGAAGTTGTGTGTCAGAAGGGTGCATACGTTCTTGCTGTCAATGTATATGTTAGTAAGAGGTGTGCTGTGGAGTGCAGGCGGCTGCCCAAGCTATTGCAGTGGCCTCGGCTTCTTCGACGGAACAGCCATTACCCTGGTTTGTCCCTTCCTGGCCTGAACTGCCCGTGAATGCTATGCCACAGCTACAGCATTGCACTGCCGCATCGGTGTGAACATGGATCTGATGCGCATCTCTCCTGGCTTTCCTGGCACAAAATTTGGCCCGGATGAGTATTCTTGCTTGGTTGCGTTCCTTGTCCATATTTCTCAGGATGGGTGCGGTTTGAATGAGGTTCAACAGTTCTGGTGGCAATATCGCCAGTTCTCCGGTGGTGGTTGTAGCCCGCAGCGCATAGAATTTCCTGGCCTTGCAGGGATTTTCGCAATCGATCCAGTTGGTTATGTCTGTGGACTCCCACTACTTCTTGGAGTGTATTGATGGCACCTGTGTCAAGTAGCAGCTTGGCGCTGGCATACAAAGGAACGCCGAGGGTGATCTTCGTGGCCTTCCGCAAAAGCGTGTTAAGTTTGTTCTCCTGAGTCTTATTGATATTTACGTACGGTATTTGATATCTGAATTTTGACGTGATGAGTGCATCTCTCAGATGAAGGAGGTCGTCTTCTAGGAGTGGTCCGTTTTTGTTAGATGTTCTCTGCAGCGTGTGCAGAATCTGTTATCCCTGTCTGACAGCGTTATTCACCGCCATTCGTCCTCCTCCGTCACTTTGTAGCAGCAGTTCTAGTACCTTGGTGTGCTTGCCTGGGACGATGGTGTGCCCGTTCAATGATAAGCGAAGTTCTGGTGCTTTCTATCGATGACTATGGACTGCCGGATGCTCTGTTTTCTCCACGGAGCAGTTTAATCATATGCTTTCAGCGGCAGATTCCGTAACGTCGAGAGCTTGTTGTAGCAGGTCTTGTATGTGCCGAGGACTGCCTGCGTTCACCCACACGGCAACGATGTCCGCGTACAGGGTGTGAAGGATGTCTGGTACCGATTCCAAGGCCCTGTGAACCTTTACATAGCCAGGTTAAATAAAGTCGGCGATAGTACAGAACCTTGAGGGATTCCTCATTGCGGGTGAGGAAATTCTTCTGATGTGTGCTCGCCAATTCCAGCCGTGAGTACTCTCTGTCGTAAAACGTCTTTGACATAATTATACAACGTGCCCCACAGTCAGTTTTAGTGAGTTCCTCTGAGATTACATCATGATCCACGTTGTCAAAAACTTCCTTCAGATGTATTGCTAGTATAGCTTTGAGTTGCGAATTGCTGGTTTCTTTATTGATATCTTCGTAGATTTGAAGTAGTGCATCCTGTGTGAAAATGTTTGCACCCCGCCATGCTGTATGGCAGAGCTCCTTTTCAAGAAGATCCTAAAGGCGGTACAAGGCCATACGTTCCAGGATTTTGCCGACGTTTGAGGTTAATGCGATCGGTCGTAGGTTTTCAAGTCGGATTGGCTTCCCTGGCTTCGGTATAAAAGTCATGTTTCCAATCTTCCATTTCTTAACCAGGGGTTGTTGCCCCAGCTACATACTGTTACTTTCTCCCAAAAGTGCCAACATTACCTATTCCGCTACGTTCCTTAGATGAGCTGAGGTTATCCCATGTAAACCCGGTGCCTTGTTTCCTTTGCAGTGGCTGAGAGCTCGTTTCAGTTCTGTCATCTCAAATTCTTCATCGATATTTTTTACTTTGGAGCACTAGTACACTCAGCGTATTCTGGTTTTATAGGTGCTGGGATGTATGTGTCTTCTATAGATTTATGGTTTGTCCGGGTCGTTTTCGTGCTATTTTCATGAGTGCCTGAGCTTGTGCCGCGTTCATGGTTTTGTCGCGTCAGGGTTGATGAGCGCTCCGAGTATCCTCCAGGTTTCCCTGTGCTAAGTGTGCCTTGTAACTGTTCACACGTTCCGTCGTGAACAGTTGCGGTGGATAGTTTTGTATATATTTTTTTAGATGATGATACGGTTCCTAACTTAACGGTTGGCATTATTGTTCCAGCGTTTCACCAGTGCAGTCCTTGCTTCCAGCAATGCGAGACGCGTTTATCCACTGCTGGTTGGTTCTCCGATTGCGACTATGTTTTAGTGTGCTTCTTCTTTACTTGTTTGATTTCTTCAGTTCAAGCGTCTATAGAAGGTGGGTCGCGGCTGTCTGTCTAGCCTGTATTTCAGCCAATCTGTGATGGTTTTTTTTCTACTTTAGACGCTTCGGCGTAGCTTGAATGATCGCTTGTATGATTGCATGTCGCTGCCAAAATATGTTGAGTGAGTGACCATTGGATGCTAACCTGTCTTAGCGCGACAGAATTTTCAAATCTCGTATATTCACTGAAGTCATCATGTACCGTGTGTTCGCCTTCGCGTAGCAGTCGAAGTAATCTGCTGCCCTTGGTAGTGTTTCTGTGGTATCCCCAAGCTACCATAGAAATGGTAAGGAGTATTTCATTTCCTGTAGCTTATCTTTGGACAGGATCGGTAACGTGAAGAGGGCCTTGCTTTGTAGACACATAGTGTGAGGCTTGCGTTTGTGGCATGTTCAATGTTGGTGGGTATACGTTTTTGGACAAGAGTGTCGATGTCGTGGCATCTTTGATACATCATGCACCCCAAAATTTTCGGGTTCTTGCCTGCTTCTTGTAGTAGGATGATGTCCGGAGTGTGGGGTAACGATGTGATCTAGTGGAAGGATGCTGCCTGTTTTCTTTCGAAACTACGGCAGTCGCACTGTATGACCGTAATATCCTTATTGTTGTGCGTTTTCGTAGCTTGGATGAGGGGGAGCTGAAGATGGCGTGTCATTTGTTCTGCCCTTATAAAGAGAGGGCTTCTGCCCTCAGGACCCGTGCCTCAAATGTACTCTTGCTGAGTAATCAGGTGGTTAGTGCAGTGATTGTGCTTGAGCTTCGAAATTTTGCTGGAAAGCCAAGCAGGTGGCTTGTATGGCGTTGGCCTGTTCGCACATTTTTGTGTTCTTCTCTAGTAGGAGCTTCACTTGTTACTCATTTTCGGCGATGTGCTTTTTAAGAGCCTCCATCCTTTATGAGTTCGTGTGATCGGATAGATGATGCTAGCTTGGGGTTTGGGTCTGCTCCCTTGGCGAGAAGAGCTTTGTCAGTGTCGTGCGACCTGTTCTCACTCTCCGCGTCCATGTCGTCGGCAGATTCTGAGGTCACGTATTCATGAGTACCTCCCTAGAGATTTTTGGGTGTCTCCGGCGTTTGTCTGGTGAGTGTGCTTGCCTTCAGGGCACTGTTCAAACGATGCCGTACCTAACGTAGTTTTCTTTGCGATGTTTTACAGCAGGGAGCGGCTGACTCCCCTGACGAGTTCGGTGGTCTTGAGGGGGCTTTGGACACTTCATGAGCCCGTACTGGTCGATTTTGTTTAACAAGAGCAACACTTGCGCCACATATAAGGCATCAAATCAATACAAAAAAGATAATTTACAGTATTCCTTGGTTAAAAAATTACGGATGGTTGGCTTTGCGATTGCAAATTAAATACCACATCAACGCCAAAAAAAGCCGTCACCTGCTGTTACCAGTGCTATCTCGTGGCGCTATTTAAGAATCAAACGGCATTAGGAAAGCAAGGTTCCACGTTCCGCTTGAAACGCTCGTGGAGTAGGGCAACGTGCTACTATAACGGTTGTAGTAGGCTGCCTCGATTCACACGTGTCTCCGCCGTACGGCAGAGCTGGCATCGAGACACCCTACTGAAGCAGTGGAACGCAGCAAATTTACATTTACTTGAGCAAACCTGTAGCGTGTTAACTTTGAAGGAACGAGACGGGAGAGGAACAGCATGAGACGTGAGCGGGACAAAGAATGGGGGCCTTTACTTGGTGGGGCGCCAGTCGATTATCGTCTTTCGGCGACATTTACAACGAAAGGAGCAGATAGGCGGCCATTTTTTTTAAGTTTGGAAATTGCGAACGGCTTTTGAGCAAGCAAGACAGCAATATTTTTGCCAGGTAAGATGCTTACTTTGAGCTCAGCAGCTTCGCTCACGGTGAGTTGGGCTCGAAGTCGTGATGAAGATCTCGTAGTAAAAAGGACTGGATCGGGAAACCGTCCTGGGAGCGAAGTATGAGTTTGCGAGATGGGGGATCGCTCGCCCTCGTTTTAGAAGGTTTACGGCACCAGCTGTCTTGTTCAGGAGTGAATCGTTTTATCTTGCCGGGTTATGAGGCTCTCGTTGTGCTGTTCATCGGCGACGCCGTACGGGTGCAGGCGAGGTTGTCGCTATGACTAACTGCCTGGGCCCATTCCAACGTGGTCCACACACAGAACGCTGTAACTTCACCAATGCTTGTCGAAGTGTCCTAGAACGTGCTGAGGAGGTCCCGGTTATGCTCCTAAACGCGTCGTGGTAATGATACGCACCAACACAGCAGGAAAATCGAACTACAACTCAATAGATGCGGATTTCGGATCAGACACGGCCATCAAGGCGAGACTAGTGGCGCCCTGGAGAATCAGGGAGTCTGCGCGGCATTCTGCCCCTCCTTTCGACGCTTGACGAAAACATTTCGCGGACGTTTGCTTATCGTCCGCTAGAGTATAAAACGAACGAATACTCTATACTGTATAGCGCTAAGTATACAGACGAAGAGGACGCTAACAGGAC